>CM058043.1:99497101-100097101 GCA_030169165.1 Centaurea solstitialis
TCGGACTCTAATTGGCCGTCACGAGGAGAAATCGAGCTTGAAGATCTTCACATCCAATACCACCCGGCTTTACCGACCGTTTTAAGAGGAATCACTTGCACGTTTCCGGCTCGAAAAAAAGTTGGGGTGGTCGGAAGAACCAGGTCGGGAAATCGACCCTGATCCAAGCTTTGTTCCGGGTGGTCGAACCAACGAAGGGTTGGATCTTGATCGATGGGCTCGATATTTCGAAGATCGGGTTGTATGATTTGAGGTCGAAGTTGGGGATAATCCCGCAAGATCCGACTTTGTTTCAAGGGACGATGAGAACGAATCTTGATCCGTTAGAACAACATGCGGATCACGAGATTTGGGAGGTATATATTTATATATATAGCAAGTTTAATCGGTTTTTGAAAGCTTACGTTATATCGAGAATTCAAGATTGATGTTTGTTTGTTTTTTAACGTAATTTTATAGGTGCTAATCAAGTGTCAGCTTGCGGATAATGTAAGGCAGGATAAACGGCTTCTCGATACACGAGGTAAGAGTGTAAATGGTTGGCTGGATAAGCTGTTGGCTAATAAGCTAGCTGTTAGCTAATAAGATAGTTGATAAAGTAGATGATAATATAAAATTACCAAAAGGATAGGATGGAGTTTTTAGGGGAAATTGCTACTACTAGCCATACCATTCAAACGAGTTTTTTTCAATAAGCTCGAAAAGTAAGCCAGCTTATAAGTTAGTTGGTCTCCAAATATTTCCTTAAATAACCAAGATGGTTATTCGGATTGGGTCCCATTTTGCGGTGCATAACGAGGTTTTTTGGAAAAAAATTCAAATTTTTTTCGATATACAATTACCGACGTGAAAAAAAATTCTATGCAGTTGCTGAAGATGGCGAAAACTGGAGCGTGGGACAACGACAACTCGTGTGCTTAGCGAGGGCGTTGCTGCAAAAACGCAGCATATTGGTACTCGATGAGGCCACGACTTCCATCGATACCGAAACCGATAACGTGATGCAAAGACGATAAGAGAAGAAACGAGCAGATGTACAGTCATAACCATCGCGCATCGGATACCCACTGATAACACCAAAATTATACATGTTTTGGTTGAACTTGATTGTATGACTTTACCCCATTTCTCACCCATTTCTGACCCATTTCTGATCATTTCACTCACTAAAAGAGCTTATTATTGCTTCTGTAGGATTTGGAGGCCGTAGAATGGAAAAGTACGAAAAAAGGCGAGAAAACGTGAAAAATGCATAACTTCAATCCAATAGCCATCTGGCGATCGCGAGTTTACAAGTTTGGCGCCGCCAGATTCGATAACGAGGAAATCCAGATTTGACCTAAGTGTTTATCGCCGCGAAGTGGCCGTATGGCGAACGCGAAGTGCGCTCTGGACGCCTTCTTTTAAATACCAGCCTCCTCCTTGAAGCAGAATATACACGCATAGAGAAGTAGAGACGAGGGGAACGATAGAGTGATAGTCTGAGTGGTGTCGATACACTACGGGTTCCGATCTTCGATCATCCGTCGTACTATCGGTATCATGTCTATGTTTATTATCATTGTGTCTGTTTTAATTATGAATAGTGAGTAGTCTTTTAATTGTGGTACTTGTCGTGGTCGATGAACCATTGTGGATGATGATTTCGTAATTTATTGTTTATTGGTTTGTTTTTGGTTAATTGAATGTGTGTTTATGGTTCGAGTTTGATTCCTATTGTTTGGCTATTTGAACTCGTTGACTGGGTGTATCTGTTTTGACCTAAATAGATAGACTCCGATAGGATAATCAGTCTCTCTTGACCTACCCTTCATTCCGGAGAGTTGTGTTAAGTGGTTACTCAGACTGAGAGCGACCAGATTGTAGAATACCACGCAGTAGAGATAGGATTGGATTGCCGGTGCTAGATTGTCTGACAAATAATCTATGTATTGGGACTAGGAGGACCAAGACCTAGTTAATAACCACAGTCATCATGTGTTAGGGTGTCCTAGACTTAAATTCCTACAATAACTAAAACAACCAAACCTTTGGCCTATTCAATGGGGATTCACTTTACCATGATAAGTACTACTGTTTTCCTTACTATAGTTCTAATCCATCTTTTAATTGCTTTCTTAGTTTGTAGTTAAATTACTTGTCTTTTTATTATTAAAACCTTTTTCATAAAAACCCCCTCAAACAAAGCTTAGGTTAATTAAGCCGACTTAGATTACGATAACTTGACCGTTCCCAATGGTAGATACGATACCTGGACTTTCCTACACTATATTACTCACGATCAGGTACGCTTGCCTGTATATGTGGTAAGACGGTGGCTAGGCATTAGAGGTTAAAACTTGTTTCGCTTTTTATATACAATAATTACCGCATCACCCACCATCGTTGACAGCGATCTAGTTCTCGTTCTTGATCAAGGTAACAAAATTGATGCATTTTTAATATATCAATGAACCTATTATTCATAATGAATACCATTTGTATTCATTATGGTGCTTAACCGAGCCAAAGACCGGTACCATCGCGAGAACGGCAAAAGCTTTTCCGCACGAACACGCTTGGAGAGTTGTCAAAGACTCTCCTAAGTTCGACCCAGTCCTCATGATGGACCCACGGAACATTGGTGCGCCGAAAAATAAACGGTCGAGAACGACCAAAACCCCAACCGATTCCCCCAACGAATTCGATGCGCGCACTCATTTCGTGAACCTCGATACCGACCCCCCTCACAAACGGAGCGCACACGACCGATGGGTCGAAACGCCGCAAGACGTGTGGCGTCTTCCTCTACGGCAACCGCGTCATCCGAAGCCGTGTCGATGGTTGCGACCGAACTAGGTTCCCTCGCGACCACGAATAGTAGACTAATCGATGCGATTTCGGCACGACAACGAAGTATCGATTACAAGATCTACATGACACCGTATAGGCACCTCGAGGGTTTAGAGTTGGAGGCCGCTTTGGAGGAAAAAGAACGGTTACGCGAACAATGGGGGTTTAAAAAATATTATTAGTTTTTATATTAATGTACTTTTAATTTTAATTTTAATTATGAACTTTAATTATGTTAATGTAATTTTTAGTTATTTTAATTAATGTAATTTTTATTTTTATTTTAAATTTTATTGTTTACTTAATGTTTATTTAAAAAAAATAAAATGAAGGGTTTGAATTAAAAACAAAATAAAATGAAGGGTATGAAATGAAAATTAAAAAAAATAAAATGAAGGGTATGAAGGGTATGATAGTGGATGAAAGGTATGGAGTTGGTAGGTAGTGGTAAAGGTAGTGGAAATGATTGAGCTGATGTGGCAACAGGTACCACAGGTACCACAGGTACCATAGTGGATGGCCTCACAACTATGTTCACATCACAACAGTTTATAAAAGTTAAGTGACAGTTTATAAAATGTTTACCTTGTAACGCATCCATAAACGGTGCCATTTTATCTTCGATATAGTTGAATATTCCCACCATGACGTTCCTTTCGAGCTCAGTAGCATAACCATCGTAGCTAAGAAACCTTTCTAGAGATGACGTATAATTTTCAAAACAGCGCTTCTCATGCCCGTCACCCAGTACCATAAGCTCGGATAATCTGTTCCACCCCCCATTAGTCGTCCTGGCCTCATCACTGAAATATGCCGCGTACCAGTGCAGGCTCCATAAGCTAATCTCGATAAGGACGCGGACTTGGGGGTCTCCGCCTCCATCGCCGCCTTGCTGATCGGGACCAATCGGAGGTGGTTGGGCGTCTCCGCCTTGCATTATAAGCTAAGCTAATATAAGTAACAGAAGAGCCAAAAAAAAACATCCAATATCTAAAACAAAAACAATAAAAATATGGATTCTAGTCTTGCTATATTATTGAATTGCAGGTCCATTTCACAACCATCTCCTTATTATTGAAGGTCCACTTCGCAGCCATTACAACATCCAATATCTAAAACAAAAACAATAAAAATAAACTCACATTTCTGTCCCAATATTTGAAAAAATAGCCACACTTCTGTAATATATCCAATTTCATAATTACAGAATTGGGTAGAAAGTGTAAATTAACTTCGAGATTTTTGAAAAAAAAAAAGTTTACACTTTCTAATAAATTGGATAGAGAAATGGGTGGGACTTCGGAGGCAAATATGTTTGTCTAAAATGGTCAATTTCCCTATAAAACCATAAGTGATGTAATCATTTAAAGTAAACAAGTGATCCCAAACATAAAAAATAAGATGTAAAAGATATCAATGTACATGGCTTATGGTTTATAAAATGTTCATTTTATAAAATGAACATTTTATCGGCTTATAACGGAGCTCTAGTCCCGGTTATCATTATCTGTCACATGCTCTTTCTGGGGCTCCAAATGGGCAGCAATTATTGGATGGCGTGGGCCATCGAAGATGGAAATCGGGTCAGCAGCAAAACTCTCGTTGGAGTTGTGATTTTACCGGGTGGAAGCTCGGTTTTCATTTTGGGACGGGCGGTTTTGCTGTCCACGATCGCTATCGAGACAGGCCAAAACCTCTTCCTACAAATGCTAACTTCTGTTTTTCGGGCCCCGGTCTCATTTTTCGACTCAACTCCTTCGAGCCGAATTCTCAATCGGGTTAGTAATCTAATCCCGACTTTTTCATCATTTTAACCGTTATCATGATATACTTGGTTCGTTTGGTCTGGTATTGAATACCGATAAATTTGCTTTAAATGATTCCATATAGTCTTCAACGGATCAAAGCACGTTGGACGTAGATATCCCATACAGATTGGCGGGATTAGTTTTCGCAATTCTTCAACTTCTATTCATAATTTTTCTAATGGCGCACGTTTCTTGGCCGATCTTTTTGCTCTGCGTTATCATCGTCGCGATATCGGTATGGTATCAGGTAAAGATCGAAACCCGAATCTTGAATTTGTAGACGGATTTTTCATCCTAAAAAGGGCGTTTTTCTAATTTTTTTAGGCGTATTGCATTACTACTACGAGGGAATTTGACAGGATCGAATATATCAAGAACAGAAAACTTAAATCAAAGAAGTTTGCGGAATAACACTTTGATTGAATTAAACAATGAATTGTAAAACAGATTTGTGTATTGAATCACAAGATTAATGATTACAACCAAAGCCCCAATCTGCTTGAACACGCTCAAACAGACGTGCACTACTTCTCTAATGCAGGGATTCAAGAATGATCTTGAGGCTTCTAATTCTAAACAAAAACTTATGAACTCGTACTCAAAACAATGAAAACCTACCAGTTATTTATACAAGTTACAATAAGGAAAGTAAATCTATTCTAGATAATCTCCAAAATAATCTCCAAAGTAAATCTACTCAAAACAATGAAAACCTTTCCTTCCACATTATCATTCAGCTCAGTCTTTGTTTTTTGAGAAAGCAAACATGACCTTCAACTCCACAACTAACATCCTTGCTTCGTCAAAATCTTCAATCTCTTTGGTACAAGCAATCTCATACAATTTCTTCAGATCAGCTCTTGACATTCTTTTGAATATACTAAGAACACTTGCATAGATTTCAGTCTTCCCTGATTTTCTGAAAACTTTGAAAGCAGAAATATCAACATTCTCAAAATAAATCCACATGGAAATATCTGAGACTTCTTCAACTTCAGTGGCTTTCTTTCCCTTCTTGGCAATAGACTTCTTTCTTTTTGCCTTTGATGGTTGTGCCTCAAGTTCTTGAGTAGCAACCTGAGCTTCTTGCACTTCCTCCTTTTCAGCCTCCTTTTCTACCTCTTTTTCTTCATCTCTTTCAGTCACCTTTTCAATTACTTGGACAACTTGTTGATCAGACTCAGCAACAGTTTCCTTATCAACCACAATCTTTTCCACAGTCTTTTCCACACAATCTGCAGGATTACCTTCAGTAGTAACCTGTTCTTCAATCTGATCCCTCTTTCTCTTTCTTTGAACCAATGCCACATCTTCAGTTTCAACTTGCTGCTCCTCCATGGCTTCTAGGTGCATTGCCTCCCTTGTAACATTGTACTTATTTTCAACTTTTTCTAACTCCCACTTGGCAAAATATTGAACTGGTTTTCCAAGTGCACTAGCTAGATACCTCACCATACTCCTCTTCTCTTTAACATCTTTTGGAGTTGCTTTCTTTATAGTCTTTTTCACAGGCTTTTTCTTTTCAACCACCTGTTCTTCTTTATTCAGCTCTTCTTGCAATCTTTCAGCCTCAATTCTGTATTTCTCAGCAATCTTTGCCAATTCCTGTTTTCTTTTCATCTCATCTTCCTCTTCCAGCTTTTGAATCAGGGCATCAGAAAGAATATTCTCAATCACTGGATCTACCACTGGCTTGAAACCAATCTCTTCATCATCAGATTCATCCTCAGTTTCTTCAACTATTTTCTTCCCTTTGTCTTTTGGATCAAGGACTTCAGTCTTCTTCTTTACTACTTCAGGTTCCTTGATAACTACACCCTTGGTTGTTGGAATAACCTTAGGTAGTTTCAAGAGTAGTTCAGCAATTGTGACTTCATCCTCATTCACTTCTGTAGTAGCCTTTACTTCAACTTCTTCGTTGGTCTCCCCCTTAGCTTCCGTTTCCATCTCAACTGCAGGTTCATTCACAACCTCAGTTTCTTCATGCACAATCTCAGTTTCTTCATGCACAACCTCTTTCTTCTTCTTTGACTCCCCTTAACTTTGGATCTCCTCTCCCCCTTTGTGAATGACATCAAAGTGGAGTATTTCTTTTGAAGAGCCAAGATGGTTCTTTTCATAGAGGCCATGGCAGCACCCTGAGACTGAATGATCCTGTGTTGTTTGAGGATTGAGCATCATGAGACTTAAGTAGATTATGCTGAGCAGTCACCAATTCCTCCAAATCATCAAGTCTGGCTTCATGAGAACCATGCTTCTGATCATGCTGTTGAAAGTTGCCATCATGTGCCCTTAGATCATCAGCAATTATCTTGAAATTGTCCATCAATTCTTTGTAGTTAAAGCTGTCCTCACGAGGGCGTTGCTGCAAACACGCAGCATATTGGTACTCGATGAGGCCACGGCTTCCATCAATACCGAAACCGATAACGTTTGACACTCTTTCTTGTATATAAAAGAACCATCCTAAACAAAAACCCATCAAATCTACACATGCAAATTAATCAACAAATTAGCTTTATACATACATGACTTGTTAGCAACTTAATGAGCTTAATGAAACTCCTAGCTTATTTGATCAACTATGCATGACTGCTTGGTAGTGGCTTGATTATATAGAAAATGACTTATTTATTAAGCTTTTAGGAGGAAACTTTATGCAAAAAGCCAGGTTTTGTCCAAACATGTCTCTCCAAATTTAAAAAAAAAACACGCTCCTTCCATCTATGAAAAAACCCTCTCAAACAAAAACCTTTCCATCTTATATGGACATATTAATCCATGCTTACAGCTTTATTCATACATGGCTTAAAAGAAAAACAACCAAACAACCCTTAATGGAAACACGACCAAACAACTCTAATTTTGTTCGAAGATTGATTTTCACAAAGGTGATCATTTATGGGTTTAGGGGTGTTGAGCGCAAGCTCGTTTTGAGCCTTATGTGTCGAGCTCAAGCTCGGCTAGTCAGGGATTTAGCAGGCTCGGGCATGATTCGTTTGTCAATTGAGCCTAAATGAGCCTATGCTCGGTTTGAGACTTGTTTACCGCCTCACGAGCTTAATTATAAAGGTTCGAGCTCGAGCTAGTTTATTAAACGAGCTTAAAATGAAGCTAAAGCTCAACTCACTTACCCTCCTATACACTAGTATAATTTTTTAAAAAGGTTGATTACCAACAATCCCGACCAGTCCCACATGAAACCCGACATATGATGAGACATTTCAGAGTTGATTTAGCAGTTGAGGCTAGGAGGGGTTTAAGTCCGCCTTTCTTGGGATTCAAACTTAAACTTGTGTATTTTATAAAGTCGATCCACCTTTTTTACAACCAAGTTGCATGCCCAATAACTAATTCGAATAATATATGCTTTTAGAATTAGTCATAGAGGAATTGCTTTAAGATTTTTAATCTTTTTGTCTTCTTTCTCCTGGATTTGCTCTCATTACACCAGACAACTTTTCATTTTATTTTATTTTTGAATTCGTGGAGGGTATATTTGTCTTTCCACAACCTCTCTTTTATTGAAATGCTTTTATTTTTCAGGAATCTTTTCATTTGTTATGAAAAGGTCAAAGATACTGATTTTAGGTTAATTGTTTTCAAATGTTTGTTTTTAAACAATCAGCAAACTGATATGCAAATATGTTTTGGAGGCTTGAATCTCCAACAGATGGTGTCACATTTGAACTACCTGATAATGAGACAAAGTGAAATATGGTTTATTCAATTCGATTATCTATACTATATTATAAACCATTTGATAAAAGTTATTAAAAACAACTTTTATACATAAAGTATTTTTTGTTGAAGATAAATATAATCAAATAAAGGATAAACAACTCATTTTGAATATAAAAAATTTATAATATTATTAGGATAATCATTGATTTCTAATCAAATGTTTATCTATTATTTTTATAAAAGATTAGATTATGATTAAAAAATTTGAATTAAAAGAAATTACAAAAAAGCTAGAACTTTTAAAGAAAAACTTTTTTGTCCTATTTGGAGATTGAGGACCGGAAAGCCTTTTCTTCTTCTTTTTATGGGGGTAATTGATGTGTATGCACAAAGCCCCACACCCACTTTGCATAAATACCTTAAAAGGCCGTTATGCACATTGCGCCGTTATAACGGCCCAAAACGCCGTTAAACGGCGTTTTGGGCCGTTATGGCGGCGTTTTGGGCCGTATGGCGCCGTATAGCACCGTTATGGCGCCGTTATGGTATGGGTATATGTGCAAAGGGAGCACCGTTATGGGCATAATGGCAAAGCTCCCTTTTCATGGCGATTCATCCTTGTTGGGCTTCGTTCAAAGCTCTTCCCTTCTTTGGATTAACTCCAGAGGTATCCTAAAAAGGAGATATCTTGGCTTGATTGGGTTTTGAACCCCCTGGGTGTGTTTAGGTGTTAAGCTTGCTGTCCCTTGTGGCTTTCTGTTTTTTTTCCCGTTGGTACTTGTTTCTTCTCCTAGCTTCTTGCTAGCCTTTTTTTCTTATAAATTCGTTGCCGTTCAAAAAAAAAATCATATTTTTTACTCAAATGTTTAGGATATCTTTAATTTTGTATTTTATTAAAATAAAAACGTGATGGATTTCTTAGAAACAATAATGAAATGAAAAAATAATATTAAGATACAAATATGAATATGCTTTTAGTGTGTAAAATTGAACAAAATTTTTATTTTAATAAGGTCTGTTGAACATATACTGTTAGTTTTTTTCAAAAGTTTTGTGTAGAAATAGTTAAATGAATTTCCTTGGGTAATATACAGAAGATAATAAATGTTACTAACTAGTTATTAAGATTATGTTTCATACTGCGTTATAAATTGTGATAGATTTTATCATTGTAGCATGGATTTATGAAATAATAAAGCTTGTTCATAAAATTGTCATACAAAAGTTAATAAAAATATTAAATAAATCAATATATAAAAAATACTAATTTTATGAGATCTTAACCTAAAGTTTTGGAAAAAGAATGTCACATGCTTAAGAATGGTTTAATGAAATAATTTGATTATTTTTTTTATTAAAGTTATAATATTTTTAAAATTAACCAATAAAACATTAAAACAGAAAACCACAAGTGTGGCGTACTGGTTAAAGCCTATGGGAGAATGGCTAGTTTACCCTTTTTACCCCAGGTTCAATCCAGACGTTTTTTCAGATTGTGGCTGCTAGAGATTAACTCAGGGCAGCATGCTTTAGCTTTCGGTGAACATTGCCAGGATTAATCGGGCAAAGCCTCGGATACTCTCCAGGAAAAATAAAACATTTATGTCTTAATCAAATAAATAAATAAACTAAAAGTAAAAAAATGTGAATTATGTAATTCCGGAATAAAAGATATAAAGATGATCAATCAAACATTTGTTTGAATGAGTTAACCATTTAACTTATTTAACGTTTGATGGAGGGATAAAAATTGAATGAAAATAAAATCCATATAAAGAATAAAACAATTTTTAAATATCAAGGACGAAAAGCATTATAAATATTAAACTATAGGGGCTGAAATCCTACATTATTGTAATATTTTATTGTTCATCAATTCCCTTGCTAATTATAATAAGTTAATAAAATGAATTTTATTAGAATTTTATGAGTTAATGAATTTAAAATATACAAATATAATTAAATATTTACTTAATTTATAATTCTGTTTAATCAATTTTGTAAAAAGAATAAACTTTAAACCAAATGGGTTGTTTACTAACTTACCAAGGTAAGGCCATGAATACCAAACAAGTTTTTGGTTTTGTGGTTCATTGCTAAATCAACGTAAAGCGCTTTTCTCTTTTCTATTACACCCTTAAATTATCACAAACCTTTAAAACCTTGTAACACAACTTTTCAACCCCCCTATATTTTTTTAATATGTTATATATAAATATGAGGAGAGAGAGAGAGAGAGAGAGAGAGAGAGAGAGAGAGAGAGAGAGAGTAAAGCCAAGTGGCTTCACAAAGTTGCTCTCGAAACCAATACTGAAACGGCTGGAAGTCATTAGCATGGGAGGGTTGAGCCTCCCGACTCACCATTTAAACCAATTGTGTGGTAAGCTTAGCCTAACGCTTACTAGAAGCATTTTTTTACGATTCTTGTCAATTTAAACATGGAAACTACAAAGTATCTTATCCGTAAGAATCATAACAAAAACCGAAATCTTACCTAGTAAGTGATGATAATAACTTTTACCTCGTAAGCACTTACCCGGTTGGAGATGATCAATTTGATGGTCAAGAATGTTATACTACAAAAGTAATTCCTTTGCCATTAAGCGTTTTGGTCCGATAAACCTTTGGTAAACACCAAGAATATCTATCAGCTAGAAAAAAAAATTTTAATCAAACAGATTATTATTGTGAATATGATCGACTAAAAACTAAGATGTGCAATCCCCTAAATCCATGTTGAGTAATTCAAAAATTGTTTTCATAATTTGGAGAAAACCTCATTTTTTTTGAAACCGGATTGAAACAGAAGCAGGTGATGAGAAGGATTGAAACAAAAAACCCAGTGATGTATGGGGTTTCAAATGTGCCCCCCGGTTGTATGCTTTTTAAGAATGGGAGTGAAACCCCGACCGGTTTATTAACATGATTAACCCAGTGAATCAAACTGGAAAAAAACCGTTTCCCCTTTTTAAAAAGTTTTAACGTTTGGGTTTTTTTTAATTTTTTTTTTTGGAATTGATGTTATTAAAAGTTTTGAATTTGAGGTAACACTTATTGTAATGTGATTTTAATTTTTTTAACTGTTGTATAATAAAAAATGTTTAAAAACCGTTGACTAGGCATCATATCATATTTAAATTTAAAAAACCCAACTTTAAAAACATTGCAAAGGGCCAAAAAACCCCCACAACACCTCTCTACCTGTCTCCAAGGACAAAGACCCTTATGTGAGGTATATTTTTTTTTTTATATTTGGAAATGTGTTACCAACTAAAAGATAGAAGCCAAAGACATTAATTCAGCCAAATAGAATGTTCATAAATGAAAAAACTTTTCCCATTTGTTCGAGTAATAATTTTTTTTTTAAAAATAAGGAAAAGTTCAAAAAAATCAACAACCTGGATGAGATTTTGTCTATAAAGACGGAGGACAGAAGGTTGAAAAAGAAAATCTTTGCATGGCCATGAGAGCGTGAAAATAAACCTTCAAACCCCAAACCCAAGGCAATTCGACTGCTAAAAAATGCCCAAATATACTTACATGATACCCCTATTTGATTCTTTATAGTGCTCATTTTAAGCATTTGTGATCTGAAAGTGGACTCCCGTTTCTGCCCAAAGTTTTTTTCCCCTTAAATCTGATAAACGGTACCCGGAGTTCGAGTGTTCTTTTGGAGCCGACACGTCATTGAAAAAATAACAAGTCCCTATAACTCGTATAAATTCAGGCCCCTCGAGATGATGGATAAAAACTTGTTAAACATTGATTTAAAAAAAGGCAAATTAAAATAAACAAAAACCGAAACCCTAAACATAAACAAAATATGAAACCTTCAAAAAAATGATTTGAAAAAGGTGAAAAAATTCCCCCGCGTGGGATCCAACAAATGTTCGAACTCCAGAGGGTTTTCACCGGAAATCCAAAAAAATAAACTTGCCATAAATTTAATCTAACTTTAAACCCCCCCTTTGAAGAAAGCTTAAAGCATGAGCAAAAAAAATAATCTAGTGAGATATTCATTACGTAAAACTCCCCTTTTGTTGGCGGTCAAATTGCCCAACATGATTCCGGAAGGTTGATATTAGCGTACCTAAAGCCTGCGAAATTCCCTCCCCACCCCCCGTGTTTTTTTATGCAGGTATACCTAAATTTTGGTTTGGGGTTAAACCCCTCCCCCATCGTGGGATCCCCTTTTTTTCCCCTGCTACAAGGGTTTTTCTTTTTTTTTTCGTTTTTTTTTTTAAGTTCGCTTAAACCCTCCCTCTCTCTCAAAAAATATATACTAAAGTAAGATTTTTGAAAGCTTTGAGCAAACCAAACAGCCGGGGTACCCCCATGTGAACCATTACCCACTTTTTCCCCCCTTTTGGCCCTCGGCTAAGTTGGGTGAAACTCCCAAGCGGCCCAAAGTAAAAAAAGGGGCCCACAAGAACACCGTTTTCTTGGGCAAATGTTGGCATGCTTTTAAAGTCCCCCCCTTTAAACCCCTTTTCCAAATCTGCATTAAAAACAAACAAAATAAAAAAATGGTAAAAACAAGTTTTTTCCCCCCTTAAAAAAACTATAAGGTTTTGTCTTGTTCTGAATATCGGAATGGTAATAATCCGCAAAGAAACTTACTTTCTTTGGGTGCCCCATTCCCCCCAGGTAGACTCCCAAAAGTGTTTGTAGGCACGGTCATTTGATCGAAAATAATTCAGATATTAAATGCTCTTTTTGTTTTCGTACCCTCATGGTGTCGGCCAGCATCACCGCGTTCTTCCCCAAAGGGGTCTAGCAAAAGAAAGGAAAAAAAACCCAATTACAAAAGGAAAAAAAACAATAAGCCCAACCTCTACTCCAAAGAGAGAGCGGGGTGTTTTTCCCTGAATCCTAAACTTTTGGCCAGATTTTTAGGGTGCATTTGGTTGTGGAAAACTGTTTTTATTTTCTTTTGGAATTTGGGTTTCAGAAATGGAGTTTAGTTTATTCTCGGTTTTTTTATGAAAATTTTAGAAAACACGTTGGTTATTTGGGTTTCAAATTCCACAAAAAAATGAAATTTTTTTCTTCTAATTTTGTAAACTAAAAACCGTTTTTAGTTTTCCAAATTTTAAGCTTTTCAAATTTTTTGTTGGGAAAATGAAACCCCAATTTAACCAAACGTGTTTCTAAAATTTTTTATAGAAAACCGAGAATGAAAACTAAATCCATTTTCTGAAAAAGATTCCCAAAAAAAATGAAAACATTTTTTCCCCAACCCAAAAGCACCCTAAAATATTTGCAAAAGTTTAGGATTTATGAAACAGCCGCTCTACCTTTGAGGTAGAGTTTTTCGTTATTGTCTTTTTCCATTTTGGGAATTAGTTTTTTTTCTCTTTTGCTGACTCCTTTTGGGGGAAATAACTGCGTGTGCTGGCCGACCCATGAAGGGGGACCGAAAACAGGAAAAGCATTTAATATCTGAATTAAGTCGATGCATGACGTGGCCCCCTACCATAGTGGAGTCGTACCCGGGTGGGAAAGTCGGCAAACCAAGAAAGAAAATTTTATTCTGGATTAGTTACCATCGATATCAGTAGACAAGACACACCCTTATGTTTTAAAGGTAAAAACCTTGTTCCATTTTTTTTTTTGTTTTTCAAAAATGCAGATTTTGGGAAAAGTGGTAAAGGGGAGTAGAAGATGCAACAAATAGCTCAAGAAACTGGTGTTCTTGTGATCCAATATATACATTGGCCCCCTTGGGAGCTAGCCCCCAACTTAGCAGAGAGCCAAAAGGGGTGCAAAAGTGTAATGGTAACACTGGTGGTACCCCGGCATGTTTGGGGTTTGCTCAAGTAAAGATACTTCTTTTATATATATAGGGGAAAAGGGGAGTTTAAGCGAAAACTTAAAAAAAAAACGAAAAACAGAGAACACCCTTGTAGCAGAAAAAGAGTGATCCCATCGATGGTGGATGGATTAACACTAAACCAAAATATAGGTAGTAGCCTGCATAAAAAGACACCAGAGGGGTTGAGAATGCAATTATCTGCATTGGCTTTTAGGTACGCGTAATATCAACCTTCCGGATCCAGTTGGGCAATTTGACCGCCAACAAATGGTGAGATATACGTACATGAATATCTCTACTAGATTCATTATAGTGCTCATGCTTAAGCTTTTCTTCAGAGGGTGGTTTAAAAGTTAGATTTGCATTTATGGCCAAGTATATTTTCTTGGATGCCGGTGAACGTCATCTGGAGTTCGTACATTTGTTGGAGTCGACGCGGTAATTTAATCACCTTTATCAAATCAATTGTTTTGAAAGGTTTTCATATTTAGTGTTATGTTTAGGATTTCGTGATTGTGTTTGTATCTAATTAGCTTTCTTAAATCAATTGTTTTAACAAGTTCATCCAATCATCTCGATGGTGCTCATGAATTTATACGAGTTGATAGGGACTTGTTATTTCTCAAATGACCGTGTCGGCTCCAACGAACACTCGAACTCCGGGTACCGTTCATCAGAATCAAGGAAAATATACTTGGTCAGAAACGCAAGTCCAACTTTCAGATCACACTGCTTAAAATGAGCACTATAAAGAATCAAATAGGGATATCATGTACGTATATTTGGTCATTTGTTAGCAGTCGAATTGCCTAGTTGGGCTTAGAAGGTTGATATTACACGCTCTCATGGCCATGCAAAGAATTGCATTCTCAACCTCTGTCCTCCGTCATCATAGACAAATGCTCATCCAGTTTGTTGATTTTTTTGAACTTTTCCTTATTTAAAAATATATATATACTCGAACAAAATGACATGTTTATCCATGATGAACATTCTAATGGCTTGAATTAATGTCTTTGGCTTCTATCTTATAGTTGGTAACACATTCCAAATATAAAACAAAAAAATATACCCTCACATAAGTGTCTTTTGTCCTTGGAGACAGGTAGTATGAGGCTGTTGTGGTTGTTGGCCATCTTTGCAATGTTTTAAAAGTTGGTTTTTAATTGAAATGATGATATGATGACCTAGTCAACCGGTTTTAAGCATTTTTATTTACTGACAACAAGTTAAAACATTAAAAATACACATTACAATAAGTGTTACATCAATTCAAAAACATATAATAACATCAATTCAAAAAACATTAAAAAAAACCCAAAAACGTAAGCTTTTTTAACCGGGTAAACCGGTTTTTTACCAGTTTGATTCACTGGGTTAATCAATGTTAATAAACCGGTCGGTTCACTCCGATTCTTAGAACGCTATACAACCGGTCACATTTGACCCTATCTCATCACCTGCTTTCTGTTTCAATCCTATCTCATCACCTGCTTTCTGTTTCAATCCGGTTTTCAAAACATTGAGGTTTTCTCCAAATTATGAAATATCAATTTTTGAATTACTCAAACATGGATTTAGGGGATTGCAACATCTTAGTTTTTAGTCGATCATATTCACAATAATAATCCTGTTTGATTAAAATATTTTTTTTCTAGCTGATAAGATATTCTTGGTTGTTTACCAAAGGTTTATCGGACAAAACGCTTAATGGCAAAGGAATTACTTTTTGTAGTATAACATTCTTGACCATCAAATTGATCATCTCCAACCGGGTAAGTGCTTACGAGGTAAAAGTTATTATCATCACTTACTAGGTAAGACTTTCGGTTTTTGTTATGATTCTTACCGGATAAGATACTTTGTAGTTTCCATGTTTAATTGACAAGAATCGTAAGAAAATGCTACTAGTAAGCGTTAGGCTAAGCTTACCACACAATTGGTTTCATGGTGAGCTCGGGAGGCTCAACCCTCCCATGCTATGACTTCCAGCCGTTTCAGTATTGGTTTCGAGAGCAACTTTGTGAAGCCACTTGGCTTTACTCTCTCTCTCTCTCTCTCTCTCTCTCTCTCCTCACTCTCATTTATATATAACATATTAAAAAAATATAGAGGGTTGAAAAGTTGTGTTACAAGGTTTTAAAGGTTTGTGATAATTTAAGGGTGTAATAGTAGAGAAAGCGTCATACGTTGATTTAGCAATGAAACCACAAAACCAAAAACTTGTTTGGTATTCATGGCCTTACCTTGGTAAGTTTAGTAAACAACCCATTTGGTTTAAGTTTATTCTTTTTACAAAATTGATTAAACAGAATTATAAATTAAGTAAATATTTAATTATTTTGTATATTTTAAATTCATTAACTCATAAAATTCTAATAAAATTCATTTTATAACTTATTATAATTAGCAAGAATTGATGAACAATAAAATATTACAATAATGTAGGATTTCAGCCCCTATAGTTTAATATTTATAATGCTTTTCGTCCTTGATATTTAAAAATTGTTTTATTCATTTATATGGATTTTATTTTCATTCAATTTTTATCCCTCCATCAAACGTTAATAAGTTAAATGGTTAACTCATTCAAACAAATGTTTGATTGATCATCTTTATATCTTTTATTCCGGAATTACATAATTCACATTTTTTTACTTTTAGTTTATTTATTTATTTGATTAAGACATACTGTTTTATTTTTCCTGGAAGAGTATCCGAGGCTTTGCCCCGATTAATCCTGGCAATGTTCACCGAAAGCTAAAGCATGCTGCCCTGAGTTAATCTCTAGCAGCCACAATCTGAAAGCGTCTGGATTCGAACCTGGGGTAAAAAGGGTTAACTAGCCACTTCTCCCATAGGCTTTAACCAGTACGCCACACTTGTGGTTTTCTGTTTTAATGTTTTATTGGTTAATTTTAAACTATTATAACTTTAATAAAAAAAAATAATCAAATAATTTCATTAAACCATTCTTAAGCATGTGACATTCTTTTTCCAAAACTTTAGGTTAAGATCTCATAAAATTAGTATTTTTTATATATTGATTTATTTAATATTTTTATTAAACCTTTTGTATGACAATGTATGAACAAGCTTTATATTTCATAAATCCATGTACTAATGATAAAATCTATCACAATTTATAACGCAGTATGAAACATACTCTTAATAACTAGTTAGTAACATTTATTATCTTCTGTATATTACCCAAGGAAATCATAACTATTTCTACACAAAACTTTTGAAAAAAACTAACAGTATATGTTCAACAGACCTTATTAAAATAAAAATTTTGTTCAATTTTTCACACTAAAAGCATATTCATATTTGTATCTTAATATTAATGTTTCATTTCATTATGTTTCTAAGAAATCCATCACGTTTTTATTTTAATAAAATACAAACTTAAAGATATCATAAACATTTGAGTAAAAAATATGATTTTTTTTGAACGGCAACGAATTTATAAGAAAAAAAGGCTAGCAAGAAGCTAGGAGAAGAAACAAGTACCAACGGGAAAAAAAACAGAAAGCCACAAGGGACAGCAAGCTTAACACCTAAACACACCAGGGGGTTCAAAACCCAATCAAGCCAAGATATCCTCCTTTTTAGGATACCTCTGGAGTTTATCCAAAGAAGGGAAGAGCTTTGAACGAAGCCCAACAAGGATGAATCGCCATGAAAAGGGAGCTTTGCCATTATGCCCATAACGGTGCTCCCTTTGCACATATACCCATACCATAACGGCGCCATAACGGTGCTATAACGGCGCCATAACGGCCCAAAACGCCGCCATAACGGCCCAAAACGCCGTTATAACGGCGTTTTGGGCCGTTATAACGGCGCAATGTGCATAACGGCCTTTTAAGGTATTTATGCAAAGTGGGTGTGGGGCTTTGTGCATACACATCAATTACCCCCATAAAAAGAAGAAGAAAAGGCTTTCCGGTTCCTCAATCTCCAAATAGGACAAAAAAAGTTTTTCTTTAAAAGTTCTAGCTTTTTTGTAATTTCTTTAATTCAAATTTTTTAATCATAATCTAATCTTTTATAAAAATAATAGATAAACATTTGATTAGAAATCAATGATTATCCTAATAATATTATAAATTTTTTATATTCAAAATGAGTTGTTTATCCTTTATTTGATTATATTTATCTTCAACAAAAAATACTTTATGTATAAAAGTTGTTTTTAATAACTTTTATCAAATGGTTTATAATATAGTATAGATAATCGAATTGAATAAACCATATTTCACTTTGTCTCATTATCAGGTAGTTCAAATGTGACACCATCTGTTGGAGATTCAAGCCTCCAAAACATATTTGCATATCAGTTTGCTGATTGTTTAAAAACAAACATTTGAAAACAATTAACCTAAAATCAGTATCTTTGACCTTTTCATAACAAATGAAAAGATTCCTGAAAAATAAAAGCATTTCAATAAAAGAGAGGTTGTGGAAAGACAAATATACCCTCCACGAATTCAAAAATAAAATAAAATGAAAAGTTGTCTGGTGTAATGAGAGCAAATCCAGGAGAAAGAAGACAAAAAGATTAAAAATCTTAAAGCAATTCCTCTATGACTAATTCTAAAAGCATATATTATTCGAATTAGTTATTGGGCATGCAACTTGGTTGTAAAAAAGGTGGATCGACTTTATAAAATACACAAGTTTAAGTTTGAATCCCAAGAAAGGCGGACTTAAACCCCTCCACTAGCCTCAACTGCTAAATCAACTCTGAAATGTCTCATCATATGTCGGGTTTCATGTGGGACTGGTCGGGATTGTTGGTAATCAACCTTTTTAAAAAATTATACTAGTGTATAGGAGGGTAAGTGAGTTGAGTTTAGCTTCATTTTAAGCTCGTTTAATAAACTAGCTCGAGCTCGAACCTTTATAATTAAGCTCGTGAGGCGTAAACAAGTCTCAAACCGAGCATAGGCTCATTTAGGCTCAATTGACAAACGAATCATGCCCGAGCCTGCTAAATCCCTGACTAGCCGAGCTTGAGCTCGACACATAAGGCTCAAAACGAGCTTGCGCTCAACACCCCTAAACCCATAAATGATCACCTTTGTGAAAATCAATCTTCGAACAAAATTAGAGTTGTTTGGTCGTGTTTCCATTAAGGGTTGTTTGGTTGTTTTTCTTTTAAGCCATGTATGAATAAAGCTGTAAGCATGGATTAATATGTCCATATAAGATGGAAAGGTTTTTGTTTGAGAGGGTTTTTTCATAGATGGAAGGAGCGTGTTTTTTTTTTTAAATTTGGAGAGACATGTTTGGACAAAACCTGGCTTTTTGCATAAAGTTTCCTCCTAAAAGCTTAATAAATAAGTCATTTTCTATATAATCAAGCCACTACCAAGCAGTCATGCATAGTTGATCAAATAAGCTAGGAGTTTCATTAAGCTCATTAAGTTGCTAACAAGTCATGTATGTATAAAGCTAATTTGTTGATTAATTTGCATGTGTAGATTTGATGGGTTTTTGTTTAGGATGGTTCTTTTATATACAAGAAAGAGTGTCAAACGTTATCGGTTTCGGTATTGATGGAAGCCGTGGCCTCATCGAGTACCAATATGCTGCGTGTTTGCAGCAACGCCCTCGTGAGGACAGCTTTAACTACAAAGAATTGATGGACAATTTCAAGATAATTGCTGATGATCTAAGGGCACATGATGGCAACTTTCAACAGCATGATCAGAAGCATGGTTCTCATGAAGCCAGACTTGATGATTTGGAGGAATTGGTGACTGCTCAGCATAATCTACTTAAGTCTCATGATGCTCAATCCTCAAACAACACAGGATCATTCAGTCTCAGGGTGCTGCCATGGCCTCTATGAAAAGAACCATCTTGGCTCTTCAAAAGAAATACTCCACTTTGATGTCATTCACAAAGGGGGAGAGGAGATCCAAAGTTAAGGGGGAGTCAAAGAAGAAGAAAGAGGTTGTGCATGAAGAAACTGAGATTGTGCATGAAGAAACTGAGGTTGTGAATGAACCTGCAGTTGAGATGGAAACGGAAGCTAAGGGGGAGACCAACGAAGAAGTTGAAGTAAAGGCTACTACAGAAGTGAATGAGGATGAAGTCACAATTGCTGAACTACTCTTGAAACTACCTAAGGTTATTCCAACAACCAAGGGTGTAGTTATCAAGGAACCTGAAGTAGTAAAGAAGAAGACTGAAGTCCTTGATCCAAAAGACAAAGGGAAGAAAATAGTTGAAGAAACTGAGGATGAATCTGATGATGAAGAGATTGGTTTCAAGCCAGTGGTAGATCCAGTGATTGAGAATATTCTTTCTGATGCCCTGATTCAAAAGCTGGAAGAGGAAGATGAGATGAAAAGAAAACAGGAATTGGCAAAGATTGCTGAGAAAGACAGAATTGAGGCTGAAAGATTGCAAGAAGAGCTGAATAAAGAAGAACAGGTGGTTGAAAAGAAAAAGCCTGTGAAAAAGACTATAAAGAAAGCAACTCCAAAAGATGTTAAAGAGAAGAGGAGTATGGTGAGGTATCTAGCTAGTGCACTTGGAAAACCAGTTCAATATTTTGCCAAGTGGGAGTTAGAAAAAGTTGAAAATAAGTACAATGTTACAAGGGAGGCAATGCACCTAGAAGCCATGGAGGAGCAGCAAGTTGAAACTGAAGATGTGGCATTGGTTCAAAGAAAGAGAAAGAGGGATCAGATTGAAGAACAGGTTACTACTGAAGGTAATCCTGCAGATTGTGTGGAAAAGACTGTGGAAAAGATTGTGGTTGATAAGGAAACTGTTGCTGAGTCTGATCAACAAGTTGTCCAAGTAATTGAAAAGGTGACTGAAAGAGATGAAGAAAAAGAGGTAGAAAAGGAGGCTGAAAAGGAGGAAGTGCAAGAAGCTCAGGTTGCTACTCAAGAACTTGAGGCACAACCATCAAAGGCAAAAAGAAAGAAGTCTATTGCCAAGAAGGGAAAGAAAGCCACTGAAGTTGAAGAAGTCTCAGATATTTCCATGTGGATTTATTTTGAGAATGTTGATATTTCTGCTTTCAAAGTTTTCAGAAAATCAGGGAAGACTGAAATCTATGCAAGTGTTCTTAGTATATTCAAAAGAATGTCAAGAGCTGATCTGAAGAAATTGTATGAGATTGCTTGTACCAAAGAGATTGAAGATTTTGACGAAGCAAGGATGTTAGTTGTGGAGTTGAAGGTCATGTTTGCTTTCTCAAAAACAAAGACTGAGCTGAATGATAATGTGGAAGGAAAGGTTTTCATTGTTTTGAGTAGATTTACTTTGGAGATTATTTTGGAGATTATCTAGAATAGATTTACTTTCCTTATTGTAACTTGTATAAATAACTGGTAGGTTTTCATTGTTTTGAGTACGAGTTCATAAGTTTTTGTTTAGAATTAGAAGCCTCAAGATCATTCTTGAATCCCTGCATTAGAGAAGTAGTGCACGTCTGTTTGAGCGTGTTCAAGCAGATTGGGGCTTTGGTTGTAATCATTAATCTTGTGATTCAATACACAAATCTGTTTTACAATTCATTGTTTAATTCAATCAAAGTGTTATTCCGCAAACTTCTTTGATTTAAGTTTTCTGTTCTTGATATATTCGATCCTGTCAAATTCCCTCGTAGTAGTAATGCAATACGCCTAAAAAAATTAGAAAAACGGCCCTTTTTAGGATGAAAAATCCGTCTACAAATTCAAGATTCGGGTTTCGATCTTTACCTGATACCATACCGATATCGCGACGATGATAACGCAGAGCAAAAAGATCGGCCAAGAAACGTGCGCCATTAGAAAAATTATGAATAGAAGTTGAAGAATTGCGAAAACTAATCCCGCCAATCTGTATGGGATATCTACGTCCAACGTGCTTTGATCCGTTGAAGACTATATGGAATCATTTAAAGCAAATTTATCGGTATTCAATACCAGACCAAACGAACCAAGTATATCATGATAACGGTTAAAATGATGAAAAAGTCGGGATTAGATTACTAACCCGATTGAGAATTCGGCTCGAAGGAGTTGAGTCGAAAAATGAGACCGGGGCCCGAAAAACAGAAGTTAGCATTTGTAGGAAGAGGTTTTGGCCTGTCTCGATAGCGATCGTGGACAGCAAAACCGCCCGTCCCAAAATGAAAACCGAGCTTCCACCCGGTAAAATCACAACTCCAACGAGAGTTTTGCTGCTGACCCGATTTCCATCTTCGATGGCCCACGCCATCCAATAATTGCTGCCCATTTGGAGCCCCAGAAAGAGCATGTGACAGATAATGATAACCGGGACTAGAGCTCCGTTATAAGCCGATAAAATGTTCATTTTATAAAATGAACATTTTATAAACCATAAGCCATGTACATTGATATCTTTTACATCTTATTTTTTATGTTTGGGATCACTTGTTTACTTTAAATGATTACATCACTTATGGTTTTATAGGGAAATTGACCATTTTAGACAAACATATTTGCCTCCGAAGTCCCACCCATTTCTCTATCCAATTTATTAGAAAGTGTAAACTTTTTTTTTTCAAAAATCTCGAAGTTAATTTACACTTTCTACCCAATTCTGTAATTATGAAATTGGATATATTACAGAAGTGTGGCTATTTTTTCAAATATTGGGACAGAAATGTGAGTTTATTTTTATTGTTTTTGTTTTAGATATTGGATGTTGTAATGGCTGCGAAGTGGACCTTCAATAATAAGGAGATGGTTGTGAAATGGACCTGCAATTCAATAATATAGCAAGACTAGAATCCATATTTTTATTGTTTTTGTTTTAGATATTGGATGTTTTTTTTTGGCTCTTCTGTTACTTATATTAGCTTAGCTTATAATGCAAGGCGGAGACGCCCAACCACCTCCGATTGGTCCCGATCAGCAAGGCGGCGATGGAGGCGGAGACCCCCAAGTCCGCGTCCTTATCGAGATTAGCTTATGGAGCCTGCACTGGTACGCGGCATATTTCAGTGATGAGGCCAGGACGACTAATGGGGGGGTGGAACAGATTATCCGAGCTTATGGTACTGGGTGACGGGCATGAGAAGCGCTGTTTTGAAAATTATACGTCATCTCTAGAAAGGTTTCTTAGCTACGATGGTTATGCTACTGAGCTCGAAAGGAACGTCATGGTGGGAATATTCAACTATATCGAAGATAAAATGGCACCGTTTATGGATGCGTTACAAGGTAAACATTTTATAAACTGTCACTTAACTTTTATAAACTGTTGTGATGTGAACATAGTTGTGAGGCCATCCACTATGGTACCTGTGGTACCTGTGGTACCTGTTGCCACATCAGCTGCCACATCAGCTTTCCACTACCTTTACCACTACCTACCAACTCCATACCTTTCATCCACTATCATACCCTTCATACCCTTCATTTTATTTTTTTTAATTTTCATTTCATACCCTTCATTTTATTTTGTTTTTAATTCAAACCCTTCATTTTATTTTTTTTAAATAAACATTAAGTAAACAATAAAATTTAAAATAAAAATAAAAATTACATTAATTAAAATAACTAAAAATTACATTAACATAATTAAAGTTCATAATTAAAATTAAAATTAAAAGTACATTAATATAAAAACTAATAATATTTTTTAAACCCCCATTGTTCGCGTAACCGTTCTTTTTCCTCCAAAGCGGCCTCCAACTCTAAACCCTCGAGGTGCCTATACGGTGTCATGTAGATCTTGTAATCGATACTTCGTTGTCGTGCCGAAATCGCATCGATTAGTCTACTATTCGTGGTCGCGAGGGAACCTAGTTCGGTCGCAACCATCGACACGGCTTCGGATGACGCGGTTGCCGTAGAGGAAGACGCCACACGTCTTGCGGCGTTTCGACCCATCGGTCGTGTGCGCTCCGTTTGTGAGGGGGGTCGGTATCGAGGTTCACGAAATGAGTGCGCGCATCGAATTCGTTGGGGGAATCGGTTGGGGTTTTGGTCGTTCTCGACCGTTTATTTTTCGGCGCACCAATGTTCCGTGGGTCCATCATGAGGACTGGGTCGAACTTAGGAGAGTCTTTGACAACTCTCCAAGCGTGTTCATGCGGAAAACTTTTGCCGTTCTCGCGATGGTACCGGTCTTTGGCTCGGTTAAGCACCATAATGAATACAAATGGTATTCATTATGAATAATAGGTTCATTGATATATTAAAAATGCATCAATTTTGTTACCTTGATCAAGAACGAGAACTAGATCGCTGTCAACGATGGTGGGTGATGCGGTAATTATTGTATATAAAAAGCGAAACAAGTTTTAACCTCTAATGCCTAGCCACCGTCTTACCACATATACAGGCAAGCGTACCTGATCGTGAGTAATATAGTGTAGGAAAGTCCAGGTATCGTATCTACCATTGGGAACGGTCAAGTTATCGTAATCTAAGTCGGCTTAATTAACCTAAGCTTTGTTTGAGGGGGTTTTTATGAAAAAGGTTTTAATAATAAAAAGACAAGTAATTTAACTACAAACTAAGAAAGCAATTAAAAGATGGATTAGAACTATAGTAAGGAAAACAGTAGTACTTATCATGGTAAAGTGAATCCCCATTGAATAGGCCAAAGGTTTGGTTGTTTTAGTTATTGTAGGAATTTAAGTCTAGGACACCCTAACACATGATGACTGTGGTTATTAACTAGGTCTTGGTCCTCCTAGTCCCAATACATAGATTATTTGTCAGACAATCTAGCACCGGCAATCCAATCCTATCTCTACTGCGTGGTATTCTACAATCTGGTCGCTCTCAGTCTGAGTAACCACTTAACACAACTCTCCGGAATGAAGGGTAGGTCAAGAGAGACTGATTATCCTATCGGAGTCTATCTATTTAGGTCAAAACAGATACACCCAGTCAACGAGTTCAAATAGCCAAACAATAGGAATCAAACTCGAACCATAAACACACATTCAATTAACCAAAAACAAACCAATAAACAATAAATTACGAAATCATCATCCACAATGGTTCATCGACCACGACAAGTACCACAATTAAAAGACTACTCACTATTCATAATTAAAACAGACACAATGATAATAAACATAGACATGATACCGATAGTACGACGGATGATCGAAGATCGGAACCCGTAGTGTATCGACACCACTCAGACTATCACTCTATCGTTCCCCTCGTCTCTACTTCTCTATGCGTGTATATTCTGCTTCAAGGAGGAGGCTGGTATTTAAAAGAAGGCGTCCAGAGCGCACTTCGCGTTCGCCATACGGCCACTTCGCGGCGATAAACACTTAGGTCAAATCTGGATTTCCTCGTTATCGAATCTGGCGGCGCCAAACTTGTAAACTCGCGATCGCCAGATGGCTATTGGATTGAAGTTATGCATTTTTCACGTTTTCTCGCCTTTTTTCGTACTTTTCCATTCTACGGCCTCCAATTCCTACAGAAGCAATAATAAGCTCTTTTAGTGAGTGAAATGATCAGAAATGGGTCAGAAATGGGTGAGAAATGGGGTAAAGTCATACAATCAAGTTCAACCAAAACATGTATAATTTTGGTGTTATCAGTGGGTATCCGATGCGCGATGGTTATGACTGTACATCTGCTCGTTTCTTCTCTTATCGTCTTTTGCATCACGTTATCGGTTTCGGTATCGATGGAAGTCGTGGCCTCATCGAGTACCAATATGCTGCGTTTTTGCAGCAACGCCCTCGCTAAGCACACGAGTTGTCGTTGTCCCACGCTCCAGTTTTCGCCATCTTCAGCAACTGCATAGAATTTTTTTTCACGTCGGTAATTGTATATCGAAAAAATTTGAATTTTTTTCCAAAAAACCTCGTTATGCACCGCAAAATGGGACCCAATCCGAATAACCATCTTGGTTATTTAAGGAAATATTTGGAGACCAACTAACTTATAAGCTGGCTTACTTTTCGAGCTTATTGAAAAAAACTCGTTTGAATGGTATGGCTAGTAGTAGCAATTTCCCCTAAAAACTCCATCCTATCCTTTTGGTAATTTTATATTATCATCTACTTTATCAACTATCTTATTAGCTAACAGCTAGCTTATTAGCCAACAGCTAGCTATTAGCCAACCTTCCACCAACCATTACACTCTTACCTCGTGTATCGAGAAGCCGTTTATCCTGCCTTACATTATCCGCAAGCTGACACTTGATTAGCACCTATAAAATTACGTTAAAAAACAAACAAACATCAATCTTGAATTCTCGATATAACGTAAGCTTTCAAAAACCGATTAAACTTGCTATATATATAAATATATACCTCCCAAATCTCGTGATCCGCATGTTGTTCTAACGGATCAAGATTCGTTCTCATCGTCCCTTGAAACAAAGTCGGATCTTGCGGGATTATCCCCAACTTCGACCTCAAATCATACAACCCGATCTTCGAAATATCGAGCCCATCGATCAAGATCCAACCCTTCGTTGGTTCGACCACCCGGAACAAAGCTTGGATCAGGGTCGATTTCCCGGACCTGGTTCTTCCGACCACCCCAATCTTTTTTCGAGCCGGAAACGTGCAAGTGATTCCTCTTAAAACGGTCGGTAAAGCCGGGTGGTATTGGATGTGAAGATCTTCAAGCTCGATTTCTCCTCGTGACGGCCAATTAGAGTCCGAGATGCAATTTCAATGGTTGCCGGGGCTTCGCTCGGAATGTTTGCGAATTGGAGGATTCTTTCGACGGATATCATTTTGTTCTCCACGTTGCAGAGGTTCCATATCACCCACGCTTGCAGTACGTTTAGGCTCAAACCGTAGGTGACCGCTAGCCCGGCTAAGCCTATGATTACATCAAGGGTCATAAGTTCTCGACCGTTGGTATAATAAAATGGGTCGTTAAAACGGCCAACCGTAATTAACGGAATTTAATAAGTTGTTAGGATACAGTTAGATATCTTTTGTTTTTTAAGAGGTCTAAAGTCTGATTTCATATCTAAGAAATAAGAGGTGGATGGTGCACCTCTGAATGATTAAGAGACGTCCAGGATACAAAATCATTCAGAGGGTTTTTATAACCATTAAGAGGCAGTACATTTTTTTGCCAAACAAGATTTACCTCTTAATGATTCAGAGATTGCCTCTTAATGGAGCTGTTAAGAGGTAAACAAACAACCCCTAGCTTCGTCCTAACAACTTACTGTAACAACTTTATATAAAATGATACTGGAAACTGAAAAGTCTCGTTAAGTATGCTATTTTCGACACAGTGAGTAACGAAAACTTACTAGGGTTTATCGACGACCGTGGGAGGTGCACCAACGCGACCAAAAGAAGAAAAAAGACGAGATTAAACAGAAAGTTAATCCGAACACATAGCCACTCCATTGTAGCGGTATTGTGGAAAGTAACCCGAGAATAATCATCGATGACCCTCAAACATTTCGTCGAGAAACGGACTTCTTGATTGAAGCACCGGATGGTCGAGGCCCCAGAAATCGATTCCGAAAAATGGTGTTGGATCGGAGACTTTTGAATCCCGATCATCCTGGCCAATTCCCTCGCAGTAGTAATGTAATACGCCTAAAAAAATTAGAAAAACGGCCCTTTTTAGGATGAAAAATCCATCTACAAATTCAAGATTCGGGTTTCAAATTTTTCTTGAATCATGATATGTGCGTCCTTATCGAGATTAGTGTCTATGTGAGTATGTATGATATGTGTGTGTGTGTGTATAATTATATATATCTTTTTCTTTCTAGAGTTTTTTTTTTAATTCTATCATTTATTTTGACATGGTGTGGAAGTCGCAGCTGGCATTGGTCATCTACCTGCGCTTGAGCTACCCGCTGTGGAAGATGTGCCTCCACAGAATGTGCAAGATCATGCACGCGTTCGTATCAAGGCGTACATTCCCGACGTGTATTACCTTATGGAATTTTTCCATGCCCGTATCAGGTTCGGCCATCCGGATGAGTGGCGGTGGGTGTTTAACAGGGCGACAAACTTCATCACAGCTGAGCAGATGAACTTTGATGCTCTAATGGGTTTGTTTAATAAGTATGCTGACGTCGATTGTCCGCATGCATCTCCTATTCAAAAGGAGCTCATGGATGCAATCCGCGAGTATTTCGCAGATAAAGTTACCAAGTTCTACCCTGATGTATAAGTTCGACTTTGTGAAACGTGTCTCTTGGTATGACAACGAATAGGGAAACATGTACTAACTACTACTTGCATAGTTTCTTTTTGATCTTTCTTAATGATACCCTGTGACACCAAGTTAACAACATCAAGAAAAGTATAACATCTTCTTTTTTTGACAAATTTTCGATTGCCACTTCTTGATATCATTAAAGTATTTTGTTTTTATTCGAGATATTACAGAAATCATTGAATGCTTTTAAGTTTATACTTTATAAATAAAAAGGAATAATTGAGTCAAAATCATTGACAAAAAGTCTAGGGAATTTTTTTGAGTTTAGGAGCAGCCGCATTAGCTTTTAATTCCCAGAAAAGAGAGCAAGAAACCATTGGCAAATGGCAATGCGTTTATGGAAAGAAGAATTTAAACCCACACCTAAATTATCAATTGTATCATTAACATCCAATTTGGCAACGGGCTTGTAGCCCAGCAGCATTTGAAGTGATGTTAAGGCATCCCCTTCCCGTGTGGTTGTGGGTTCGAGTCCCGTCGTGAACAACAGTCTAGATTTAGAAGTAGATTAGTTGAATGTGTGTGTTATGCCGTTTGATAACTATGAATTTTCATAGTTATTTACTTCTCTTTTTAATTAAATTTTAGTACAAAAACAGCCACTTTTGCATCTTTATTTTATCTTTTAGTTAAAAATAATGTTATGAGTCTTAATAAGCGTATATTAGTATTTTAGGAGATTATTACGTGTTTTGGAGTGTTTTTGTAGAAATTTTGTGCAGCAGCTCTGGGAGTGCCCACTGAAGGCGCTGACGAGGGTAAATCCGGAAATTCAAGAAAAAAGACATCATGTGGGACATCTTAGTGCAAGGATCAGCTAATCCTTGCTGGAAATCACATGGGGAGAGAAGATAATGATTTCATGGGAGAAAAGGCAACACAAGAGAGAGAAAAGATGCTTGTACCATTTATTCCTTTTTATTATCCAAAGGGTAAAGGAACTTATTCCTTTTATTACCCAATGGATAATAATAGGGCATCTTATGGCATCATGTGATCAAGAGGACCAGCCATTTTCTCCATTATAAAAGGGTGATATTGGCTCCAAGGCTCAATCAACAATCTAAGATCCAATCTTTATATTATCTTCTACTTAGCTTTTCTTTCATTTCCTAGTTTAACTTAGTTTTTAAAAAGTAGAAGTAACCCTTGTTTCAAGTAGTTATCTAGCTTAGTGTAATCTTTACTTTCCAGCCTAGAAGTAATTTTAATTTCCGAAAAGTAGTTTTAATTTTTATTTTCGAAGTTTGTAATTCAGCTACTGGAACTGTAGTGCCCACTGTTGTCGGCACTACAGTTTTAAACTAAATCTAGTAATCTTTTAAGTATGTCGTTTTTCAACTTTTTTATCTTAGTTTTTCTTACTTTATTGATTATGCACTAGTAAGTCATTAGGGATGTAGGAAGAAAAAGTACCCAGAGTTTATAAACAATGCTTGAATAGACTCTCGGTCTTTGACGAATAAGAATCTTTGTAGTTTCCATTTTTAATTGGCAATACTCGTAAGAAAATGATACTAGTAAGCATTAGGCCAAGCATACCACACAATTGGTTTAGTGGTGGGCTCGACGGGCTCAACTCTCCTATGCTACGACTTCCAGCAGTTTCAGTAGTGGTTTCAAGAGCAGCTTCGTGAAGCCGCTTGGTTTCACTGTCTCTTTATCTCTCTATCTCTCTCTCCTCATATTTATATATAAAATATTAAAAATTTATAGAGGATTGAAAGGTTATGTTACAGGATTTAAAAGGTTGGCGATGGTTTAAGGGTGGGATAGTAGAAAGCTGACGTGACGCTGATTTAACAATGAAACCACGAAACCAAAAACTTGTATGATACTCATACCTTACCTTGGTAAGTTTTAGTAAACAACCCATTTGGTTTAAGTTATTTTTTTTACAAAATTGATTAAACAGAATTAGCAATTAAGTAAATATTTAATTATTCTTTATATTTTAAATTCATAAACTCTTAAAATTCTAACAAAATTCATTTTGTAACTTTTCCGTATATTACCCAAGGAAATCATAACTATTTCTACACAAAATTTCTGAAAAACAAACAGGATATGTTCAACAGACCTTATTAAAACTAAAAAGTTTGATCAATTTTATCACACTAGAGCATATTCATATAATACAATAAGATGTATCTTAATTTTAATGTTTCATTTCATTATGTTTTTAAGAAATCATTCACGTTTTTTATTTTTAATAAAATACAAATTTAAAGATATCATAAATATTTGAAAAAAAATATATTGATATCAATATGAAATTAACTATTTAAAAGTTTTCGTTTTTTTGTAATTTCTTTAATTAATTCAAAATTTTAATCATTTATAAAAATAATAGATAAGTATTTTATTAGAAATCAATGATTATTCTAATAATATTATAAAAAATTTATATTCAAAGTGAGTTGTTTATCCTGTATTTGATTATATTATATTTATGTACAGGTTATCACACGAATTCAAACCTAGAGCTTTAATAAGTTCTCCTTCTGCACAATCTATTTATAATCTTGAATTTAAAGTAATATGCATCAATAAAGAGTACGATATACATAAGAGTTTGTCAAATGTTTTATAATACAGTATAGACAGTTGAACGAAATAAACCATATTTCATTTTGTTTGGTTATCAGGTAGTTCAAATGTGGCACCATCTGTTGGGAGATTCAAGCCTCCAAAACATATTAGGCTATCAGTAGCCCAACCCTCCCAACCTAACTGCCACATCATCTGACACATCAGCTTTTCTCCAACCCTCTCATAAGCCCTCTGCAACCCGTACCCCAACCCTCTCAACCCTCTCACACAACACACACAACTCACGCAGGCTTGGCGGTGTGGCCAACCCGCCAAGGCTGGAGCCCGCCGGGCTTCTTTCAAGGTGTACCGGAACCGATTAACTTGCGGAGCCCACCAAGCTTAAGCCCGTGAGCTCGCCCTCTGCACTACGCATAGCCTTAGTATATAGTTTGTTGATTGCTTAAAAACAAACATTTGAAAACAATTATGCTAAAATCAGAATCTTTGACTTTTCCATAGTAATAAAAAAACAAAGAAAAGATTCTTTGAAAAAAGAAAGCATTTCAATAAAAATAAATAAATAAAATGTTAAAGAGTAGGTCAGTTAATAAGAAAGCTTGGAAAAAGACAAATATACCCCTCCAAGAATTGAAAAAAAAATGAAAAGTTGTCTGGTGTAATGAGGGCAAATCCAGGAGAAAGAAGACAGATTAAAAATCTTGAAGTAGTCCCTCTATGACTAATTCTAAAAGTTAAGTTAAGAGACCCCTCAACTACACTAGCCTCAACCGCTAAATCAACTCTAAAATGTCTAGTTAGTCATATGTCAGGTTTCATGTAGGACCGATCAAGATTGCTGGTAATGAAAAAGAAAACAATTAAACGATACCACTGTTCTCTTATCATAGGTTTTACCCAAAAAAACCAATACCCGAAATTTATCGAATGATGTACAAGTAAAAGGAACCGAACAAAGGTGTTCCATACGTTAACGTGTTAATACCCAGAACGTCGGATGAGTCAATCATGGTCGGTCGGTCTGGGCCACAATTCTTGGAATTAATCTTATTGATTGAAAGAGTATAAACCCAAAGAGACAAATTGTACAAATGTCATTCATATTAAAATAAGATGCTCTTAATATGTGCATAATGTACTGCTTGGCCGGCCAAAAACTAGGAACTATAGACCAAACTGTATCAAATGAATCTAATAAATCTCACACAAATGATTTGGTGGGCAATCAAAGGGGTTGGAGATAAAGTGCATCTTGAACATATTCTTTAACATTTTACCAAAATGGAGAATTAAATATCAAAATCTCCAAATAAGAATTTAGTTTCTCCATTCTAAAAATTACACACAACATTAACCATAGAGTAAATTACGGATTTGGTCCCTGTGGTTTGGGAGTTTTTATAGATTTGGTCCCTAAACTTCAGTAATTACGGATTTGGTCCTTGTGGTTTGCAAATTCTTTTGGATTTGGTCCTTGGTAGTGTAAATAGGCAGGGACCAAAACCAATAGAATTTTCAAACCATAAGGACCAAATACCAATAAAATTTCAAACCACAAGGACCAAATCCAATAGAATTTGCAAACCACAGGGACCAAATCTGTAATTATTAAAGTTTAGGGACCAAATCCATAAAAACTTCCAAACCACAGGGACCAAATCCGTAATTTACTCTTAACCATATTATTCTTTCTCATCTCTTAACCAGAGAGTTTTGGAGAATCTATTCGAACAAAAAATTGTACAAAACCCCTTAAATCTCCATTTTCTACATTCTCGACAATTTATCAAAGATGCTCTAACAAAACCATCTCAAGTACCTCCAACTTTGTGAAAATCATCTTGGGTACATTTTGTGCCTATTGGCCTTAAAACATTTTGGTAAATAACAGCAGCCTTACACAGGATTTACCTTTCTAGTCAAATGGCACATTCCAAAACTGTCACATTTTTACAATATAATAGGTCGGGTCGGCTATCATATATTTTTTCAACACTGGATTCGACAACTTTACGTACTATAAAACCAAAAATCCAATTTACTAAACAACAAAGATCATGACAAACAAGTGCAGCCAACATAAAGAGGGTATCAATCACATTTGGCAAATACTACAGTATGCAAGTATTCTAATCAAAACAACCCTTGGTCATACATGAACATCATATATGTATATATTTACATTTGCTGCATATATATACATATAGTAAAGGTGTTCTCAGAATAGAGAGCGTACCTTCCGATATGGCGAAAAAAGGTGGATGTTCTATTTTGCAGATTGGATAGATAAGCTTCTGTTGTTATTTGGTACCTTAGGCTGCATTGGAGATGGGTTGATGAATCCTCTAACGATGATAATCCTTAGTCAGATCATCAACGATTTTGGAGGCAGTAGTGCGTCTTTGACCAATGATGTGGTCAACAAGGTATGAATTGTACTAACCTGCATACATTGATCGAAACAACACCATTATTGACGAGTTTTTTTTTTTACATGATCATGAAGTATGCACTCCAGCTGCTCATCCTAGCTCTTGGTTGTGGAGCAGCGGGTTTCATTGGTAAGTTTAGGGGATGTTTGATTGGTTTTTCGTTACGTACTATATGGATAAAAAGATGTCTGTGTGGATTAATCTGTCTGTATAGATTGAGATCGTTTTCTCGTAGATGGAAGCAACGTGTTTTTTTAATGGGAGGGGAAGGTTTGAAAAAAAAAAAAAAAAACTTGGCTTTCTGCATAAAGCTCTCCCTTTAGAAGCTTATTGAATAAGCCACTTTCTATATTATTAAGCCACTACTAAAAAGTCATGTATAGCAGTCCAAATAAGCTATGACTCCCATTAAGCTTGTTAAGCTGTTGACAAACAAACACTTAGGGGATGTTTATTTTTTCCCCATTAACCCCTATATGGATCAAGTTATCTGTCTGGAATCTGGATAAACTTGTCTCTGTGAGGGATGGGAGACCAAATGACAATGGGTTCAAGGGAGGCAAAGAGAGAGGGTTCGTTACGTCTGTGCATTTCTGGTATTCATTTGTTTGAGGTGGCTTAATGGGGACAAGTGAGGGGTTCTGGCTGATTTCACATAGCCATTTTGGCTTAATGGCTTATTGATCAAGTCGTTAAGGAACACTCGTATATGACTGAGCAAATAAGATGCCCAGACCATTAAGCTCATTAAGCTGTACGTAAACAACCCCTTAGTGCAGTCTGAAAACCAACAGCGTCTCTTGCTTCCATACCTGCAAAAAATATCAAAGAAATTTGGCAGAATCTTGATTGTTCATAATTTCATTCAAAACAAAAAGATCGGAATCGTTTCGTTAAAAACATGTTGATTCTCAAGCTCATGATGATTCTACAATCAAACACCTTGCAGAAGGAATTTGCTGGACAAGAACTGCTGAAAGACAAACATCACGTTTAAGGATGGAATACCTGAAATCCGTACTCAGGCAAGAAGTCGGTTTCTTTGACACACAAGTTGGCTCTTCCACCAATTTCGAAGTTATCTCAGCCATTTCTGGTGATGCTCAACTGATTCAGGACGTTATGGCTGAAAAGGTTTTTCATCCAAATTCTTTAATCTCTCTTCTAATTCAAGAATCTTTTATACTCATCATGGACCAAACTGTAATGTACATACCCAACTGTGTGGCTCGGAAATCTTTCTTATAAATTTAGGGGTGGCAATTCTCGACCCGACCCGACCCACCAACCCGTTTATTATACGGCGCGTGTTCGGGTTGACATATGGGTTCGCGGGTTGACTGTCAACCCGTTTCTATCATTTTTTTATATATGTTTCTTAAATATTTTTCACAACAAAAGCTACACACCAACCTGTTTCTGACCCGCCAACCCGTTTATCATTTGCACCACCAACCCATTTATGACCCGCCAACCCGTTTATGACCCACAAACCCGTATAGTTAAACGGGTCATATACGGGTTAAGCGCATACGGGTTAGGTTCGATCAATGCGACACGGTTAATTATATGGGTCGTGTCCAGGTTGAGCTTTTCTGACTCGCCAACCCGAAAACGACACGATTGCCACCCTACTGCTAATTCTAGAATCTTTTATACTCATCACGAACCAAAATGTCATGCAGATACCCAACTGTGTGGCTCAGCTATCATCACTTGTATCCAGCATCGCAGTGGGTTTCATACTTTCATGGCGACTTGCAGTGGCTTCTCTCCCTTTCGCATTTCTGTTTATCGTTCCTGTGTTAGCCGTCGGGAGTATACTAAAAGCTCTAGGGATGAAGATGAAGGATGCTTATGATATAGGTGGTGGGGTTGCAGAGCAGGCAATATCATCGATTCGAACCGTTTATTCTTACGTTGGAGAACAACAAACGATTGATAAGTTCAGCCATGCACTTCAGACAAGTATGGCACTAGGGATAAAGCAAGGATTAACAAAGGGTTTGATGATCGGGAGCATGGGTACGGTTTTCGCGACCTGGGCGTTTGATTTTGGGTCGGAGGCTATCTTGTCATCGAGAAAGGAGAAAATGGTGGTCGTGTTTTCATTTCAGCAATCTGTGTCATCATGGCAGGGCTGTAAGTCTTTTTGCATTCAGTATATCTCATCCGAAATCCGAAGTAAAGTCTGATATTTCACATGTATATTAGGGGTGTAAGCAAGCCGAGCTCCTCGTGAGCTATTCAGAATCGACTCGTTAAAGCTCGATTCGTGCTCGAAACGAGCCAAGCTGAAGCTCGAGCTTCATTTTAGGTCATTTAATAAATGAACTCAAGCTCACTTTATATATATATAATATTAAATAATAATACCATAAATACTATAAATAAAAAATAAAAAAAACATATAACCATGACTTACAGGTAAACGAGTCGAGCTCGAACGGAGCATAGGCTTGTGTGATAAATGAGCCGAGCCCGAGCTGCTAAATCCTTGACAGCGAAGGTCAAATTGATAGTTGATGCATAAGACTCGAAACGAGCCGATCTCGAGCTTTATGAACTTAACGAGCTCGATTAGGCTTGGCTCGTTTAAACCCCTGCTGTATATCCCATTCGAAAGAAGGGTCTAGTATATTAATAAGTAGGAACTCATGATATTGTAGTTTGAAGGATTTTGTTTTCCTATTTCAGGGCGGCTATGAGTGCACTCCCTAACCTCACGTTCATTTCAGAGGCGGTAGCTGCCACCGAAAGAATGTTTAAGATGATCTCCCGATCTCCGCTCATAGATCCCGATGATAGTAAGGGGAAAACGCTACCATCCGTGAGGGGAGACATTGAATTCAGGAGTGTTTGCTTCTCATACCCATCAAGACCAGATACTCCAATCCTTCAAGAACTCAGCCTCAAAGTGAAAGCGGGCAAGACAATCGGTCTTGTGGGTGGCAGTGGATCAGGGAAGTCGACGATCATTTCTTTAATCGAAAGATTTTATGACCCTCTAAGAGGAGACATCCTTCTTGATGGCATAGAATAAAGAGGCTTCAGCTTAAATGGTTAAGATCTCAAATGGCATTAGTGAATCAAGAGCCAGTGCTTTTTGCAACATCAATCAAAGAAAACATACTTTTCGGCAAAGAAGGGGTTTCGGAAGAAATGGTCGAGATTGCAGCTAAAGCAGCAAACGCGCATGATTTCATCAAGAAGTTGCCTGATGCTTATGAAACGCAAGTTGGTCAGTTTGGGATTCAATTATCCGGTGGGCAAAAGCAAAGAATTGCAATAGCAAGAGCTTTGCTCAAAGAACCAAGAATCCTATTGTTGGATGAAGCAACAAGTGCATTAGATACGGAATCCGAAAGAGTAGTTCAAGAGGCTCTAGATCAGCTTCGGTAGGAAGAACAACAATCATAGTTGCACATCGCCTTACAACGGTCCGGAAAGCAGATAAAATTGTGGTTCTCCAATCAGGGAAAGTTATCGAATCCGGTTCACACGAGGACTTAATGCAAAAGAACGATCAAGATGAAGGTGGTGCCTACTACCAAATGGTGCAGTTGCAGCAATTAGCAAAGCAGAATGAATCCGGATCCCCTCTTTCTCCATATGAAACAAATTTCAATCCCCAAATAACCCGGAGTCCGAATAGTACAAGATCAAGCTTGGAAAACAGCCCAATGTCCAGTATGGCTCATTCTTTCGAAGAAAGTGATGACAAGATACCAAATCACAGTCCTCCTTCACAGTGGCGAATCTTGAAAATGAACGCTCCCGAGTGGAAACGAGCGTTGCTCGGGTGCCTGGGAGCCACTGGTTTTGGGGCTATATCACCGATACACGCGTATTGCTTGGGATCGGTTGTCTCGGTATACTTCTTGCGCGATAAGGCCAAAGTAAAATCAGAGACTACGTTTTACTGTCTGATCTTTGTAGGACTTGGAGTCACTTGCTTCTTCACCAATGTACTCCAACACTATAACTTTGCAGTCGTGGGGGAGCGTTTAACCAAGCGGTGGCGTGAAAAAATGCTTCAAAACATCCTCACCTTCGAAGTCGGATGGTTTGATAAAGATGAGAACACGAGTGCAGCAGTTTCTGCCCGGCTTGCAACTGAAGCTACCTTGATAAGGTCTCTTGTTGGAGATCGCATATCGTTGCTCCTTCAAGTCTTTGTCAGTGCGTTTCTTGCTTTTATATTTGCAATGATAATCACTTGGAGAGTTGCCATTGTCCTGATTTCGATGCAGCCTTTGCTCGTGGCAAGCTTCTACTCGAAGATGGTTCTGATGAAAAGCATGTCCGCAAAGGCCAAAAAGGCGCAAAACGAAGGAACCCAACTGGCGAGTGAGGCAGTGGTGAATCATAGAACGATCACCGCCTTTGCTTCTCAAGAAAGAATCATGGGACTATATGCAACAACGCAAAAAGGACCAAGAACGGAATGCGTTAAACAGTCATGGTTCTCGGGCATGGGCTTGTTCGTATCCCTATTTGTTACAACGGCTGCAATAGCATTGGCATTTTGGTATGGTGGAAGAGAAATGAATAAAGGATTGGTAACCTCAAGACAAATGTTTCAGGTTTTCTTCATCTTGATGACTACAGGCAAGAACATTGCAGATGCAGGAACTATGAGTTCTGATTTATCAAAAGGAGGAGGAGCAGTTAAGTCGGTGCTAGCAGTACTAGACAGAGAAACGGAGATCAACCCAGATGACTCTGAAAGTTTAACTGTTAGTGGAATCAACGGCAATATAGAGCTGGTGAATGTACACTTCTCCTACCCATCCAGGCCCGAGCAAATGATATTTCAAGGCATTTCTTTAAAGATCGAAGCAGGAAAAACAGTAGCTCTTGTGGGTCAAAGTGGTTCGGGTAAATCCACCATCATCGGACTGATAGAAAGATTCTATGACCCAATTAAAGGATGTGTACTCATCGACGAACGAGACGTAAAAAACTACAATCTGAGACACTTGAGATCACATATTGCACTGGTGAGCCAAGAACCGACTCTTTTTGCAGGAAGTATTCGTCATAACATCGTCTATGGCAAAGAGGGAGCTAGTGAAGCTGAAATCATGAAAGCAGCAGAGCAAGCAAATGCCCATGAGTTTATAAGGTATTGTCGTATTGAAGGGAAATACATGAAATGCAACATACCTTGGTATGACTCCTATTTAGGCTAACGTATTTTCAAAACCTTCATTTTGGTACCCGAGCCGAGATATGACATCTTTACCTAATAACCTGAAAATGTTGAATACGATCAGGTTTTCATTGAGATGACATCGATTTTCAAAACATTCCAACTAATCAAAAAAAGTTACGTACTATTTTTTAACACTCAAAATTTGTAATGTTTTCACATGGTCCTTCCACCAATTGAAAAAATATTACAAAATATTAGAAAAATAATGACTTGAAACTTTTTGATTAGTTAAAAAAACCTGATCACCTTGAGCATTTTCAGGCTATTAGGAAAATTGGTTACCTATATGTTTGAGATGTCACATCCCAAGGTACCAATATGAACGTTTTGAGAGTATGTTACCCGAAATAGGAGTCATAGCAAAGTACATTACATTAAACATCACAACTTCGAAGTTCATTAAACGTAGAACGTTTTAACTTTATTCTTCTGATGTTGAACGCAGTTCCATGAAAGATGGGTACGAAACTTACTGTGGCGAAAGAGGGGCAGCTATCAGGAGGCCAGAAGCAGAGAGTCGCACTTGCTCGAGCAATACTCAAGAATCCCGCGATCCTTCTGTTAGATGAGGCCACTAGCGCGCTTGATAGTGCGTCCGAGAATCTGGTGCAGGAAGCATTGGAGAAGATGATGGTTGGCAGGACTTGTGTAGTAGTCGCACATCGGTTATCAACCATACAGAAATCCGATTCCATAGCTGTGATTGAAAATGGAAAAGTTGCAGAGCAAGGATCACACTCTGAACTGCTTGCAATGGGGAATACGGGTGCCTATCACTCTCTCATGAAGCTGCAACACCTATGAGTCGCTAAAAAAGCTTGTAAATCATATGTTTAAAGTTCCTGTACACAACGACACAGATTGCTTTACAATAAGCAATTGACATTCTTACTCAAGTTTGTATTCTATCTAGAAAATTTTCAGTTTCCTTTTTAGCATTGTTTATGGCATCAGAAAAATCAAGAACCCCATTGTTTTTCAGCTCCATTAGACATAGACATGAAGCACAAGTTTCAACTTTGACGACATGAATGATGAACCCAATATTCTCAAAGATTCCCATAAAAAAAAATATGAACCAAGAGAACATTCCATTACGACAAGAAAGAATTCAGCAAACCAAGGCACAAAATACAAATGTATTATCACAAAATCAACCATCCTATGTCCAACACTTACCCCTTCATTATGAGGGATGATCGCAGTTTTCCTGGTTCTTTACTTATCGAGCCCTGATTCATATCCTCAAAGTGATTTTGTTAGAAGCATGTATGGATATAAGTTGGGTTGGTCAATCATGGATCCAAACACGGTTGGTCAAGACCCTTTGAGAGAATCTCAACCCATAAAAAACAAATTCGACAAATGTCATTCATTCATAATAAAACAACATGATCTCGTATGTGAAGAATGTACAGGATAAATGTAAGATGCCATTCTTGGCCAGCCAAGGGACAAACTAGAATAGTAGACAACAATACTTATTGCAGCCTTGCAGGCATCAAGGTTTGCAAAATAACAAAAATTAAGCGAGCATGCTACATGTGGACGTGAAAACGAGAAACAGGTACTAGTAAACAGAAAATGCATCAAGGACAGGGGTGAGAGAAACAGATTAAACAAACAATGGTAATCCATGGTGTAATCTGCTACCCTAGTCATACTCCCCCAAGAGCTCCTACCCCTAATTTGTCATGACACTTTGGCACTAAATTCGACATCTGTTCATGCATTAAACCAAAATTTAAGTTACTAAACAACAAAAGGGCCACACACGATTATTTTCCTCACAACTAATGATCATGATTCATGACAAACAACTGCAACTAAACACATAAAACATATAAGGTATTATGATCAAACAAGTATTTGTCATACATGGATACATTTATAAATATTTGCTGCATATATACAACAAAGGTGTTTTGTTTTCTACAGTATAGAGTGTATCAACTAAAATGTGGCCAAATTAAGTAAGATATCTCATTTTTTTTTCGGATGGTATAGGTAAGTAAGCTTGTTACAATGGTGATATCCATGGTGGAATCATTAATGATTACGGAAGCGGTGATCTGAGCTTCTCGAATGACGTGATGTACAAGGTATATATATATTAGCTCAATCACATATATATATATATATATAGGGGTGGGTTCAAATGTGAACCACTTTATCGTTGTGAACGTGAGGACAACCGAGAGCGCGACACGTGGCGGATGACTAGGCGCCACGTCAGATCCACGGAGGATGACTATGCGCGATTCATGGGAGGGCATTGAATTAAAGGGGGGACCACACTCAAAGTCGCCACGTGTCGCTCTCTCGGCCGTCCTCACGTTCACAACCAAAAAGTGGTTCACATTTGAACTTTCCTCTATATATATTAAATATAGAGGAAAGTTCAAATGTGAACCACTTTTTGGTTGTGAAAACAGCCGAGAGCGCGACACGTGGCGACTTTGAGTGTGGTCCCCCCTTTAATTCAATGCCCTCCCATGAATCGCGCCTAGTCACCCGCTGTCGACCTGACGTGGCGCCTAGTTATCCGCCACATGTCGCGCTCTCGGTTGTCCTCACGTTCACAACCAAAAAGTGGTTCACATTTGAACCCATCCCTATATATATATATATATATATATATATATATATAGAGTCAAGTTCATTTAGAAACCAAAAAAAGAGTAAAAACCGTAGAAACTCATGGTTTCATAGCTTAAATCAACGAAAACTTTTCGTAGAGTTGTTTAATATGATGCAAATGTTTCATATAATTCATTTTTTGATGTTCTTTTTTGTAAAAATAACAAGGTTTCATAGGATTAAAGAAAATACATAGAACAATTTCATAAGCGTAGAAAAATGTATGAAACTTTTTCATTTTTATATAAAAAACACCAAAATATGAAACAATTTCATCAAAAAATAAATTATATGAAACATTTGCATCATAATAAGACTTTTCGTTGATTTAAACCAAAAAACCATTGGTTTGTAAGTTTTTACTCTTTTTTTGGTTTCTAAATGAACTTCCCTCTATATATATATATATATATATATATATATATATTGTATAACCTGCGTAGATTGATCGAATAGCATCATTATCGACGAGTTGTTTCACATCTGGAAGTACGCAATCAAGCTGTTCATCGTAGCTAATTGGCCAGAAACCCTAAATATCATCAATTAACAACGTTTAATTTCAGATTCAGAAATAAGAACATAACATCAAATCGAATCAAACTAAGAACAACTGATGTCAGAACGAGAGATGTGTGTAGTCGAAATCGAACCTTTTTGGTGAAAATTGGCGGGAAAATCGATGAGGTAGGTAAGCAGAAATGGCGAAAAAAACGGGTCGGATTTTGGTGTCTAATAACGGGTACCGACCAAAAGCCCATGGCCCGATCCTCATATTTTTATAGTTGGGCTTGGGCCTAAACCACTTCCAATTTTATTTTTCTTTCTAAAAAATCAATTTTGAACATATAAGTGATTAAATGGTGTTGTTTAAAGGATTTTTTTGAACAAAATCTTAATGGAATTTGGAATACATTTTAAAAGTTTAAAGCCTCTGACTTGCTTATTCAGATGCATTTTGGAAGTACATTTTTAAATCTTTTCTATAGATAAGTATTATAGATTTATTATAAGCACATTTTTTAAGATTTACACTTATAAAAACTTGAAAAACGTTATAAAACTGAAAAAAACTTAAAAACTTTTATAGAATTACTGAAAAACTTGATGATGTCTTTAAATATTTTTTATAAATAAAATCCGACCTGTGCATAACACGTTTGGGACTTGAGCGGGGGCCGAGCTCTAAAAATTTCATAAAAAATGCAACTAGGTCGGGATGGTCAGGCCTAAGCTGGTCTTTACTAGTCATTGGTCCCTATCAATAACCAGTACTAGGCAGTCGGACCAATGAATTTTCATGAAAAGGTCTAATTGGCAGGAATTGGCATCGTGTAGGGGAGGGGGGCATTTCTAGTGTGGAGATAAACACAGGGGCTGAAAAGGGGGTGTTTGCCTTTTTGGGCTTTATAAAACTAACTCGTAAATGTAAGATATTTAAGTATAAGATAAACATTTAGTCCTACTAATTTCTATAAAATATTGCCTCTGATGATGTGTAGCTCGTTTGGCAAATGGGTGGGAAGAGACTTTGCCCAAATACATAAACAAGTCTTGATCTCATTGAATGAGCCAAAAAATGTCCCATGATATTGATGTCTTTAAAGACAGGTTTCGTGTGAGACCGGTTAGAGTTGCTGCTAATCAACGTTTTTCTTTAAATATAATAAAATATTCCTTAAAACGTGTAACCAACAAAAAGTCATAAAGTAAACCGAAGAAACAAAAATAAATGTTTTATAGTTTATTACATGTGTACATTTCTAGTCATAAAATATGAAAATATATATTTAACTATATAACTCATAAATGAAGGGTACAATCTATCATATATGTCTATGTATAACATGAACTCTTCAGATCACAACTTTCATTCGCACTGCGACATAATAGAATGCTCTTTAATTGACTATCAAGTCCGTTTGTGTTTACTTCTCTTTTTGCACGATTTATGCAAATTAATGTATATTTTTTTGAAGAGGTATCTCAGACCACATTGGGCCCAGACTAATCCTCGGCAATTTACAAATTAATGTATTATTCCTAACACTAGTTAGATGGGTAATTTGTTGTGGATTTGGTCTCGACGACCTTACCCTAGTTCTGTATTTTCAAGAGCTCCTAGCATAAGTCATATATTCCATCAATAATCACATCCTACAATTATTCCCTTTCCATACCCTACCGGTTTGGTTGATGGCTTCTTTTTTCGGTGCTCAAGGCCTACATAGCTGTAGTATTGGAGGTTTTAAAGGAAAATCTAGAATTGAAATCCCGATATTTTAATAAACTTCTATAAATATTGGATTGAGAAATCACATAAAGGTAGGGGTTGACAACGGGTAGGATATGATTAGGGTAAGAGTCGTTTCGTTATCTTATCTGTTTACTATAGCCAGTAACAAAATAGTTAATCATCATTTTTCATATAACTCTTATCTCTATCCATTAAATTAACGGGTAAGGAAACGAGTAAAGACAAAACGGTATAAGAAAACTTCATTTTCAACTACATATGATCTTGTTAAAACTTAAAATATAAATAAGACAGAAGTTTCATAAATATAGTAACCGTCTTATACCTAATTTGTTTTGATAAACATTTTAATATAGCTTAATATAATAGTTTTAACAACATATAAACATTAAAAATTGCAAGACGCCAATTTTAGTTGTATTCATTTTCCTGATGCCACTTTTTTTTGTCATTTATTCATAAAGAATTCTCTTACTTAAGAAATGTCAAAAATAAATTAAATTTTACATTAATATACGATATATAATAGTAATTATAATTTTGTATGTTTATACATACATGGTCAAATTTAGGAAAAAACCACAAAAAATGAAAAAACTGAAAAACACTCTAAGAATTGTTCAATTGGACATTATGTACATATTTATATTGTTCAGAAGAACAGTTACTAAAGTATTCCTTAAAAATTTCATATATTTTTTTGAAGTTTGTGTGCGTGTATACATACATAAATTGTAACGAGAAATGGATAACGAAGTAATGTTTATCCATACCCTACCCATTAAATGTCTAATAAACAACTAATGAATAAGTGGGTTTATGGATAACATTTTCTTCACCAACACCCTTATCCAAATGAGTAAAATAGTCTATACGCCATACTTCACATGTTTACCCTTGCCCGCTGTGCGGTCCTAGTTGTGTATTTTGGACAAATATTTCATCCATTTATCAACTAAGCTACATGTCCAAGGTCTCAGATTTAAGTATACATGACGATCCCAAAAATGAAAGCCGCCTCATATTCAATATAAAAATTATTTGAATCACATGTGAACTTGGATAAAAATGACATCGAACAAGCATCATCATTCGTCGGTACGTCAATTTGTCGATTGCTTAAAGACAAATACATGTCAACAATATTCAAAAACAATGTTTAGAAACAAATATGCGTCAACAATATTCGAAAACATTCTTCGGAATTCACAACCATCAATTCTTCTTAATGATAAAGACAAACAATATTCTTTTAACATGACAACATTTCGATAGCAATGTATGAATTTCTCGATACATATGAAAAAAGCTTGTGAATTTCGATAGCAAGAGTTTAGAAGAATTACAGTTGTCTGCCGTAATGAGAAAATAAGTACAGAGAGAAAAAAGACAAAAGATGAAAATCTTGAGGCAATCTCTCTATTCCAAAAGCATATCTTATTCATAGAATCCCAAAGAGGTAAAAAGAATATTATTAAATTGTATTATTTGTTCTCTTCTATTTGTATAACAACACCTATTAATATCAAATTTGGGTCAAATTATGTTTTGGAAATGTATGTTGGCGTATGTGAAGAGTGTTATGAATAAAGATTACTGAATAAGCCATATTTTATATCATTAAGCCATTAGCAAATAATCACATATAGCTGACCAAAGGGGTTGTTTGATTACTTTTCCATCAAGTCCTATACGCCTATACGGTAAAACTATCTTTATGGATTAATCTATGTGTATAAATTGGAAGGGTTTTTGCTCCAGTGGGTTTGAATGGGCAGTTTGGAAAATAACATGGCTTTTTGCAAAAGGCTTCCTCCTAAAAGCTTACTTCATAACTCATTCTTTATATCATAAGCCACTTTCTATATCATTAAGCCACTAGCAAACATTCATGTATAGCTAAATAAATAAGCGATGAGTTTCTTTGAGCTCAAACACCTCTATGGATAAAGCTATGAGTTTCATTAAGCCATCAAGCTGCTTACTCAATGTGGATTTAATTATGTTGACAAGGTTTTTGTTTGGGAGGCTTTTATAATACAAAAGCAAGATCGTTCTTTAGCATATGTTAATATGTGATTTTGAAATATGATCCCAAATTTTTGGACCCAACTTTACATTGTTTGGGTCTTTTAGAAAAAGCACATTGTTTAGAGTCTTTCCTCAATGAATTTAAAATTTATACTCCAAGCGAGTGCCACTCTAATTTCTATCAGAAGACAAAAGTAATTCGCCTCATCATCATCTCTATAATTTGTATATATGTGTATCTTTGTTATCTCATTTTGTAGTGCAATCAAAAGTTTTAGCTGTACAAGACCTCAAGAAGATTGGAACACCCTTCTAAGGAAGAAGCGTGTTTTTAAATTGACAAAGCCCTAAGCTACAAGTCTCATCAAGCCACAACAGTCATGTATAACCGGCAAAATAAGTTGTTAGTCTCATTAAGCTGTTAACAGACAAGCCCTAAGCTAGGAGTCTCATTAAGCCACAATAGTCATATAGCTGACAACATGACACAATAAGTTGTGAGTCTCATTAAGATGCTAATAAACAAGCCTTTAGCTACGAGTCTCATTAAGCTACCTTATGGCCGGTCGGTCCAACGGTTTCACCCAAAATTGTTGGAACTTGAAATTGATCTTATTGATTGAAAGAAACAGAACCCACAAAGACAAATTGGACAAATGTCATTCTCTCATTCACATTAAATAAAACAAGATAATGTGCAGGATCTAAAAATTATGCCACATCTTTGCCGGCCAAAAACTAGAAGGATTTATAGAACAAAACCAAATTTATTCATCAAAAATCTCACGCAGCCCCTGAAGGTATCAACCAAATTTGGCAGTACAGAATATGCTACTATTCTAATCAAACAAGTCTTGGTCATACATTGATAATAGTGAACTCATTTTTTATTGTGAACGTGAGGACCACTAAAATCACGCCACATGACATTATTCACTCCGAATATTATGCATTATTCACTCTGAATAATGCATGGCATTCATAGTGAATAGTGCCACGTGGCACAATTTTAGTGGTCCTCACGTTCACAACCAAAATTGAGTTCACATTTGAACCTAAACCATATATATATATAGATATATAGGGGTGGTTCAAATGTGAACCACTTTTTGGTTGTGAACGTGAGGACAACCGAGATTGCGACACGTGGCAGATGACTAGGCGCCATGTCAGATCCACGGCGGATGACTAGGCGCGATTCATGGGAGGGCATTGAATTAAAGAGGGGGACCACACTCAAAGTCGCCACGTGTCGCGCTCTCGGCTGTCCTCGGTTACATCAAAAAGTGGTTCACAATTTGACTTTACATATATGCTACTATTATAATAATAGAGAGAGAGATGGGAAATGTTCAATGTGAACCACTTTTGTTGTGAACTTGAGGACAACCCGAGAGGTGACACGTGGCGGATGACTAACCCGCAAGTAGGCATTTGAGTGTGGTCCCCTTTAATTCAATGCCTCCCCATAATCGGCTAGTCATCGCATGGATTGACGTGCTATCATCCGCCACGTGTCGCGCTCTTTGGTGTCCTCAGTGCACAATCCAAAATTGGTTCACATTTGAACTCACCCCTATAATATATATATATATAGAAAGAGAGAGAGAGAGAGGAAAGGTTCATGCGAGAAGCATATCAATTTTAGAAACGTGAGGAGCAACTCAATCACTCATCTTCGGTTACGGTGGACGTGATCACGGAGGAATGACGCGATTCATGGGAGGGTAGAGATTATTTAAGAGGGGGGACCGGTCAAAGCGCCTTTATTGACCGGATGAGTGGTTGAGATTGCATCTTACGTTCTCTTAAAAAGTTATGTTTTTCATTTAAACCTTTCTTTATATATATACATATAGAAGTTAAAGAGAGGGGTTTTTAAGTGAGAACGTGAGGAGCGAATCTCGAGACTAGCGCACGTGATACTCACGGACGGATTTGATCGCGATTCATGGGAGGCTTGAATTAAAAGGGGGACCATAAAGCCGCCTTGTGACGCGATGAGTGTTCTAACGTTACAATAAATTGGTTCAACATTTGAATTTTCCTCTCAATAGTTCAATATATTTATAAAAAGATTGTTGACGGATGTTCAAACAGTAAGCATTCGCATATTAAGAAAACATGAGGACGATTCTCACCACCATCTCGCGGTTACGGTGGACGGATCACAGAGGATTGATGCGATTCATGGAGGGTGAGAATTAAAGGGGGGACCGTCAAAGCCCTTTGTTGACCGGATGAGTGTGAATAGTCTAACTTTCATATATATTATAATTTGGTTACAAAAATCCATATATTGTTTGTGACAATCGACGGACGATTCTCAGCCACACATCCGGTTACTAGGCACGTAGATCACGGGGATTGACTAATTCATGGAGGGATGGAATAAGAGATTAAAGTGAGGGTGACGTCGGTCAGCCGCACTTTCAACCGAAAAGTGGTTCGAGAACTTCCCGCTTTTTTAAATAGTTATTATTCTCGCATGAACACTCAGAGAGAGGCAAGTTTCATTTAGAAACCACGATAAGAGTAAAAACCGTCAACCGATGGTTTCATAGCTTAAATTAGCAAAAAAAATCTGTGGAGTTGTTTAATTTGATGAAAAGTGTTTCATATAATTCAATTTTATGATGAAATTGTGTCATATTTGGGTGTTTTTTATGTAAAAATGACAAGGTTTCATAGGAATAAGAAAAATACGTGAAACAACTTCATAAGAATGAAAAAAATTATGAAACCTTTTCACTTTTACATAAAAACACCGAAATATGACACAATTTCATCAGAAAAAGAATTATATGAAACATTTTCATCATATTAAACAATTTATGAACCAATTTCGTTGATTTAAGCTATGAAACCATTGGTTTGTACGGTTTTACTTTATCGTGGTTTCTAAACGAGCTTCCCTCTATTGTTTCATTTATTCTAATTTCTATTGTTTCATTAATTAATCAGAACGCCCACAAGTGTTCTCGCATTTCCGTATAACAAAATGTCCTCATTTTAACCTCTACCGTATATAATATTAATATAGATATAGATAAAGATATATGCTACAGTTATGTTATGCTGCATGGCACACACATACATATATAAATAGAGTAAAGGTGCTTTCACAATTAGTGTGTATCAACTAAATATGGCCAAAAAGAATGGAATGTTTCACTTTGCAGATGGTATAGATAAGGTTCTATTGTTATTTGGTACCTTAGGCTGCATTGGAGATGGGTTGATGTCTCCTCTTACAATGGTGATCCTTAGGGGGTCGTCAACGATTATGGAGGAGAGGATCAGTTTTTGTCCGATGATATCGTCAACAAGGTATGAATCGTACAAAAACCTGCATACATTCATCGAACAACACCATTATTGACGGGTTTTTTTTTTTACCTGATCGTGAAGTACGCACTCAAGCTGCTCCTGCTAGCTACTGGCGTTGGAGTAGCGGCTTTCGTTGGTAAGTTTAATTACTACGCTCTGCAAGATATTAAAAAAAACAAGAAATTTGGCACTAGAATCCCGATTGCTCAAAGTTTCATCAAAAAGGGACAAAATCATTTTGAGTGAATTATAAATTTGGGGCTTAAAGCGTGTGAAAATGTAAACCATGAGTCTCGTTCTTGTGTTTATTTTGATTTTGGGACCAGAGTGGGAAAAAAAGTATGAAAAGAGGAATTGTATCTTAAGGTGTTTGCCCTCAACGAGGCGAAAATATATACTACACAGAATATTTATATATATGGTGTGTGTGTGTGTGTGTACCAATTTACATCACAATGCTTCTACTCAGAAAATATATGCAATACACACACACAGTTGACACGTGAGCACTAGACACATTATATAAAAAAGAATCTACACACTTTTTTCAATCACGAAATATAGATATAATAACAAAGAAAAAGAATATTGATCTATTAATTACATATATATATATATATATATATCTGTGTGTGTGTATGTATATGTACTTAATATGCTCACCACACGTAGAGAAAATTAATAAATATCAACAAAGTGGGAGTAGAAGTGTAACGGTGACAGTGACACGGAGCAAAGACTAAACATAAAAGAAGTGTATCTGTATTAGTATATACACATATACATAATAATCCCGACAAACTGTTGACTGCAAGAAATCAGCCCTCATAAACTTAGTGCTCAACTTAGTAGTGACAATTGTTGTACGCTTGGAATTGAACCCGGGGGTTGAATGGGATAATCCAACACATCCCCCACGGCGTCAACCACTATGCCACTACCCTTGGAATCATTTTATTACAAGCTACTTGCACCCAACTCAAGAAAGTTTTTGTTAAAGTCCTAAATTGGCTACATTTGGACCTTTCTCTTCTATATGTATTGGAACCTCCTGTCCCTGTGCCTAATGGGATCTTTTGGAGAGTGTCTAATGGGGTTCCACATATTATCATATGGTATCTGGAACAAGTTCTACCACTCTAGGGACTCGACACTCTAGGGCAATCTATACTCATCTACCCCATTCAACACAATGGTACCGGTGTCAATCTTGCCTCCATCAGAAGGTGCATGTAATAGTGATACAGTCCCGCATCGGCTAGACTTAGACCATTTATCCTCTATATATGTTGAAACCTCCCATATCTCTCCTCAATAGCTCTTTTAAAGAGTACTCTAACATGGTTTCACATATTTTCATCCCCATGCTCATATTACTTAAATTGTTAAATATCTTACAGAAGGAATTTGTTGGACAAGAACCGCTGAAAGACAAACATCGCGTTTGAGGATGGAATACCTAAAATCCGTACTCAGACAAGAAGTCGGTTTCTTCGACACACAAGTTGGCTCTTCCACCAATTTTGAAGTCATCTCAGCCATCTCCGGTGATGCTGAATTGATTCAGGATGTTATGGCGGAAAAGGTCATCCGTTCATACTCTATAAACTTTCTTCTGATTCTCGAATCTTTTATACTCCCCATTTTGTTCAAATACTCATCATGAAGCAAAATGTCATGTAGATACCCAACTGTATAACTCAACTATCGGCATTGGTATTCAGCATCGTCGTGTGTTTTGTACTTTCATGGCGACTCGCATTGGCTTGTCTTCCTTTCGCACTTCTTTTTGTCGTTCCCGTGATAAGCATCAAGAGTTTACTAAAATCTCTAGGAATGAAGATGAAGGATGCTTATGATATAGGTGGTGGGGTTGCAGAGCAGGCAATATCATCGATCCGAACCGTTTATTCTTACGTTGGAGAACAACAAACGCTCGATAAGTTCAGCCATGCACTTCAAACAAGTATGGCACTAGGGATAAAACAAGGATTGACAAAGGGTTTGATGATGGGGAGCATGGGTTTGGTTTTCGGGACATGGGCATTTGCATTTTGGTTTGGAGGCTATCTCGTCACTGAAAAAGGAGAATCCGGTGGTCGTGCATTCATTTCAGCAATTTGTGTATCATGGCAGGGGTGTAAGTCTTTCTGCACTCATATATTACATTTAAATGTAGAATCGATATATACATATATCTCATTTAAAAGTAGGGTCTATACTGTATAGAGACAGTTGCAAGGGAAAACCTCAAAAAACCGGAGAACCGAGGAACACCGACGTAGTCCTCATCTGGACCGTATGCACTTGTGCACAACAATAAACGTAAAATGATTTTTCGTTTTTATGCACAATGAGCATATTACGAATTACGTCTATGCACAAGTGCACACTGTCCAAATGGAGGGCTATGAGGGTGTTTCTTGGTTTTCTTTATGTGAGGTTTTCCCTTGAACACGGCCCATACATGTATATCCCAATTGAAAGTAGGGAGCAGTGAATATTCATATCGCATTTGAAAGTAGGGTCTCGTATATTGTAGTCTAAAGTATTTTAAATTCCTATTTCAGGGCGGCTATGAGTGCACTCCCTAACATCACATTCATTTCAGAGGCGATGTCTGCTACGGAAAGAATGTTTGAGATGATTTCCCGAGTTCCTCTCATAGACACCGATAACGGTAAGGGAAAAACGCTACCATCCGTGAGGGAGACATTGAATTCAGAAGTGTTTCTTTTTCATACCCATCAAGACCAGATACTCCAATCCTTCAAGAACTCAGCCTCAAAGTGAAAGCCGGCAAGACAATCGGTCTAGTGGGCAGCAGCGGATCTGGGAAGTCGACGATTATATCTTTGATCGAAAGATTTTACGACCCTTTGAGAGGAGATATCCTTCTCGACGGACATAGAATAAAGAGGCTTCAGCTTAAATGGTTAAGATCTCAGATGGGATTAGTGAATCAAGAACCGGTGCTCTTTGCAACATCGATCAGAGAAAACATACTTTTCGGCAAAGAAGGGGTTTCGGACGAAATGGTCGAGATCGCAGCTAAAGCAGCAAACGCACACAATTTCATCAACAAGTTACCCGATGCTTACGAAACGCAAGTTGGGCAATTTGGGATTCAATTATCCGGTGGACAAAAGCAAAGAATTGCGATAGCAAGAGCTTTGCTTAAAGAACCAAGAATCCTGTTGTTGGATGAAGCTACAAGTGCGTTAGATACAGAATCCGAAAGAGTAGTTCAAGAGGCTCTAGATCAGGCTTCCGTAGGAAGAACAACAATCATAGTTGCACATCGCCTTACAACAATCCGTAAAGCAGATAAAATCGTGGTTCTTCAATTGGGGAAAGTTATTCGAATCAGGTTCACACGAGGAGTTAATGAAGAAAAGCGAGCAAGATGAAGGTGGTGCCTATTACAAAATGGTCCAATTGCAGCAATTAGCAAAGGAGAATGAATCAGGATCCCCAATGGAACAAAACCAAATAGACCAAAGTCCGATTAGTGCAAGATCAAGCTTGCAAACAGTCCGATGTCCATATACAGCATGGCTCTTTCTTATGCAGAAAGCGATGACAAAGTACCGAATCCTAGCCCTTCCAGTGGCGTCTCTTGAAAATGAACGCACCCGAGTGGAAACGAGCATTTCTCGGGTGCCTAGGAGCCACTGTTTTTGGGGCTATATCACCGATACACTCATATTGCATGGGAACAGTTGCCTACATATACTTCTTGCCCAATAAGGACGAAGTGAAATCCGGCACATGTTTTACTGCATAATCTTTTTAGGTCTTGGAGTCGCTTGCTTCTTCACCAACCTACTCCAACATTACAACTTTGCAGTCATGGGGGAGCGTTTAACCAAGCGGGTGCGAGGAAAAACTGCTCGAAAACGTCCTCACGTTTGAAGTCGGATGGTTCGATAAAGACGAGAACACGGGGCGCAGCCGTTTGCGCCCGCCTTGCAACCGAAGCGAGCTTGATAAGGTCTCTCATTGGAGACCGGATGTCATTGCTCCTTCAAGTCTTTGTCAGCGCGATTCTCGCTTTCGTATTCGCGATGATAATCACTTGGAGGCTTTCCGATCGTCTTGATCTCAATGCAGCCTTTGCTCGTGGCATGCTTCTACTCCAAGTTTGGTTCTCATGAAAAGCATGTCCACAAAAGCCAAAAAGGCGCAAAACGAAGGAACCCAACTCGCGAGTGAGGCCGTGGTGAATCATAGAACGATCACCGCCTTTGCTTCTCAAGAAAGAATCATGAGACTATATGCCGCAACACAAAAAGGACCAAGAAAGGAATCCATTAAACAGTCATGGTTCTCGGGTATGGGCTTGTTTGCTTCCCAATTGTGACAACGGCTGCGGTATCAGTTGGCATTTTGGTATGGTGGAAGAGAAATGAACAAAGGGTTGGTGACTCTGAACAAATGTTCCAAGTTTTCTTCCTCTTGATGACCACAGGCAAGAACATTGCAGACGCCGGAAGCATGAGTTCGGATTTATCAAAAGGTGGAGGTGCAGTCAGGTCGGTGTTAGCAGTGCTAGACCGGAAAACGAGATCGACCCAGATGACTCTAAAAGTTTAAAGGTTAGCGAATCGACGGCCATATAGAGCTAATGAATGTGCACTTCTCCTACCCATCAAGGCCTGAGCAAATGATACTTCAAGGTCTGTCTTTAACGATTGAAGCAGGGAAAACGGTAGCACTTGTGGGTCAGAGTGGTTCGGGTAAATCCACCGTCATCGCATTGATAGAAAGATTCTACGACCCAATAAAGGAAGCATACTCATCGACGGACAAGACATACAAAACTACAATCTGAGAAACTTGAGATCACAAATTGCACTAGTTAGCCAAGAACCAACTCTTTTCGCAGGAAGTATTCGTCATAACATCATCTATGGCAAAGAGGAAGCTAGTGAAGCTGAAATAGTGAAAGCAGCAGAGCTTGCAAATGCCCATGAGTTTATAAGGTATTAAAGGGCAAATTACATGAAAATGCAACCTACTTTGGTATTATGATTCCTGCTTTGCAAACATTTTTTCAGAACCTTTATTTTGGTACCTAAGATGAGACATCAAAAATATTTACATGCCTAGTTTACCTAATAATGTGAAAATGAATAGGATCAGGATTTACTTGACATGACATCAATTTTCATAAAATTCCATCTAATAAAAATATTCATTCACTATTTTTTATTCAAAAGTTTTAGGTATTTTCACACGGGAAAAGGTTTTGATTAGTAAAAAAACCTGATCATGTTCAGTAGTTTTAGAATATTAGGAAACATTTGCTACCTAAATGTTTCAGATGTCACATCTCAAGGTACCAATAGGAATCATAGCGAAGTACGCTGCATTTTCATGATCTTTTTGAGGTATAAAATATTTACAAACGAAAATGAACTCACACACGCCTCCTCACCTATGATGAGGTTCAAACCCTTCGACCTCCTGGGAAGGTGGGCTCTATAGGCAACACACAGATACCGCTAGGCCAAAGTCCCTTTGATATTTTCATGCAATTTTCATAGTATTAAAACATCCCAATTTCAAATTTCGCTAAATAAACGTCTTAACTTTATTCTGATGTTGAATGCAGTTCCATGAAAGATGGATACGAAACTTACTGTGGAGAAAGAGGGGTGCAGCTATCAGGAGGCCAGAAGCAGCGAGTCGCACTCGCTCGAGCAATACTCAAAAATCCAGCAATCCTTCTGTTAGAGAGGCCACAAGCGCGCTTGATAGCGCATCTGAAAATCTGGTGCAGGAAGCATTGGAGAAGATGATGGTGGCAGGACTTGTGTAGTAAATTGCACATCGGTTATCAACCATTCAGAACTCGACTCCATAGCCGTGATTGAAAATGGAAAAGTTGCAGAGCAAGGATCACACTCTGAACTGCTTGCAATGGGGAATGGGTTCCTACCACTCTCTCATAAAGCTGCAACACCTATGAGTTTGCCAAAGAGCTTGTAAATCATATATTTAAGTTCCTGTACACAAGGACACAGATGCTTTCAAGTTAGCAATCTTGCATTCTTACGCAGATCACATAAGCTGGTATTCTATACAGCAATGTTTCGGTTTCTTATTTATCTTTGTTAATGGAATCAGAAGAATCAAAAACCCCATTGCTTTTCAGCTCATTAGACATAGACATGAAGCACAATATTCTCAAAGGTTCCCACAAAAAAGATGCACCAAGACAACATTTATTGATGGCAAAAAAGAATTCAGAAAACAAAGCCACAAAATACAAATGTATCATCACATGATCAATTCCATAAAGTTTCAAAATAAATTTTATAGTATAAAATTCAATTTCTGTAAATATATATAAGTGGGGTTGGCTACAGGGGCGGAACTAGTCAAATGACCTCCATAAAGTTTCAAAATAAATGCTTTTTATAGTGTATAATTTTAAATTTTGGTGTATGTGTGTGTGTGTGTGTTGTGAACCCAACAAAAATAAGTTTGGCTTCATTCTTTAAGGCCAAGTTCCTGGTTAAACTTTTATATAATTTGTTTTTTATACTAACTCTTAGTTGTGAATTGTTAGGGTTAGAATTTGTTAGCTAATGTAGAAATTAGAATTGTTAACTTTGTTAATTATTAATTATTTAGGGTTGGGGTTTGTTAATCTAATGTCAAACTGCTAATTCTTTGTTGTTAATTTAGGGTTAGGATTTATTGGTTGATCTCTAACACTCTAACTGTTACTTCGAATGATCTTTCTTGGATTCATTCGAAATAATATTTTTTAGTGGAGTATCACCATAATCAAAGAGATAAATAAAACATATATATATATATATATTTAAGTAAAGGACATTGTCAACAACATGGGCACGTGGCCATTACTTAAATTCCGACCCCCATCACCAAAAAATTTGGATTCCGTCACTGGTTAGCTGGTTTCTATATGTGCTTAATCCAAGACCTTTCATTTATCCAGAAAAGTTTATTGTTGGATGAGTCAATTATAGTCGGTCGGGGTTAACTATTCTTGGAATTAATCTTACAGATAAGTTAACCTCGGGGTCTTGGACACTGTGAAAGAATCTCTGCCCTAAAAGACAAATTGAACAAATTCCATTCGTAATAAAACAACATGCTCTCATATGCGTACAGGGCAAGAATGCCATTTGGCCGGCCAAGGGACAAACAACTAATATATATAATATATATATATAATAAAAACAACATGATCTCATGGATATATAATATATATATATAGAGAGAGAGAGAGAGTCATAATCCTTTACAACCCATAGCTAACGTGAAACCGATGCAACCCAATGAAATCCCATAAAATTCTGTGAAACGTTTCTATATTTAATATGAAATATATGGAAAGTCAATGATTATTGAAACATTTCATAGAATTTTATAGGAGTTTATAGGGTTGCATTAGTTTCACGTTAGCTATGGATTGTAAAGGATTATGACTCTCTCTCTCTCTCTCTCTCTCATATATATATATATATATAATAATAATGTTTATCGCAGGCATCAAGGTAAGGTTTGGTGGTGAAAACCCTTCAACCCTGGTTTGCAAAATAAAAGTTAAAAATCACATAAACGGCAAAATGCTTCAAAGACAGTTGCAAGGAAAATATTGACAACAACTAGTACACAAAGAAAAGCTAGTACTAATGTAAACAGACAGATAACATAGTAGATAAAATATGTAGGAAAAATTAATTATGCTGCAAATCTCTATCTATAATCTGCTACCCTACTCATACTCCTCCAAGAGCTCCAACCAACAATTGATCATGACACTTGACACTAAATTCGACAAGTGTAAGCGCAATAAGCAAAACTCAATTTACTAAACAACAAAAGGGCCACAAAAGTTTGGAGTTATCTGCATCACAACTAAAGGTCTTGGCAAACAAGTGGAGCTAAGCATATATGATAACAAGGGTATCTATGACATTTGGCAGATACTAAAGTGCAACTATTCTAATTAACAAAATCTTTGTCATACATGGATGCATATGCATATATAAATGTTTGCTGCATATATGCAGTTAAGGTGTTCTCAGAGTAGAGATAGAGTATTCGCTGATATGGCCAAAAAGAATGGAATGTTTCATTTTGCAGATGGTATAGATAAAGTTCTATTGTTATTTGGTACCTTAGGTTGCATTGGAGATGGGTTGATGTCTCCTCTTACAATGGTGATCCTTGGTGGGGTTATTGATGATTATGGAAGCGGTGATCCGAGTTTCTCGAATGATGTGGTGGACAAGGTATGTTTTATGTTTTTTGTATAACCTGGATGTGATATACGTTGATCGAACTGCATCAATATTGATGAGTTTTTTTTATTTCTGATCTTGAAGTATGCACTCAAGCTGCTCATCCTAGCCATTTGTGTTGCAGTATCAGCTTTCATTGGTAAGTTTACTGGTGTCTCTTGTTTCCAACCTGCAAAAATATCAAGAAATGTGTCACTATAATCTTGATTGCTCATAATTTCATTGAAAATTGTTAGGTCCCGTTTAGTTTGCGGGATTGGATAGAATTCAGAGGGATTTGTATTTGGATTTGGATTTGGATTTCAGTCCAATCCCCGGGATTTCCTAGAAACCCACCAAACGTAGGATTTGAAATCCAATGATGTTGGTTGGTATTTCACGAGATTTCGTAGGACTTGAATGTAAATATGGAATAGTGATTTAAAATATGTTAAAAACATTTGTTTTGTAATAATCAATTAATAAAAAGGTAATTTAGTTATTTTTATAATTATTTTATATTTTATATTAAGTTTTTTATAAATAATGGAATCCGATTCCATTCCAAATCATACACACCAAGCACTCGCTAAAGATTCCAAATCCAAATCCCTCCAATTCCAAATCCTTCCACGAAATCCAAGTACCCCAAATCCAATCCCGCAAACCAAAACGGTCCCCTAGAGTCCCACATCGGCTATGCTTGGACCATTTCTCCTTTTGTATGATGAAACAAAATATCAAGATTCACGTTAGTTCTCATGATCATGTTGATTCTATTATTAAATATCTTGTAGAAGGAATTTGTTGGACAAGAACCGCTGAAAGACAAACATCACGTTTGAGGATGGAATACCTAAAATCCATACTCAGGCAAGAAGTCGGTTTCTTTGACACACAAGTTGGCTCTTCCACCAATTTTCAAGTTATCTCGGCCATTTCTGGTGATGCTCAATTGATCCAGGATGTCATGGCTGAAAAGGTTTTTCATTCATATTCTTCAGGTAAATGCATCAAAAAGTAACAAATTTGCCTTAGTTTTTATTTAGTGTAACAAAAAAAAGTTAATGTATCAAAGTTTCGATCCAATTTTGTACCCGTTCTGACCTTAAGTTCTTAACCTATTGATTTTGTAACATTAGATGACATGGATGTCAAGTTTATCAACAGATTCGCTAAAAATAAGCGGGTATCCATCTCATCAAATTTTACAAGATCGGCCAATCAAAATGGTTCCGAATTTGGATAATTTGAAACTTCGTTATCACGATTGAGAAAAAAGAAAGTTACTCGTTACACCAAATAGGAACTAAACCAAACTTTGTTGCATTTTGATGCATCTTGCCCTATTTTTTCTTCTAATTTAGGGTAAATTACATATTTGGTCCCTGTGGTTTACTCTTTATTGCACTGTTGGTCCCTCTTCAAAATAATTATGGATTTGGTCCCTGTCGTTTACATTTTCTTGCACTCTTGGTCCTGTCCCTAACTTTCAGTCTGCTAGGGACCAATAGTGCAATATAGTGTAAACCACAGGGACCAACATTGCAAGAAATAGGGACCAAATCCATAATTATTTTGAAAAAGGGACCAACAGTGCAATAAAGAGTAAACCACAAGGACCAAATATGTAATTTACCCTCTAATTTAAAAATATTTTATGCTTCCCCCTTATACAAACACTCATCATGAAGCAAAATGTCATGTAGATACCGAACTGTCTGGCTCACCTCTCAGCACTTATATTCAGCATCGTAGTGAGTTTCACACTTTCATGGCGACTAGCCGTGGCATCCCTTCCTTTCGCACTTCTGTTTGTCGTTCCTGTGTTAGGCATTGGGGCGTCACTAAAAGGTCTAGGGATGAAGATGAAGGAAGCTTATGATAAAGGTGGTGGGGTTGCAGAGCAGGCAATATCATCAATCCGGACCGTTTATTCTTATGTAGGAGAACGTAAAACCATTGATAAGTTCAGCCATGCACTCGAGACAAGTATGGCACTAGGGATAAAGCAAGGACTTACAAAGGGTTTGATGATCGGGAGTATGGGTATGATTTTCGTTGCTTGGGCATTTGTATCTTGGGTTGGAAGCTATCTTGTCACAGAAAAAGGAGAAACGGGTGGTCGTGTTTTCGTTTCAGCAATTTGCGTCATCATGGCAGGGCTGTAAGTCTTTCTGAATAACTACATCCCGGTAATAAAGTAGGGTCAAATAAGAGCATCTCCAACAGCTTCGCTAAAATAGAGAAAATGAAAGTTTTGTTTTCTATATTGCTCCAACATTTTTCTATAATGTTTTCTGAAATAGAAAAAACAAGAAAAAAGCTCCAAGTTTAGAATTCTCTAAAACTTGGTGGGAGTGACCGTGAGAGAAATTATTATTTTATTCATTTCCTCCATAACATTAAACTATTATTATGTTATATAATTTTTTTAACTAAAGTGCATTGGATGATACTATAATTAATGTTGAAGTCTCTAAAATAGAGAATCTGTTGGAGTGGAATGTAATTTTATTTAGAGATTTTGACTTTTGGTTCTCTATCTTAAGAAAATTATAGAGAACTTATTGGAGATGCTCTAAATGCTATAGTCTCAAGGATGTTATTTTCCTATTTCAGGTCGGCTATGAGTGCACTGCCTAACGTTCCCTTCATTTCAGAGGCGATGGCTGCTACCGAAGAATGTTTAAGATGATTTCACGAGTTCCTCTCATAGATTTGATAATAGGAAGGGGAAAACGATAACATCTGTGAGGGGAGAAATTGAATTCAGGGGTGTTGATTTCTCGTACCCATCAAGACCAGATACGCCAATCCTTCAAAAACTCAACCTCAAAGTGAAAGCTGGCATGACGATAGGTCTTGTGGGCGGCAGTGGATCAGGAAAGTCGACGATTATTTCTTTGCTTGAGAGATTTTATGACCCTATCAAAGGAGATATCCTTCTTGATGGTCACAGAATAAAGAGCCTTCAGCTTAAATGGTTAAGATCCCAAATGGGATTAGTGAATCAAGAACCGGTGCTCTTTGCAACATCAATCAGAGAAAACATACTTTTTGGCAAAGAAGGGGTTTCGGATGAAATGGTCGAGATCGCAGCTAAAGCAGCAAACGCACACAATTTCATCATCAAGTTACCCGATGCTTATGAAACTCAAGTTGGACAGTTTGGGATTCAATTATCCGGTGGGCAAAAGCAAAGAATTGCCATAGCAAGAGCTTTGCTAAAAGAACCAAGAATCCTATTGTTGGATGAAGCAACAAGTGCATTAGATACAGAATCCGAAAGAGTCGTTCAAGAGGCCCTAGACCAGGCTTCGGTAGGGAGAACCACGATCATAGTCGCCCATCGCCTTACTACAATCCGTAAAGTGGATAAGATCGTGGTTCTTCGGTCAGGGAAAGTCATTGAATCCGGTACGCACGACGAGTTAATGAAGAAGAATGACAAAAAAGAAGGCGGTGCCTATTACCAAATGGTGTTGTTGCAGCAATCAACAACTCAGAATGAATCTGGCTCTCCCGATTCTCAACATACACCAATCCGACACCAAACCCATGAGAGAAATTTCAATCCCAAAGAGCCCAGAGTCCGATTGGTGCAAGATCAAGCTTGCAGAACAGCCCAATGTCCCCCTTCAGCCCGGTAGTAACTATAAGTATGGCTCATTCAGTCCAAATGTATTCTTATCAAGAAAGTGATGACGAAGACTTTGATGACATACCCGACCGTAGTCCTTCACAGTGGCGTCTCTTGAAAATGAACGCTCCCGAGTGGAAAAGAGCGTTTCTCGGGTGCCTGGGAGCCACTGGTTTCGGGGCTATATCGCCGATACACGCGTATTGCTTGGGATCAGTTGTCTCGGTATACTTCTTGTCCGATAATGCCAGAGTGAAATCAGAGACGGCGTTTTACTGTATAATCTTTGTAGCTCTTGGAGTTGGTTGCTTTGTCAGCAACCTGCTACAGCATTACAACTTTGCGGTTATGGGGGAGCGTTTAACCAAGAGGGTGCGAGAGAAAATGCTTGAAAACGTGCTAACATTTGAAGTCGGATGGTTTGATAGAGATGAGAACACGAGCGCGGCCGTTTGTGCCCGGCTTGCAACCGAAGCTAGCCTGATAAGGTCTCTCGTTGGAGATCGCATATCGTTACTCCTCCAAGTCTTTGTCAGTGTGTTTCTTTCTTTTATCATTGCATTGGTGATCACTTGGAGAGTTTCCATTGTCATGATCTCGGTGCAGCCGTTGCTCATAGCAAGCCTCTACTCCAAGACCGTTCTGATGAAAAGCATGTCCGCAAAAGCCAAAAAGGCCCAAAACGAAGGAACCCAACTCGCAAGTGAGGCCGTGGTGAATCATAGAACGATCACGGCCTTTGCTTCTCAAGAAAGAATCATGAGGCTATATGGAGCAACGCAGAAAGGACCCCAGAAGGAATGCATTAAACAGTCATGGTACTCGGGTATGGGCTTGTTCACTTCCCAATTCGTGACCACGGCTGCAATCTCATTGGCGTTTTGGTACGGTGGAAGAGAAATGAATAAAGGATTGGTAACGGCAAAACAAATGTTCCAAGTTTTCTTCATCTTGATGACCACAGGCAAGAACATTGCAGATGCCGGAAGCATGAGTTCGGATTTATCAAAAGGTGGAGGTGCAGTTAGGTCGGTGTTGGCGGTACTAGACAGGAAAACGGAGATCGACCCAGATGACTCCGAAGGTTCGACGGTAAGAAAAATCAACGGCCTTATAGAGCTGAAGAATGTACATTTTTCCTACCCATCAAGGACCGAGCAAATGATACTTCAAGGTCTGTCTTTAAAAATCGAAGCTGGAAGAACGGTAGCACTCGTGGGTCAGAGTGGTTCGGGTAAATCCACCATCATCGGATTGATAGAAAGATTCTACGACCCAATAAAAGGATGCATACTCATCGATGGACGAGACTTGAGAAACTACAATCTGAGACACCTGAGATCACATATTGCACTGGTGAGCCAAGAACCAACTCTTTTTGCAGGAAGTATCCGTCATAACATCATCTATGGCAAAGAGGGAGCTAGTGAATCTGAAATCATGAAAGCAGCAAGGCTTGCAAATGCCCAGTTTATAAGGTTTTAAAACATCCTGATCTCAAATTTCATCAAACAAAAAACGTTTAACTCCACTCTTTTGATCTCAAGTTTCATCAAACAAAGTTCACATATCGAAATTTTTAATACATTTTAGTTCAAAGTTCAAACAAATAAATTTTAACTTTATCCGGATGTTGTGAGTGTAGTTCTATGAAAGATGGATATGAAACTTACTGTGGAGAAAGAGGGGTGCAGCTATCAGGAGGCCAGAAGCAGAGAGTCGCACTTGCTCGAGCAATACTCAAGAATCCGGCAATCCTTCTGTTAGACGAGGCCACTAGCGCGCTCGATAGCGCGTCCGAGAGTCTGGTGCAGGAAGCATTGGAGAAGATGATGGTTGGCAGGACATGTGTAGTAGTTGCACATCGGCTATCAACCATACAGAAATCCGATTCCATAGCTGTGATTAAAAATGGAAAAGTTGCAGAGCAAGGATCACATTCTGAACTGCTTTCAATAGGGAACAGGGGATCTTACCATTCTCTCATAAAGCTGCAACACCTGTGAGTAGCTAAAGAAGCTTGTAATTTATGTATTTAAGTTCCTGTACACAAGGATACAGATTGCTCTACAATTAGCAATTGCCATTCTTAAACAGATCGCATAATTTGGTATTCTATTTAGAAATTCGAGTTTCGTTTCTACCTTTGTTCATGGCATCAAAAAGAATCAAGAACCTCATTGCTTTTCAGATCATTAAACATATACATGAAGGAGAAGTTTATGCTTTGACAAAATGAAGGATGAATGATTGAACCCAATATTCTCACAAAAAAGATGCATCTATGCAACATTAATGAATTCAGCAAACAAACCCACAAATGCATTTATCACATGATCAATCATCCTATGTCCAATACTCACCCTTCCATATGATCCCAGTTTTCCTGTTTCTTGACTTATCAAGCACTAGTCTCTAACTAACAATGTCAAGAATATTACGTTAACCAAAAGAACTATCAAGAACCCTAATTCCAAATCCAATAACATTAAGGCTGTGTTTGGCAAAAATAAGCTAGCTTATAAGCTAGTTGATAAGCTAACTTATAAGCTAGTCCATCCAAACATGTACCAGAAGCTAGCTTTTTGAAACGCTACTTTGAGTAGCTTATGAGGAGCTTATTGTAGCTTTTTTCTAATTGTACCCTTATTAATATTAATTATTAAATTCAAAGATACCCTTTTTGGTCATTTTACGTACTCAAAAGCTAGTTTTTGCCAAACATAATTGTTCGTAAGCTAGCTTATCAGCTGGCTAGCAAGCTTATCAGCTACCAGCTAGCTTATAAGCTAGTTTGCCAAACATAAGTACACAAAAACATCATCTGGATAAAGTAAACGATAGATATCTTTTAATGTATAAAATTGAAGGGAATACCCTAAAGAACATACCAGAAGATGAGTACTCCTAATCTGTTAGCCAAGTACACAAAGTGAAAGAGTCAGATGTATACGAATCTCTTTGAGGCATTTGGTCGAACACCTATCCTGCATTGAATTTGACCGAAAAACAGATAACTGCATTGAATAAGAGCTACAATGAGATGGATTTCTTGAGAGACAAGGGAGAATGCTGCCATTTCTATTTTTGATTAATTTGGATGTTCATTTTATAAAAAACTTTGTTTTCGGCGTTGGTTCACGTGAGAAAAGGTTGTTTCCGTAAGACCGATAAGACTAACATTTTTTACATAAAACTTCGTATATGTGAAGATTAAAAAATTTTGAACATTTATTGTAAAAACATATTAAAAAACACTATCGAGAAAAAAATTCCAAAACAAAGTTAAAAAAACGAAACTTTCCCAGCTCAGAAAACTATAAAGGTAACAAGTAAATAATTTGAACATTCACAGCAAAAATGTTGTGAATGTAAAAAAAATCAACCTTCACATCAAAAAAACACCGTGAACGTAACATTTACAGTGTTTTTACGATTAATATTCGATTATTTTTAACTTTTAAAGTGTTTTGCTGTGAAGATTCATGTAAAAAATGTTGGTCTCATCGGTTTCACGAAAACAACTTGGTCTCATTTGAACCTAAGTCCTTTGTTTTATGTATAAAATTTCATTGAATATTTCACTTTAAACAGTAATGTTTAGTTGATCGAATAAGTTGTTAATCCTATCCAGCTAATCAATTTGCTAACAAATTGGACCTGACGGGACGTTTGGTTTGCAGGAGCCCAACGGAATATGAAGAAAATTGGAAGGATAAATTTTGTTAACCAAATTTCATTTAGACGTTTGGTTTACTTATGAAATGAAATTAAATTCCACGCATTTCACCATTCGTGGATTTGGTTATCACATCACGATTGAGAGGAAATTCAGTTTCATTCCATCTTGTTTTCTCAAAAAGACTATATTGTCTTCATCTTCCCTACCTGATTTACCCAACCCCATGTGAACCTATAACGACCACCATCAATCTGAATTGTCGCCCACCATTATGAACCATCGACATGAGCCACTGCCAACCACCAATGCTTTGAAGCACCATCGATATGAACCATCGTTGACACACCACCAATCTAAACCACTATCGCCCCAAACCACGGTTCTAGACCACTGCCAAACACTATCGATGTGAAGCATCACCGTTCTAAACTACCATCGATCTGAACCACCGTTCTAAACCACCACCAATCTGCACTACCATTCTAAACCACCACCGATATGCACTACCTTCGATATTACCATTGTCGGCTACCTCCAATCTGAACCACAATTACATCATGTGAACCAAACAGACAGCTTCTAACTCCTCAAACAAACGTATTCCAATGTTTATCAACCAAACATACAGTCATACCTAATTCCATTTCAATGTCTTCAAAGTCAAATTCCATTCCATCTAAAAACATTATGTGAACCAAACACCCCTTAAGTTCTATGTAGAACATGTCTCATTTAACTATCGATGTGGAATATGGTGCATGGTGGACATTTCATTGTTGACAAAGATAAACTAACGTAAAAAGAGATTGAATCATATACCGGTTGCATGTAATACAAACATTCGACCATTTTATGTAGGTTAACGTGAGATGCATGAGGAATGATTATAAACCGTTAGATGAGAAGTGAATACAAGTTGCATGTCAAACAAACACTCGACCATTTTATGCAGGTTAACACGTGAGATGCATGAGAAATGATTATAAACCGTTAGATGAGAAGTGAATACATCAAGGTCGAGTGTAGAATCAACAAATTATCTGTCAACAAGCTCATGCATGGGTCATAATATAACATTAAACTTGAAAGTTGTTTGTATTTCATTGTAAACTGGAAACACATCAGGGCAAAAAATGAAAAACACATAAAGTTGTAAGGACCCAAAAGAACGTTCTCAAAACTTAGGGACTAAAACAGGTATACCTTCTTTATTAGGTCACTTAAAGAATGTTGCCAATGCCATTTCTATTTTTCATTAATTTGGATGTTCATGTTTATAAAAAACTTTGTTTTCGGCGTAGGTTCACGTGAGAAAAAGTTGTTTCCGTAAGACCGATAAGACTAACATTTTTTACATAAAACTTCGTATATGTGAAGATTAAAAAATTTTGAACATTTATTGTAAAAACATATTAAAAAACACTATCGAGAAAAAAATTCCAAAACAAAGTTAAAAAAACGAAACTTTCCCAGCTCATAAAACTATAAAGGTAACAAGTAAATAATTTGAACATTCACAGCAAAAATGTTGTGAATGTAAAAAAAATCAACCTTCACATCAAAAAAACACCGTGAACGTAACATTTACAGTGTTTTTACGATTAATATTCGATTATTTTTAACTTTTAAAGTGTTTTGCTGTGAAGATTCATGTAAAAAATGTTGGTCTCATCGGTTTCACGAAAACAACTTGGTCTCATTTGAACCTAAGTCCTTTGTTTTATGTATAAAATTTCATTGAATATTTCACTTTAAACAGTAATGTTTAGTTGATCGAATAAGTTGTTAATCCTATCCAGCTAATCAATTTGCTAACAAATTGGACCTGACGGGACGTTTGGTTTGCAGGAGCCCAACGGAATATGAAGAAAATTGGAAGGATAAATTTTGTTAACCAAATTTCATTTAGACGTTTGGTTTACTTATGAAATGAAATTAAATTCCACGCATTTCACCATTCGTGGATTTGGTTATCACATCACGATTGAGAGGAAATTCAGTTTCATTCCATCTTGTTTTCTCAAAAAGACTATATTGTCTTCATCTTCCCTACCTGATTTACCCAACCCCATGTGAACCTATAACGACCACCATCAATCTGAATTGTCGCCCCATTATGAACCATCGACATGAGCCACTGCCAACCACCAATGCTTTGAAGCAGCATCGATATGAACCATCGTTGACCACCACCAATCTAAACCACTATCGCCCCAAACCACGGTTCTAGACCACTGCCAAACACTATCGATGTGAAGCATCACCGTTCTAAACTACCATCGATCTGAACCACCGTTCTAAACCACCACCAATCTGCACTACCATTCTAAACCACCACCGATATGCACTACCTTCGATATTACCATTGTCGGCTACCTCCAATCTGAACCACAATTACATCATGTGAACCAAACAGACAGCTTCTAACTCCTCAAACAAACGTATTCCAATGTTTATCAACCAAACATACAGTCATACCTAATTCCATTTCAATGTCTTCAAAGTCAAATTCCATTCCATCTAAAAACATTATGTGAACCAAACACCCCTTAAGTTCTATGTAGAACATGTCTCATTTAACTATCGATGTGGAATATGGTGCATGGTGGACATTTCATTGTTGACAAAGATAAACTAACGTAAAAAGAGATTGAATCATATACCGGTTGCATGTAATACAAACATTCGACCATTTTATGTAGGTTAACGTGAGATGCATGAGGAATGATTATAAACCGTTAGATGAGAAGTGAATACAAGTTGCATGTCAAACAAACACTCGACCATTTTATGCAGGTTAACACGTGAGATGCATGAGAAATGATTATAAACCGTTAGATGAGAAGTGAATACATCAAGGTCGAGTGTAGAATCAACAAATTATCTGTCAACAAGCTCATGCATGGGTCATAATATAACATTAAACTTGAAAGTTGTTTGTATTTCATTGTAAACTGGAAACACATCAGGGCAAAAAATGAAAAACACATAAAGTTGTAAGGACCCAAAAGAACGTTCTCAAAACTTAGGGACTAAAACAGGTATACCTTCTTTATTAGGTCACTTAAAGAGGGTATTTCAGTAATTACACAAACAAAATTAGGGTTTATCGATTAGGTAAAACGTAAAACCCTCTGTGCGCGCCTATAAAAGCCACACTTTCAACAAACCCTTGGCATCCATCGCTCTTCCATGGAAGCTTCACTGCTTATCTCCTCCTTCTCCGCCGCCGCCGCCGCGGCGGTAACCGGCCGGTAAGAAATTCCGGTGAGTTCGTTTCCGTCGATTCTGTATACATTTTTTTCTCGCCGTTGCTTTTGATAGGCGTTGCGTTCGCCGGTCCCCGGCGGACGTGTCAACGAAAGCATAAATTGAAACTTCAAATCGCCACCGGATTTCCTCCGACTTTTTTCATCGTAACACCTACAATATATTCACTTGTAGATTGTTCAGCTTTGTGGCTTTGAAACATTTCTTACTGTTTTTTCAATGGCGAAATCCGCAATCATCGTCTAAATATGTTATAATTTCTTCTTAGATCTACAAATATGTACTTCTAGATCGTTTTCTGTGTGATTTTGAAGCATTTTCACTGTTTTTCAATGGCGAAATGAACAATCACAGTTTATTTCTGGTATAATTTCGTCGTAGATCTAACTTTTTTTCATCGAAAAACCTACAAATATGTACTTCTAGATCGTTCTCTGTGTGTTTTTGAAACATTTCTCACTGTTTTTCAATGGCGAAATGCACAATTACAGTCTAATTTTGGTATAATTTTGTCGTAGATCTATCCGTTTTTCATCCTAACACCTAAAATACGTGCTTCTAGATCGTTCACTGTGTGTTTTTTAAACATTTTTCACTGTTTTTCAATGGCGAAATGCACAATCACCTTCTAAATATGTTATAATTTCATAGATCTATCCGTTTTTCACAGTAATAGCTACAATATCTACTTCTAGATTGTTCTCTGTGTGATTTTGAAGCATTTCTTACTGTTTTCAATGGCGATTTCACAATCAGAGTCTAAATCTGTTGTAATTTTGTGGTTGAGTTATCTGTTTTACGTTAAACACTTACAATTTCTACTGATAGATTGTTTGCTGTGTGTTTTTGAAACATTTCTCAGTTTTTTTCTTTCAATGGAGAATGCACAATTGATGTGATAGTCTGTTATGATTTAGTTAGTAGAATTAGTTTTGTTGCTTCATAATGGTGAACTCTCTCAATATCGAATGAGAGAAATTCAAGTTTCCGAAGCATAGATTGAATATTCGTATCGCCAGTATTAAACAGCTCGATGGTATTCAATCGCATCGACGTTACCTGTCTCCTGGCACATTGATCTTAATCAAAATTTTGATTCTTAGTGTGATTTGACAATGAACTGTTTTTTAGGTCGAATTGTGTTCAGTGAATCAATTAGTAGTTTTTGTTAATAAACTTCATGCTTAAAAGATGATCACAAAATATTTGAATCTAACTAAATTGTCTCTTAGATGAGCTTTTTTATCTATAATTTGAGGATTTTTGCAAGTGATGATAAAAAGACAGGGACATCAGAACTTCAATTTTTTGGAGTAGAATAGATAGACCAAGTCTATAATGGGAATCTCTCTGATGCAAATATTTAAATATATCTATAGTTTTCAATTTTTAGTTCTTAAATTTTCAAATGTTTCTGTAGTTGTTGCCTATGATGGTTTTTAAATATACTTTGAGTTTACCCAATGAAACAAACTTAATCTGAGGCAACATCAAGATTAAATAGTAGAACCATATGATTTTTATGTCCAGTTAAATAAGTTATAAGGCTATGTGTTCCCATGCTTGGTGCTGTGGGTGGATGCCCAACGGATTGAGGGCTTCGGCGCATCCGTAATGCAAGCCGGGGGTTGGGCGGCATTGGGTTCAAGTGATGTTCCACACCACTGTTGTGTGTGTTGTGTTTGTGTTGTATTAAATAATAAAGAAGTGAGACGGTTGCAAGGGCATGGGTGCTAAACAGAGGGGGTTTTAGAGGGTTTATTGTGGGTTTATGAAAAGTTGATGTGGAAGTGGGGCTTAGGCTTTTGGTACCAGAACCCTTTGAGCCCCTTTGTTACCATATCAGTTTTTCCATCTAACTTGAGAAGTTTTTTGATCTTGTGAGTCTGGTATCCGAACCCTTTAACCCCTCACGTCTTAATTATTTAATACAACACACATGCACACCACAATGGTTGGGATAGTGTGGACATATTGCTTGATTCCCATGGGCCCAGCCACCAGCTGCCTTGCTGACGCCGCCGAGTTAGCAGCCCGTTGGGCACGAGCCCGTCCAGTCCAACCATCCGCTACGCATAGTCTTATTTGTTCTGCGTAAATAAGTTGTTTAAAAACTTTTCTCATTGCTTCATAATGGTGAACTCTCTCAATATTAAATGGGAGAAATTCAAGTTTCCGGAGCATAGATTGAATATTTATGTTGCAAGTATTCAACATCCTGATGTGTCTACAATCACATCGATGTTACTTGTTTTTAAAAACATTTATTCTTTGAACATTCCACAAGTGTTTTTTATAAAGTTTTTAATAAGTGGCTAAAACATACATAAACTGTGTTAAAATATTACTCATTTCATGACATTACACCAAAGTGTGTCCATACATATTTCCAAACTACCTATTTGAAAAAATTTTTTTTTAGAGTATGAATGACTAAAAACAAACATAAAAAAAAAAATCTTTCCCTAAACAAAGATTCATTGTGAGAATTAACAAATTGAAGGTTGAATTCATTAAACAAAGCATACATCTTGTAAGCAAACACAAAGAAGTCATTCACTTGTGAAACAAACATAAATTCTGTTTCAAACATAAGATTTAACATTTGGAAAATTTACATTAGATTTTGATGACCATGTAATTGTTAACCATCTGTGAAACAACCATGGAAATTGATTGATGCAAAGCATAGAGTAGCATGGGATTGTATTCAACTTGAATCCATGGAAGAAAAACTTGGGTAGGGCGAATAAATGAAACCAAGAAACTAAAATCAAACAAGAGTGTACGGAGAATCGGATGGACAATAAAGAATCTGGAAGAATGTGAACGATAAAGAATCTGAGATTGATAGGATTGAGTGTCGAGAATCTTGAAGTAGTCTTGAAGATGAGTGGGTTTGAATAAGTCTACTTTCATGTGTAAAAAATAAGTAGTACAATAACTTGTTATATAGTGATTCATGATATTACACCTATTTAGTCCCATGTAGTTCCATTTGATTTTTGTTCCATGGCATCAAATATTAGGACTATTTATTTTGTCTTGTATGGTTTCATTCACATGTGTATACTAAACACACTCTAACTTTACCATATTTTCCTAACTTGTTTTATCATGATAAAAATCGGCCTTATTTGAATCATTGGCTCATGTTACTTGATAAAAAAAAATTTGAACCTTCATGGATGAATTCAAAAAAAGTTATTATGTTTATCATCATAATATAACAAAATTGAAGATGAAAAGAGAAATAATATCGCAGATTAATGTTTGTGATTAGTTTTGATACACATTTGAAAGATTTTTTAACATTATGAAGTTTTGGTTATTAAACTTTTATATTGGTTTTGATACACATTTAAAAACTATGAACTTTTCATTGTTTTTGTCAAACTCCATATTTTAGTCCTAGTGGTTTATAATCTCGTTTTCTATCACAAAACCGAACCTTTTGTCATAGTGTGTAAGTGTTTAAAAATTAATTTAAACCTTGTATGAAAATTCATAGGAATCAATAAAAAAAACAAAGTTTAAAAATTATTTTACATTATTCTAGTATCATTTTAAAAGAAAATGAAATGGTCAAAACAATTAAAATAACAAAAAAATAGATACAAAATAAAAGTTTTTGTTCAAGAAATTGGAACAACAATCTTGGATTCTAATAAAAACTTATGATTCTAATAAATGCCGTAAGAGTTTGTCTTTTTAAAGAAAAATAGGTTGTTTATTGCTTTTATTCCCTTAAACGAGTGTTTTACTTAGGTGTATAAATTAGTCGGACTTTTATTGAGACACTCTAGTTCGAGTCTATCTGAATACAAAATAGAATCATAACTTAATATGTTAAGCTTTATAATACCAACTTGACTTGACTCGATTAATTTTTCGAGCTGAGCCATTTGAGCATTCATCTTTTGAGCCAAACATGTTGTAAAATAAAAATCTATAAATTATTGAGATGTAATCGGTTGCGAGTTCGAACAATAAACGAGCATCGAGTCGAGCTCGACGACTCAAAAAGCATTCGAGCTCGTACCTTACACAGAAAAGTTAATCGAATTCGAGTCGGCCTTATAGTCTAGTGTTATTTTTTTAGTACGATTCGGTTAACCTACCACTCGACTCACTGTTACAGTGTTACAGCCTACCTACTATTAAGGGAGTGTTTGAGATTGCTTATTAAAACTCATTATTTGCTTACAATGAAGCCAACAAACAAATAAGGAGTTTTGAGTGTTTAGATAAAAGACTATAATAAAACCAACCAACAAATAAAGAGTTTTTAAAAAAGTTAAAACCATTTAACTTTTTCCAACCAACAATTGACAAAAATAAACAGATAACCATAAGTCATTTTAAATAAGCAATCCCAAAACACCCTTGGTTAAGCTCTTTATAATTACAAGTGAACCGCTCTAATACAAACTCGTAGTTCCAGAATGGTTTAATGCTAGATGATTAAGTGGTCAAAATGATTAAGAGACTCTTAGGTGCTGTTTGTTTTTTAAGTGATGCTGAAGACTGAATCTGTTTCCACTTCTGATTGTTAAGTGGTGGTGCTGAAGACTGAATCTGTTTCCACTTCTGATTGTTAAGTGGTGGTGCTGAAGACTGAATCTGAATCTGTCAAGATTGTTTGTTTTTGTAAACTGTCAAACATTTGAATCTGAATCTGATTATTCATAAGAACTAAAATCAACTGAAATACGTCACCTCAATCAAGTACAATAGTAAACTTTAACAATCTAGCAGCTTAATGAGCTTTATAGAACAATCCAAACAAGCTTAATGAACTTAATAAACAATCCAAACAAGCTTAATGAACTTAATAAACAATCCAAACAAGCTTAATGAGCTTAATAAACAATCCAAACAAGCTTAATGAGCTTAATGAAAAATCCAAACAAGTCCAAGCTTAATGAACAATCCAAACAAGTCCAAACTTAATGAAAAAAATGAAAAAGTGAACAAAAAGTGGTTTTACCATCACTTTTTGGGTAAGTGGTGAAAAAGTGATAAGTGACACTTAATAAAATAAAAAACAAACAGTCTGAATGAGAAAACCACTGTCCGAATAAGTGATTTGCCCCCAAAAAGTGCTGAAAAAGTGATAAGTGGAAAAAACAAACACAACCTTATAATATAGCGTAAAATGAAACATAGTTGTTTGATAATTGTTGAGAATAAAATTGGAGCACTTAATAATTAAGAAAGGTAACAATATACGAAACCATTCAAAGAGTTTTAAAACCATTAAGAGTCAGAAACCGGCTCTTAACCGTTAAGAGGTAAAACATAACACCCCTAAGTTATAAACACTTATACGACCGTTAAACCCGTTTACAAACAATAAGATCGATCTCAAAACCCTCCTGGTCTTCTTGAATTCGTAAACCGCCTTGCTTTCATGGCGTTTTTCATCTTCTCGAGGCAATCGCTTTGATTCATTCATTCATATTCTCACACAAATTCCTTCAACAATGCACAGGTAAACCAACCACCTAGGGTTTTGTTTCTTCCAATTTGTCAAATTAGGGTTTCTATTTCATTCCTGTTTTGATTTTAATCTATCTTCTCCATGTTCAGTTGTTATTCATGTTTCGTTTAGGTTTTATGTATAGAAATCGACTAGAAAACGTGATTTGATGATCTGTTTGGTGGTTTTGATTCCATAGGTAGGTTTAGATTTCAATGAGAATCGTTAATTCGTAATTGCGTTAGTTTCACTCATGTTGTTTATTGGTGCTCTTGATGCTTGTTAACGGTGATGGTGTTTTTAGGATGGGTTAATTACATGGGTATGTATCGAACTTGTCACGTTTTATCATTGTATGTACTCAACTTATAAACTTATCATTGTATGTATCGAACTTGCTAGACTTGCCATTGTATGTATCCAACTTTATCAAAACCTATCATTGAATGTATTCTACTTGTCACGAGAGTGTATCGAACTTGAGGTTTTGATAAAGTTGGATAAATACAATGGCAATTTTAGAAAGTTCGATACATACAATGGTAAGTTTATAAGTTGAGTACATACAATGATAAAACGTGACAAGTTCGATACATACCCATGTAATTAACCCTTTTAGGATCGAATTTGTTTGAATGGATTTTTGTTAGATTTTTGTATGTTTTAGATACAAAACAATCCGGTGAGACGTAAAACAAGACAGTTAGGAATAATTTCTAAGATGCTATAAGCAAATTGGTCAGATTGATAGTTGTATTTAGGGGCGGTTTACTTGACGCTTACCTAGTAAGTGCTTACTGGGTCAATTTACCTTACAGAAGACCATGAAAAGGACTGGAATCTTATCCTGTAAGAGCGATAGCATGAACCGGTAAGAGTGATAGCATGAACGGAGAGTCTTATCCGGTAAGAGCTTGCCGGGTAAATTGTTGCGTACAATTCCGTTTTCCGAGACTAAAATATTGTCCGATATGATAGTGATAGTGTTTTAATTTTACCAGTAAGCACTTACCGGGTAAGTGTTCAAGTAAACGGCCCATTAGTCTGTTGAGTTAATACTAAATTAAGTTGTGGTATGGTTATTCAACTTTTATAGTCCAGTCTCTTGTAAAAATAGTTCAAATTGGAACTGAGGCTTCTGTACTACATGTCTACATCTTAATTACAAAGCTTAGATCACCGGATAGGCTTTGCAAGGTTTTCAGCCGCTTTCTGTATTATGTCAAGAGTCACATTGATGTCATTTGAGAAACAAAGGGGAAAAAGGTAGTTCTCGAAAATTATTCGTTGTCGTCCATTGGGATGTGGGGACTTTTCTTTTTCTTAAACAGTCCCTTTTCTCTTACTAGGATGAATAACTCCCTTATCTCCTAATCTGTAATTCGATTTTGCATTTTTTGGTTGCTTGCTGTTTAGGTATGGTAAATTGGAAACATGAAAGTTAAAACCATATTTATGTCAATTTACTTGAAAATTGAGATTGGGAGTTGCCGTTATGGCTTAGAATTATTGAATTGTATCATCCAGCAGCCTCTTAGTATCCACACCATTCTTTGAGCATCCTGGCTGCATATGCTTTAGTTTCCAGTAGTTCAGTATACAAATTTCACTGTGAAGAAAAGTCAAATTAGATATAGTTAATTAGTATCATTTTCCATTTAGCTGTTTAGAATTGAATAATAAGTCAGATATTTGCATTTATTTATATATAGCAGCAGAAAGGAACAATAGGAGTCATAATAATTGACGATTAAATACTCGACTTCAAATTTCATCTTTGATCCCAAGGAAGGAAAATTAAACAAGAAGGAGCTAAATACATTGGAGACAGATCTTGATATTCAAGTTACAACATTCATGTGATTCTAACACTGGGTTCTACACTTGTTGTCCAGATACATATAACTTCTTATACAACAAAGAGGAAGCAACTACTTTGATAGAGTGGTTAATTCCTTATTTGGATCATGTAAGTCCTGTTTAATTTTCATCCAATCCCCTTTGATTTATTTGCTTGGGACCGATATTCCGATAATACATCCTGCATGACCTAGTGCTGGATATCCATAAGATTGGAGAATTCAGAAAGATCTCAAGGATCTTAGCGGAATTTGAATATGTTTTATTCAGTTCTTATGTTTATCAGTTGTTATCTTATCTGTTAGCGAATATTATCATCTCCCTGAATTATCTCTTCCCCTCCTCCCAAAAAATATAATATTGTTGATACTATTATGGTTTTTCTGCTGTTTTAATGATGTTTTAATGATTAGGGGTGGTGTAAAATTGGAACTTCGATGTCCCCAACGTGTTGGTGGAATCATAGCTGATCCACAAATTGATTGGAGTTTTGATGAACTCTTAACGGAGCTTAATGCCGTAGATCACAAACTTCAAGCATCCTCATTGGTCTCTTCACCTTTCACCAAAACAAGTTCAAGGTACCACGTGCGACCATTTTGTATTATTGGAAAGATCCATATGTCCCTTGTAACTCGTTACGAATGGTTTTTCTGTTATAATTTGAATCAAAATGGGTTCCTGCTTGCAGTGACCGTTCTGTAATTAGGTATGCTGAAAAAACCCGGAAGTCCTTTGTGATGCATGTATCGGATGATGAAAGCGACGATGATGAGGGGAATTATAGCAGACCGTCTGCCATGGGTGGTCGGTTTGCTTGCGACGATGTCTATTTAAGGTGCCAGTTCTGGTCATTTATTGTTTCAGTTATTTGTTATATATAATTTGAATCAATATATACTCGTTTAAAGAAAATAGAACCATATTTTAGAAGTAGGCTACGGATCTGTTTGTTAGCAGCTTAATGATCTTAATGGGACACACAGCTTATTCAGTCAGCTATACATGACTCGTGTGGTAGTGGCTTAATGATATAGAAAGTAGCTTATTCTGTATGCTTTTAGGGGAGAGCTTTATGCAGAAAGCCAAATTTTTGTCAAACCTGCCCCTCCTAACTAAAAAACACGCTTCTTTCATCTACGAGAAAACCCTTCCAAACAAAACGATTCCCAATCTATACAGACAGATTAATCTAGGCAGACAACTTTATACCTACAGAACTTAATGGAAAACCAATTTTACATGCTTTGTCAGTATGGATGGTGGCAAGCTTTTCGACTCCTACATTGATGACTCTGACAAGTAAATGTTTTCCAGTGATGATGTAGATTCCGATGATGAGTCAACTAGCGGAGCCCAATGGTCTTTGATGGACAAAGGAGGAGTTATTGAAGGTGCATTAATTGAGCTAAGCCATGAACACCAGATTACTGTTGCGGTCTGTCGTTGATCTTAACTTCTAATTGTTTACTTTTTTTCTTCTTTTTGGTTTTAAAATTTCTTTATAATAAGTTTGTTCTTCTAATACCTCAAATAAACAGGAAGAGATAAGAACCCGAATATCTGCATTTGGAACTGATATTACAAATGAAAAAGAGAAACTTACCAATGCCCTTTCGCGAGCTGAAAAGAGCAAGGAGGCACGGCGTGAGTTGGATAGGAAACGTGATTTGCAATATCAGCGCATAATGTAAGACCTTAAATGTGATCTGTTAAATTGGACAGCTTATTGAACCTTTGAGCTTGTTAGCTTATTGATGTTTCTTTTAATTTCTGCAGTGCCGAAGCACTTGATAATCATCTGACTGATGTTCAAAGGCATCATGAATACAAATCTCAGATAGAAGAAAAAAAGATAAGAGACGATGCTGCAATTGAAGAGGCCAAAAGAAAGCAAAAGGCTCTTCAAGAAGAAAAAGTTCGTCAAGAAAAAATGAAAGCGGAAGAGGTTTGTAAAAGATACCCATTTCAATAATTCTTCTTATATTCATTAAGAATCAGCCTGTGTTGTGTCATATCAGTTGCTTAACAATTCCTATGCTTTAATGTAAAGAAGCAATAACTTATCTAGAGTATCTCCAAGCTTAGTTTTTATACCTGTGGTTTTCTGTTCACTTTATCCTTGAGCAATTGAGTTATTGAGTTACTTTTTCACTAGACTGCATCATCGTGAATATTTGTGTAGGAACAGTTTCTTTCTATTAAAGGACGTTTGGAGTTTTTCCCTTCTTTTTTTAAGCTTAAAAACGGCACTAACTTATGTACCTGAGCTTAACCTAATCTCTTTTGATGTCCATGGCGCTCAACAGACTTGTTTAGAACATCATATACTGAAGGCAAAAGGCTACTTCTTGGGTATTCGGATATTATTAAAGTTTCTCCATGGCACTGAAAACTTATTTTAGAACACCAAATGTACATGTCTTGCGTTGTGTTGCTTCTATCCTTAATCTGCTCTTTCTAAAGACTTTTCACTCAAAGAATTATGAATTTCTCTGAAGAATTTGTTTTATGTTGTACTTAAGGGATAACATTACATCTTTGTATCGCACTGAAGTTAGCTTCCTGATTCTTTTTTTCATCTTATGCAGAAGATAATAATTGAGTTTTTCAATATCAAGCCACAAATCTAAACTTAATGCACCATGAGTGAACCTCTGGACATTACTTTAATAAAATGTTGAGATTGGAAGTACTAAATGTGTTTATTTTCCATGGTGCTTCTGTAATCTGTTATGTAAAATAATCATCATTAGATCTGGCATATAGTTGTCTTGAATTGTGTGTATGATATATGCTCTCTAATATAAGAAATGAGACAGTTATATTGTTACTAAAAGTTGTTGTATGATTATAATATTTTGTGTGTAGGCCAAGCGGCAAGCTGAAAAGAAGAGAGATGAAGAAGCAAAAGCAGCAACATTAGAAGCTGAAAAAGCTGCAAAAGAAGCAGCTCTGGCAGAAAGTCAGCGAAAAGCTGCTGATGCTATTACCGCTTCACAGGGAGCTGTTTCCAAGGGATCTGATTCTGTTGGACTAAATAAAGCACCCACAGGTAATTCTAGTTCTATAGCTCAGTTTTGTTAAATCTTGATATCTCAGTGCATAAATGACTTGCAGCTGAATCTGATGATATACTTCGTTTTTATATGGCCATGGAAAAAACAGTCTTCTCTTGCAAATATGTTAACATTCCCCTTACAACTGATTGAGTTGATTGCAGGAAACATACTCAAGGCTGCCGAGAGTGCTTTAAAACTGGAGGAGAAAAGGCTACAAATGTACAAGGAAGTGGTTGGAAAAGATGTGTCATTTGAAATGGATTCTAATAAGGTAAATCATAAGATAACATGCTTTGAGGTTTCAAATTGTTCCTTTTTATGCATAACTTGTTTTCCATTTGCTCCAAGTCCCTTCCAAATATACTCTGACCCTAGTACAAATGTAGTACTACGGTCAGATTCAAGGGAAAACCTCAAAAAAGGGAAAAACCAAGGAGCACCTTTGTAGTCCTTCATCTGGGCCATATGCACTTGTGGATAGAAGTAATTTGTAATATGCACATGTGAATAAAAACCAAAAAATCAACTTAATTTACTTCCATGCACAAGTGCATACAGTCCAGGTGAAGGGCTACGAAGGTTCCTCGGTTTTCCCTTTTTTTGACGTTTTCCCTTCAACCTCCCTCTGTAGTACTTAAGGATATAATTATATCATAGCAGTCGGAGTCATACTAATGGAGAAGTTCACAGGGAGTGTCAATCTGCTAATGTAATAGAGAACTAGTAGACTGTGAAATCATCAATTTCTGATGATCATCTCAAGCAGAGTTTAACTTTGTGACCTTTGTCATATATACAGCTATATGTTATTTTTTTAGCATGCATGTTTAATTATGAATGTTTACCATCTAAAATATCAATCATTGACACAATGCCTTTTCAACAGGAATATCGCAGCTACGGATTGAAAATGGCTAGACGTATCAAAACCATAACCGGGAAAAAAGAGAGTGTGAGGTGTGTGAATTTCCATTTTTAAATTTCAACATAAACTGATGGATATCTTAGCCAGTTTTGTTGCTAATTGAACATCTGCTTTTGACCAATATGTCTTGTTTGTTTTGTAGCTCTAGGATTTTCAAATGCAATTCAGAGAAAACACACACACACACACACACACACATATAATAACTTTTCTTTATGTTGGACCAGAACAAAAGCAGATGAATTGGTGAAACTGATAAATTCAACATATCCACAATCCGTCAATATTGGGCTCTTTGCAGATAATGTAAGTCGCTCGTCAATTCAGAAACAGACTTCTCTTTCTCTCTCTTTCAATTTTCTTACCTCCCATTTTGATTCATATCTACATGTGCATTCAAGTAATCTTCAAGCAATTTGTCCAGTATGCACATGTGCATAACATGCACACATGCATAAAAACAGCTTCAACTTCTGTATGCACATGTGCATACCGTCCAGATAAATGGTTACCAGCGTGTTCCTTAGTTTTTCATTCTTTGAGGGGTTTTCTCCTGAACCTCCCTCCCTCCGTCCTCTCTCTCTCTCTCTCTCTATATATATATATATATATATATATTGTATCGCTTGAAATGCTTACAGAGCTCTTGTTGTATATAACAGGTAGTCAACCAAAGCACAAATGCAAGCGGTAACCTCGTCCTATATGCTTATGGACATGTCATTGTTATGGTTACTTCACAGGTTAATCATCATACATTTTTTTGCTCTTGTTGTTGCTGTTTCTGGGAATATAACTTGAAAGAAACCAATACAAGATCATGAAACAGATTCAAAAAGCAAATTAAGATTTAGGTAGTCCAGTTCAACATGGCATAACTTCAATAATATATGCTATATTAAGTTGCGGTTTAATCATATTGAGGTCATCGAAGGCCAATTTATGATCAACTTTTTCTAAATCAAGGAGGGTCATCGTTCAATTTAGGGCCTGTTTGTTAGCAACTTAATAAGCTTAATGGGACTTGCAGTTTATTCGGTCAGCTATACATGGCTGTTTGGTAGTGGCTGAAAGATATAGAAAGTTATTCAATAAGCTTCTGAGAAAGCCAAGTTTTTTTTTCCCAAACATATTCCTCCCAATTAAAAACATGCTCCTTCCATTTATGAATAAACCCCCCCAAACAAAAACGTCCCCGATCAATATAGACTGATTAATGCACATAGACAACTTTATCACTTAATGAAAAACCAACCAAACAGCTCCAGTGAGGTTTGGGCAGCACTTTCACATGGTTGATAGGATACATATTCTTTTTGCAAGTTCTAGTGGAAATACTAAACTTAGTCGTCTTTGTGTTCTCATCATGAATGTAGGTTCCCCATGCCATGGAAATTCTTCTTGCAAAATTAAACAAAGTTTGCATCTTCACAGTTCCGAAATATTTAAGTTACTCAGAGGTAATCGTCTAGATTCTGTTAAATCTTCATACAAACTCCATTATGTGACTTTGAATTCGGAGGTTTCGTTAGAGTGCCGCTTGTAAAGTTTAATTTTTTATTACTTCTTTGCCCTCTCCTTTTTTCCTGTTTCATTTTTTATTATTGTTCGTCATGTTTTCCACTGTTAAAGCATGAACTTGGTATAGACAAAAACTCAAAAAAGACCAAATAGTTACCATTTTCTTCAGATAATTTGTTCTTATTATTTTGTCTTGGGAAATTAATTATTTTAGCCCTTTTTCTACCATTCGTTTGATCTCTTGGCCATTTTCTTCCCAAACTTACGAAAATAGCCATCTACTCCGCCAAAGTACATCAGCAATTGCGGACCTGGGTAGGAAACGTAATTTTTTTGGCGGACCTGGGTAGAAAATGTAATTCTTTTTGGCTGACCTGACTAGCAATGTAAATTTTGAGGGTCGAAATGGAAAATAATTTTTTGTCTTTTATGAACCTCTTTTCGCGGACCTAATGGCTATTTTGGTAAGGTTTGGGAGATTATGGCTAAGAGATCAAACATGTTTTAAAAAATGGCTAAAATAATTAATTTCCTGATTGTCTTTTCTATATTCGTACTGCTACTTTCTTCTATCAAAATAGAATAAAATAAAGAAATAGAAAAAAATTATGTTTTTTTCCTCCATACACCATTTACCTCCATTCTTCATTATACATTTTGTGGGCCACGTCCTTATTATCTCGTCAAGTGAGTGGGGCCCAAAATCAAATCTTAAATTCTTCTCACGACCATATATATATGACATGTAGGGAAAAAGTTGAGGTTAATGTGAGAAGTGGTTATCAACCGTTGGATGAGAAACGGATGCACATTAGGATAAGATGCACCAGATCACTTCCCTTATAAAGTGTAACTCATGGGAGGGCATGAGATTAAAGTGATCAACGGTTCAGATCCACTTCTCACGCTTCTCACACGATCATTTATCATGACATGTAAAAATTTTTGAACAAAATTGGTCGTTTTTTTTTTCCAGGCTGCATTTGAATCTGAAGATGCTTACCACAAGGCTATTGGTTACGAAGAAGAAGATGGAAAGCTTGAAAGTACCGATAGCTATTTACAAAGGTTAACTCTACATATGAAGCTATATGGGGCTCTAATTCAGGTTTTCATCACTTGATCAACTTTCTTAATTCTTATAAGCAGAAGTTCTTTTATCCCTGTTGTTTAAACCGATAAGAACGGATTTTTTTTAATGTTTTCAGACCGAAGTTGATGGTGTCCGAAATTTGCATGGAATTGAAGAAGGCTGGAAATGGCTTGCAAGGTTTTTAAATGCTCTCCCGGCGAATATTTACACCGCAGTTGCACTTCAGGCGTTCCTTGAGGTGAGTTGATATCGTGACTTATTTTTTGTCTTTCCCAAGGTATTTTAAATTAAAATTATCATTAAGGCTGTGTTTGGTAAACTAGCTGATAAGCTAGCTGTTGACAAATAAGTTAGTAGCTGATAAGCTAGCTTATGAGTAAATTATGTTGGCAAAAACTAGCTTATGAGCATGTAAAAAGACCAAAATGGGTATCTTGAGGTATACTAATTAATATTAATAAGGGTATAATTGGAAAAAACTACAAAAAACTCTTGAAACGCTACTCCAACTAGCGTTTCAATAAGCTAGCTTATGGTACATGTTTGGGTGGAGTAGCTTATAAGCTAGCTTATTTTTGCCAAACCAAGCCTAATTTTTTTAATGACAATTACTCTCTAACTTCCAAATTAAGCATCCACAATAGAAATGGCACAGTTTTAGACATGTATAATTATTACACATTTTTGTTAAGCAAATGACAATTATACCCTTATTTAATTTTTCGCTTCTGAACTGATGAACATTTGTGCATTAATTAAGGGGCTGTTTGGTTTTGCGGGATTCAAAGGAATTTGTTGGAATTGGAAGGACAAATTTCTTTGACCAAATTCCTTAGTGATGTTTGGTTCACGGAATGAACTTGATGGAATCCTTTGAATTCCATTGAATTCCACAATTTAAGGAATTCATCATTCCTTGGCTTAAGTGAAGGAATTGAATTCCTACCAGCCAAACCCGGGGTCAAATTCCATTTCAATTCCTTCAAAGTCAAATTCCTTCAATGGATTCAAATTCCGTCAAATTCCATTCTACCAACCAAATACCTCCTAAAGTGTTTGGTTGATAGGGAATGGAATTTAAGGATTTTAAGGGAACTAATTTCCTTTCAATATGGAAACCAAACACACGAATTCCGTTGGAATCCAGCAAACCGAACAAAACCGACATTTATTTTGAAACAAGCTAAAATAAAACTACAAACGCTTATTCAGGGACACAATAAGTATAAAAGCCAAACCTTCCAATCGACCATCAACCACTAAAAACTAAAAGTCGTTGCAATTTTCGTGCTGATCATCAAATACATCACTTTTTCTTGGCAGTTGGCAGGGTTCGGTTTATACCGAAGGTACAAAAACCAGTTCAAGAAGCTAATAAGCATCATATCTCGCGACTTCATTAAAGCATTAAAGGAGAGAGAAGATTCGAAAATAACAAAGGTGGTGATGAGTTTACAAGACTACATTCAATCGAACGAGTTCCAAAAGGAACCCGAAGGATGGCGGCTTTTAGATTCGTTGTTATCAAACGGGTTCGTTCCCAATGAATCTGACCATCAACAACAGTATCATAATAACTCATCGGGGTACCGAGGAGGGTACCAACAACAACAACAATACAATTATAATTATAATTATAATTCACCGCAAAGTTACCGTTACCAACGGTAAAGGTTAAAAGTCAAATGTTGGAAAATGGTTTTACCATTGAAAGAGGTTGAGGATAATGGGGATTATAAGATGTGAATTGAGGTTTTAAAGTTTTGTTTGTTTTCATTTATGATTGTGTGTATTCACAATGTATATTTATATAAATGTAAGTTTGAATTTGCAACTAGGTTAGGGTCAAGTGTTTGTTAAATTGGTACATTTATAGGGACATTGGCAGGTTGATTTTTAAAACCAATTGTTGTAGTTGAAGAATGAAATAATTATGATTGGTTGATTTTCATGGGTTTAAGTAATGGGTCTATGGTATTTAGAGTGTTTTTAACAGTTATGTTAAAATTGAGATTTTGAAAATTTTTGATAAAATTTTGTTAATGTTATATTGTATGTTAGAATAGAGAAAAATGATGATAGAAATTAGAAAATTTGGAGAAATGCTACTTTATATGAGACTTGAAATTAATGTATAATGGAGAGAAATAATATTTTATTAAATGTATTGAATTTTAACAATATATTTGATGGTAGAATTGTTAAAATAGAGTATTATTTTAATTGGTTATAATTTTTTAGAGATTTTAACTTTTATACTTTATTTTAAAAAATTATAATATAGTTATCGGGAAAATACTCTTAAACAAATTTAAATCTAACTAAATTTTAATTTACAATTACAATTTGACCTTTTTGTTCTTGATATCTTTTCACCCTACTTTATCTATTTTAATAATCGCACACTTATATGAATCTTTTTTGGGGCGAACATGAGTGTTTGAGTCAACTTACATGCAATGACTATTACAGTATTACATGGGGACCATGAAACCCTTGGAGACCAGAAGTTATCACGGGTGAATTTCAATGCATAGAAGGGCTCTAACGGCAACTATATCACGGGGAAGATGATATTTTCGCTATAATCCTTTTAAACTTTAACTGGTCCGTGCAACCTGAGTGATACTCTCGTATTTAGTTTGCTTTTATTTACTTTAGTCTTCGTTTTACAAATCTCGAGTTTTCACTAAACCAATGTTTTTGTTTGCATAATTTATTGGAGCCTCAACCGCTTAACTAAGGGGCCCTTTATCACTTAAACACTAAACCCGATAAATGCTTACCGCTAAAAGTAAACACCATCATCCACCTATCAAATAACATTTAGTCTTTCAAAATGATATCGTATCTAACAATCTATCAGGTAGGTGCTTTACCAGGTAAAATTCGTCAATCTCACTTACCAGATAACACCCTCGGTTCACGCCATTGCTTTTATCGAGTACGATTCTAGTCCCTATCATGTTCATCCGGTAAAAACAGATAAATTTACTCGGTAAGCACTTACGTTAAGTAAACGGCCCCTAATAAGCCAAAAAAATGTCGTCTGAATGGAAACGAAACCCCCAAAAAGGAACTACAAAAATCTTCTTCTTCATTCTGTGATTTTTTTTCTTGGAGTTCGGACTTCCCAAAGGTATAACCTAAAATCTTCGATTTCTAATTCTTCACTTAAACCCTAGCAATCATAATCAGATTCAGGTACACTTTTTCAATCGGATTCATACGGTTTTTCATTTACATTTTGTTCGTAATTTGATCAGAATCGTAATCGTAATCGATAACCTAATCGGAAGATTATCGTTTGATTACTTGAAGTTTTGTGTGATTGATCGGTTATTTGAGTTGAATTTGATCGGTTATTTGAGTTGAATTTGATCGTGAGTTGAATTTCGGTTCGATTTCTTCTTAATTTCGCCGATTAATGGCGGACGGAGAAGAAAACGACGCGGTTTTGAGTGATTTGGAAGAGGAAGAGGAGAATTCTCCGGCGCCGGTTGTGATCGGAGGTCCGTCGGCGGCGGAGGATGTGTCGGTGTCGGTGGAGAGGTTTAGAGAGGTGGTGGCGGAGCTCGATCGTGAACGGAAGGCTCGGGAGGCGGTGGAGAAGTCGAAATCGGAGCTGCAGGTTTCGTTTAACAGGTTGAAGGTTTTGGCGCACGAGGCGATTAAGAAGCGAGACGAGATCTCGCGGCAGAGAGACGAGGTTTCGAGAGCGAACGAGAGGTTGACGGCGGAGGTGGTGGAGATCGGTAAGGAACGAGAGGAGGTGTTGAAGGAGAAGGAGGATTTCGTTAAACGGTTGGAGGAATTGGCGAAGGCGAAGGATTCGTCTAGGTCGGAGATCGAAACGGCTGCGCAGATGTTGGTGACCGGAATTGATAAGATTTCCGCTAAGGTGAATAGCTTCAAGAACTTCTCGGCCGGAGGATTGCCGAGATCGCAGAAGTATACCGGTTTGCCTGCCGTTGCGTATGGAGTGATCAAGAGGACTAACGAGATCGTTGAGGAGCTTGTTAGACAGATAGAAACGACAGCCAAGTCTCGGAATGAGGCAAGGGAGCAAATGGAGCAGAGGAATTATGAGATTGCGATTGAGGTATCGGAGCTTGAGGCTACAATCAGTGGGCTTAGAGAGGAGGTGTCCAAGAGAAATTCTACTCTCGAAGGTTTGGAGAAATCGATGGATGAGAAAGACGGGATGATATCGGAATTGGAAAGGGAGTTGGATGAGAAGCAAGATTTAGTGAGCGATTATGGTAATAAGTTGAGGGTTTTGGAGTCACGGATGGATTCACAGAGACCGTTGCTGGTTAATCAATTGAGTTATGTTTCAAAGATACATGACCAGATTTGCGGCGTCATTAAGGTAATTGATGGTAACAAGAAAGAGCAGTCGGATTTATCAGATTCCTTGTTTGTCCCACAAGAAACAGATGCAGAGGAGAATATACGAGCTTCTTTAGCTGGATTGGAGACGATAAGTGAATTAAGCTCCATGGTTTTGGAAAAAACAAAAGATTTGGTAGCTGAGAGAAGTCGAGAAGTGAAAAGTCTGAATGAAACAGTTACTCAGTTAGTTAGGGAGAAAGAGCATATTGGGTCTTTACTGAGGAGTGCTTTGTCAAGAAGAGTGTCAGCCGATCTGTCTTCAAAAACCAACGAGTTGTTTAAAGTGGCAGAAAATGGATTAAGAGAATCTGGGATAAATTATAAGTTTAGTAATCACACTGGGGAAGGAAAAGTTTCAGCCTTAAGTGATAAGGCTGGTAATGTCGAATCAGAGGATGATGAAATATATACTTTGGTGCGTCTCTTGTTATTAACTCTACGTAAGCATAACTTCTGCATAATATCTTTTTGGGCTGAAATTCTTATCCGCTATGTGCAGGCTGGTGCGCTCGAGAACATTATAAAGCAGTCTCAGGTTGAGATTATTGAACTGCAGCATACTGTTGATGAACTAAGGTATTTTCCATTTAAAGTGCACCATCATGATTGCATATCTCATTGTAGCCTTTTGTTGATAATGATTCTTTGCAATGCTGGATACAGATGATATTTGGCAAGTCCAATTTAACCTTTTTTTTTAGAAAAGAGTCCAATTTAATCTGTCTAAGTGTCTAACATATGTCACTGTTCTTTTGGGTGTTGACTTGGCAATGGAAATTACTCAAAACGATTAAATTTAAACCAACCCAACTAGAATTCTGGGCAGGTTCAAATGTGAACCACTTTTTGGTTGTGAACGTGAGGACAGCCGAGAGCGCGACACGTGGCGGATGACTAGGCACCACGTCATGTCCACGGCAGATGACTAGGCGCGATTCATGGGAGGGCATTGAATTAAAGGGGGGACCACACTCAAAGCCGCCTTTATTGACTAGTCTCCGCCATGTGTCGCGCTCTCTCCTCACGTTCACAGCCAAAAAGTGGTTCACATTTGAACTTTCCTCTATATATGTATATGTATATATGTGTATATATATACCTCAATTTTGTATGGCTTGATTATGAAATGATCTAAAATTCTCCATCTTTTATATTTATATGTATTCATGTGAGCTAGCTTCAGGTATTTTCTAACTGTGATGTGTTTGGATTCTACTCGTAATCAAGGGCAGAGTTAAGTTTACTTAAGGAACATGCCGAGGCTCAAGCTAAGGAGCTTCTGCAAAGGAAACAACAGGTAGAGGAACTTGAAGAAAAGGAGAGAGTGGCAAATGAAAATGTGAGTTTCTGTTGCTATTATTGTGCTTGTAAGGACAACAAATTAAACCAAGCAGTTATGGTTCAAAAGTTGATGCTGCAGTTTCTCATTCAGCTTTTCATTAATATTGTTAATATGCAGACAGCCAAAACCTATAGCAGTACTCTAATTATCAAGAAAGTTCATTCTGATATATTGTTTTTACTTGCCTGTGGTCTAGGTTGAAGGGCTTATGATGGACATTGCTGCAGCCGAAGAGGAGATCACAAGATGGAAAGTGGCAGCACAACAGGAAGCTGAAGCAGGCAAAGCTGTGGAACAGGAGTATATAGCACAGGTATGCTTACACTTGTTTCCGGTTTTTTTATGAGTTCATTGTTTTCTTCTGGAGATATAAGCAGTGGAATATGCACCCAATAATATAAGTTATTCCTGCTCGAATGTAAATTTACGTATTAATTCTGTCATTGAAGGGCTAAATTTAGAAACTAGCTCATATGCCACTCAGAAAGTTTGCTCTATATTTGCCAGAAATCATTAAAATAGTTACATTCTCCATTAAGTGACAATGTTTTATGATTTGGGGAAACTATTTTGTTTTGTTGGATACAGAACATGCGTATAAAAGAAATCCTCCTGCCGATGCTCTGATATTAGATATGCATGCTGAATGTGTCCGAATTTTAATGTCGATATTAATAGCTATTGTGCAAGTAATTGTAGGACTAACTTGTTTACACGCATAGTAGATAATGCATGAATCAGATTTGGAAATCACTATATGTGTTTTAGTGCTTCGTGAATCATGAATCAAATTGAATCATGGATTGACTCTTTATACGAACGTATAACACAAAAAGTAAGCATCCTAGTGATGTATAAACGACAACACCAGATACTAAAACCAATATTGTTTATTTGACTACAAATAAGCTTTAGATCGATAAACTTGCATCCCAGAAAGCAAAAGATATATGGTAAGAAATCCTAGGATGTGATTGTGATTCATTAATATGATGGCTGTTCATATAGGATTCCGATTTCCTAATGGGTTTCATCATTTGTTTCATGGATCAAATAGAATCCTAGGTTTCACATTGTGGGAGTGCTCCTTCGATTACATTTTGTAATTAGAACATAGATACTTACGTTCCCAAAAATGTTTAAATATAGTTTACGGAATAAAAGCAATCAACCAAACTCACTAGCAAGTTTCTGGGGTTGCTTGAAGATAAATGACATTAAGTAATAGTAGCATACTAGCATAGTTTATATTTTTGGGTTGTTCTATAAATTAAATATTATCTGTAATTGGTACCGAGGTCCACGTGTAACGGTTAATTACATTAATAGTACTAGAACATAGAAGACATGCATAAATTCATGCCATGGACCAAAACCGATAAGAGTGAATTTAGAAAACCGAACCGAAAATTATATACGGTGTTGGTTTGGTTCGGTTTCGGTTTCGGTCGGTGGGTTTTTTCGGTCCAAATGCTCACCCCTAAATTAACTCAAGATCCGCCATTCCTAACCAAACCAACAAAACCCGGTATATCTAACTTGAAAGTTGGGTCTGCGAGGGATAGGATGTACGCTGACCTTACCTTAACCCCTAAGGCCTCGTTTGGTTTGTAGGATTGGAATTCATTTCCATTCCAATCCCATGTTTGGTTTGAGGGATTGCATGCATTTGAGATTGTGGGATTTTATTGAAATCCCAAAAACATGGGATTCAGAAATCCCATGGGTAGTCATTATTTCGTGGGATTTCATGGGATTTGTTTGTAATAATGTTTTAAAATATGTTAAAAACAATTTTTTGTAATAATAGATTGTAAATTTTTTTTATTCATGTTCTTTAAGGGTGTCCGGGGCTATGCCTAGACTAATCCTGACAAATTATAGTAAGACGTTAGCCCTGATAAACTCAGTGGCCACAATTGTTGTGAATGCCTAGATGTTTTTATTCATGTTTCCATTTGGTTTCAAGGAAAATTTTTGAGGGATATGTATTTCGTGGGAGGATTTGGTGTGTTTGGTGTGTAGGATTTGAATAGAATTGAATGCCATTCTTATAAAGACGGTAGAACTAGTAAAAAGTATATATGTAGTAACGACCCACCGTCCCTATGACGATCTAAACGGTCTGCTACCATGGTTGCAGTTATCCACCATACGCCAAGAACTCGAAGAAGCAAAACAGGTCGTGATCGAGTCGGAGAAAAAGCTAAAATTCAAAGAGGAAACTGCCGCCGCTGCCATGGCCGCTAGGGACGCGGCCGAGACATCACTGAAACTGGCTGACACACGGGCGGCCCGTTTGAGGGAACGGCTGGAAGAGTTGACCCGCCAACTCGAAGAACTCGATACACGAAAAAGCTCAAGCAACGTAAATCGGTCGAGATACATGTGTTGGCCGTGGCTGTGGCTCGGTTTGGACTCCGTTGGGCCCCGCCAACCAGACACACCCCAACATACGTCAAACGAAATGGAGCTTTCCGAGCCTCTCCTCTAATACCATTGGTGTTTTTTTCCAGTTTGTTTTCTTTCTTTTTTCGCATACAGTAAAAAATGATAGATATTTTTAGCACATTCTTTTTGGAGTCTTTTCTTATAAACGATGTTCGGTGTTGTTGATTTATTGTACAGTAGATATGAAAAGTCGACTTTCGAATTGTATTGGGTTTTATTGGATTGGTCGGTTTTCGAACAAAGGGTGATTTTTGGGGTATTTTTTTTCTTGTACCAAAGGTATCAATGTAACTAGAGGTGAATAAGGATTGGGTTTAACCGCTCCTGAAAACTGGTTGTTTTAGCACCAAAAAGAAAAAGAGATCGGGTCGGGTCTTAACCGGTTGTCTATTGCTTTGGGGTGGCTCGGTACAAATTTTCTTTTTCAATACTGTGCCAATCAATTGTAATTGGTATACAAAATTTTATACTGGTATTGATTTTTTTAGGATTGTACATGTTGACATGCTGGTATTGGTTTTCTACCAACTTCAAGTTACATATATGAAAACATGTATTTTTCAATTTTGATTGACATATTGAGCTTCTAGGGAATAGAATATGTAAATATTTAAATGTTTAAACACAATAGTCCAAGTTAAATTGTTCAATATTTAATACATAAAACACTATAAAAACTAATAAATAATCAGATAAGTACCAAATAAGTCAGAATCATGGTACTACAACGACTTACATACGTACCAACTAAGTTTGTATTATTTGGTACAGTAGTATCAACTAGTCATAATTGGTTGGTTACTTACCAATTATATTTAGTACCATTAAATTAATACAGTTGCAATTTTGAGCTGAAGCCCGACTGCGAAAGCATGCAGCCCGGGGTCGAAGCCCCCGTACCTCCAGAATGCGTCCCCCAGGGCGCGAATTCGGGTTCACCACTATGTAGTGCCCAAGCCTTACCACTAGGCTAAGGCTCCTTTGGTAGTTGATACACATGTTGCAACACTTGCTTTTCTTATTATCGGTTTTTGTAAGGAGACTTCTTAATCATTTGAGCTTAATATTTTCGAACTTGAGTCGATCTCGAAAACAAAATAATGCGCCTTTAGTATAATGAGTTAAGCTCTATAATAACAATGTTCGATTCGGCTGGAAAGCTCGATCATACTTTTCAAGCCAAACATGTTAAAATTGTTCACAAATCGTACAATCAAAATCCAAAAATTATCAAACTCGAGCTAATATGTGAGTTAATCCTTCTCGAGTTCGAACCATGAATAAGCTTTTAAAGCTTGAATTTTGGCAATAACGTATATCTTCTTCCTCTCAAAACCAAGACCATGGAACAAGAACGAGAGACGACCATTGAGAGTGCCGATTTCTCTTCTACGCGGTGATGGAGATGACGTCCGATCCTGATGATGATGATGTCTTTGTGACAGTTTCTCATTGACGGTGGCGGTGGTGGTGGTGACGGCAGCCGCCCCAGGAGGTAAGGATGACGATAGTGGTTGGAGGCCTGAACGATACTCTCCTCTGAACCGGACCATCTTTAGAAAAGCCACACTTGCTTAAACCCGACCTAAAACAAATCGAAATTAGTTACAGTCTAAAATGTGGGTTCATAAACTAAACAAATCCAATATTATCCCTAAAAGTAGTAAAGTACAACTTAAAATAAAACAGCAGTTAGGAGATGTATAGACTATAGATAAAGTTGTTTGTGTGGATTAATCTATCTGTATAAATTGGGAACGTTTTTGTTTGGAAATGCTTTTACATAGATGGAAGGAGTATCAAACAGTTACCTATAGCTTACCGAATAAGTTGTGAATATCATTAAGTTGCTAACAAACAGGCTATTGGGCCCTGTTTGTCAGCAGCTTAATGAGCTTAATGGGACTCGGCTTATTCGGGCAGCTATACATGATAGTTTGGTAGTGGCCTGATGATACCGAAAGTGGCTTATTCATTAGGCTTCTAGGGGAAGCTTTTTTCCCAAACCTGCCCCTCCCAATTAAAAAACACGCCCCTTCCGTCTATGAAAAAGCCCTCCCAACCAAAAACCTTTGTAATCTATAGGCAGATTAATCAACACGTACAACTTTATCCATAAAGGATTTAATGGAAAAACAATCAAACAGCCAACAGGCCCTAGATGGTGATATGGTTGCATGTGTAAAAGGGATGTTAATCAAATCGAATATGTTGACATCAAATTCGAATTCAAAATCAATGAATGCAAGTCAAGTTCAGCCAAGACATCATATATAGGGAGAAAAAATCAGTATCTTCCCAAATCCCAGGAATATATATTCACCACAAAATAACAAAATTCAATAAATGTATTATATCAAATATTACACACGGGTTGGGTTCCAACGAGAAATGGTTATCAGCCATTGGATGAGAAATGGATGCACATTAGGATGAGATGTATTGGATCAATTATCTTCCAAAGCGCATTCATGGGAAGGCATGAGATTAGAAGTGATCAATGGTTCATATCAACTTCTCACACTAACCTCGTCTTCTCACATTATCCTTTGCCTACTACAGTGGTGGTGGCTGGAGGTTACGGTGGACGGACTAGCGGCTGACAGTGGTGGAGGTGGAAGTGGTAGGCTGGTAGCCAATGGTGATTATAGAGGTGGCCAGTGGTGGCCGCTGCCAGTGGTGGTGGCAGCTACCAACAAACAAAATACGATCCGATCCCTGTATCTGTTTCTATGGTAAGTCACGCCAAACATGGAACAGTGAGTTTTTTGTCCAGTCCCATGTCGCGCCAAACATGGAACAGTGAGTTTTTGTCCTTCTCGTCCAATCCCACGTATCAAACACATCCTAATAGGGATATTGCACACCATCCTTACATGAGACCAAAGATCCATATGTACAAAACATATATTTCAGTTCAGCACTACTTAGTGAGCATAGTCAGAGATTGCAGCTACATCTATCTTTCTAACTATCATCAAACAATCTATAATCAACTTGTTTGGTTTATGATCATGAACTAATAAATCTCTAATGTGTTCTTTAATCTTGAACAAAAACCACACATAATTTGCAGACTGTGAGTTGATACAAGAAGTTAAAAACTTGATTACCTTGCTCAGCCTGAAGTTAATCGAAAAGATAACGGTAGCAACAAGGCTGACTTCAGAGTGGCATGTATTCAGACGGTTCTCTCTACTTCGTGCCAAAGTCCAAATGGTATATCTCAACCTGAAAATTCACATGTGAATAGTCAAGTACACAAACTTTCTAACACAATTCACATACGAATCAATGAAGGCACAACAACATTACAAACCTTTTCCAGTAGTTACACCAGATGCATCTTTCGAACGAATAGCATCAATAAGAGTCTCCGAAACATCTCTATCAAGCGTAAAACCCTTATCCATCATCTCATCCCACACGTTACAAGCCAACGGCAACTTCTTTTCCGTTACGAGTCCTCCAATTATCAACTTAAACGTCACTTCATCCGGACACAAACCGTCAACTTTCATCTGCTCAAAAAGACTCATCGCTTCACTCACCCTCGAAGCCTTGCAGAACCCACTAATCAAAGCGTTATACGAAACAACATCCGCCGTGATTCCGTGCTGCACCATATCGCAAAAGACGGTATGTGCCACTGATATCCTCCCCGTCTTGCACATATGATCGACAATCGTTGTATACAGCACCCGATCGGGTAACAAACCCATATCCGTCATCTTATCAAGAAGCTTCTTCGCCACATCCGAACCACCGTCTCTAAGAAACGCTTTTAATTAGAATTGTAAACGTAACAACATCCGGAAGAATCCTTGACGACCCATCTCCTCGAACAACTCGTACGCCCTCCGAACCCGAGAACCGCTTACAGACGCGCCCGAATAATCGTATTATACGTCACCACGTTGACCAGACCTTTGTCCTCCATTTTCGTCACCATCAACCTGTACGCCTTTTCGACACGATTCGCTTTGCAAAACCCTTTGATGATCTGGTTGTAACTGTAACTATCGAGCTGCATCCCGCTTCTTTCCATCATCCGTACCACCTTTTCAGCATCCTCCAACATCAACCCGTCACAGCAATAATTCAACAACACGTTGTAAGTAACCAAATCCGGCGCACACCCGTTCTTTCTCATAAAGCTCACGAGCGCTTGAGCTTTATCAGGCCGACCACTTTACAGAACCCGTGAACAAGAACATTATAAACCTTAGTGCTGAAGTCGAGCTTCATAACACCTACCGTCAATTCATACGCCAAATCCACCTTCCCAACACCACAAAACCCAACACAAGCGCCCTACAAGCATTCGCATCCGGTCTCAACCCTTTCTGAACCATCATCTGCCACATCTTAACAGCCTCATCAAACCGTCCACCCCTCATTAAACCGCTAATAACCGTAGTATAACTAACAACATCCGGCTCCCTCCCCTTTTCCCCCATCTCCACCAACACCCTCAACCCAACATCCACCAAACCCTCCGAACACAACCCATTCAAATACATATTATAAGCCCACATATCTGGACAGCCCTATAATCTCCATATCTTTCAACAGCTTATCCACTAAGCTCAAGTCCTTAACTTTACATAAACCACATATAAACCTCGAGTAAGTAAACGAATTCAAAGAATACCCTTTTGGGATCATGGCATCGTAATACAATTCCACAGCTCAAAACGAGAATGGCACACCAAAACACCAATAATCCGGTTATAATCAATGCTGAAAACTCTACAATCCGACTGAGACATTTCGTCGAACACCTGGAGGGCTTTGTCAATTAGACCAGTTTTAACGTAACTTGATATCAAAGAACGGTATATGAGCCGATGTCTACCAAGAGCTCTATACATATCCAACTGGGTATCTTCTCAAGATATACATATCATCGAACTCAAAGAACTCCGACCATTAAAAAGAAAATTAAAAAAATTGTGCTTTAATGTGAATGAAAAGAATGAGATTTATAGGGTGGATTTGGATCTTTCTAGAAGCAAATGCAGAGAGATGTAGGGAGAGAAATGGGAGGTACCTGGTCGGCCGGAGGCAGACGGTGAACAAGAAGGAGAAGAAGAGACATTGATGAACTCGAAGAGTATTTCAAACTTCATGTTGTGGTTTGTTTGAATTTTGGGCTTTTTGTAAATTCATGGCCCATTGAAAATTTCAATTTTACATAATATTTTTTATTTTTTTTATATTTATTTTCATGGAGTATTTGTATACAATGTATGTTAATAATTTCATTCATTTGTTAGAACGGTGACAAATTTACATTGAACATTTGTTTTGGGTAAACCCGAATTGAAGGTAAACTAATTTTGTGAAGTAATTAAAATTTGAACCATTTCTGAAAAAACTTGTGAAGGTTATGATTCTTCAACAACTATATTTAATTGGAAATATCTCAAGTGTAAAATCTTGTTTCTTCATTGTTTTAACGAAAACAACAAGATCTTACATATCTCAAGTACTTGAAAATTTTGATTTATAAGCCTTTAAAATTTCAATGTTTGTCTTCTTGATGGTTTCTCCATTGGTGATCAAGAGGACAAATCATTAAATCTTGAGGATATTGAGGTAAAGAATAAAAATAATAATAAAAATGTTGTTTGGTTTGGTATTCATATAATGTTCCATTACCCCATAAATTTTCTTTTAACTTAGAAACTTTATCCTACCTCACCGTATGGTTTTTAAAAGTTGCAACCGTTTTTATAGTGTCACCATATGAAACAATTCATGGGTTACATATAACATTGTGGGTGCAAAGATTGAAAAAAGGATCATCAATGGTGTCATTAAAGAGCTCGTATAGATGGATCGTAGCCATAAAGAGTTCAAATATCATCGTATTCGCCTCTTTTCTCGTTAGAAGATTCAAGAAAGTTCATTAACACTCTTTCTCCAATCTCGATCCTCCTAGAATGATCTTCGAAGATCCTGCTCGAATGCAAACGGTTCGACCAAACCCAAAAGATCGTCAATCTTCTTTGGAGGATCAAGCTCCAGTATCTTTGAAGCAAACGCGAGCTTGCTCGATAACCAATAATTAAGGGGTCGGGGTGTTTTTGATCGTGAGACGGCAATGACGAAATCAGTGGCGGTGGTATTAGGTGGCTAATTGTCTTCCATGGGTTCCATGATACGGCCATGGACTAAGCGGCGTATTTTTTGAATATGCATGTTGCTTATAAATACCATGTCTTTATTAACTTCATTGTTTCAAGGCTTTTTATAAGCATTATTATGAATATTTTATCACGTATTCATCATGAATACTCACAAAAAGATAATCATGGGTTACTAAAATATTTAAGGTTCCTGAATCAACCTCACTCTATCTTTTAATTATGACAAATTAATAACATTTTGTCAACAAATGGGCAAAAAAAAACATTTCATACGATTACAAAATGTTCTATTTTTTACGGAATGTACATACGACAAGATTGTGTATCCGATTGGAAGAATGAACGGCTAGTACTCAAAACGTCTATAAACCCCAATACAAGAGTCCATTTGTTAGCAGCTTAATGAACTTAACAAGACTCATAGTTTACCCCGTCAGCTATATGACTGTTTGGTGATGGCTTAATGACATAGAAAGTGGCTTATTCGGTAAGCTTTTAGGAGGGAGCTTTCTGCAGAAAGTATGTCTCTCCAATTAACAAATACACTCCTTCCATGAAAAAACCCTCCTAAACAGAAACCTTCTCAATCTATACAGACACATTAATCCACACAGACAACTTTATTCCTACCGAATTTAATGAAAAAACCACCAAACAGCCCCTTAGTTTATCATGGAACTGAAAGCATATAACTGCAAGAACATGAGCATAAATAAAAACATGCATTTAGGGCAAAATCTTCAGTTTCAAACCAAAGTTTAAAAGTGTCACTTTCTACAGCAGAACTGAAGTTGAACAAAACTTCTAATATTTCATGAATATTAAGAACAGATTACGGATGACTTACTTTATACATCGTTTTTGGATCTTAACAAAGCCATTGTTGGACCGAGGGCACTGCCTCTTAACGCTCTATAAGACCATCGGTTCCACTCAGAATCTTTCTTCATCTCTTCCTTCATCTCCAACAGTTCCGCTTTTTTCGCACTTAAAACCTCATTCAGCTCATCCCACGAGTTACCTTCTTTGTTTGCCACCACTGTTCAAGAAATCATTAAAGAATCGAATCCTCCACACCCCATGATCACAAGTTATAATCGGAATTTTATATATTCAATATTTTATATACTTGCTAAAGGGCATGTTTTGTTTGCGGGAATTCAAAGGATTTCGAATTGAATTCCATTTGAATCCCGTGTTTGGTTTAGAAGAAACATTGCATGGGGTATAGTTGGTGTTTCATGGGATTTCAAAGGATTTCCTTGTAAATGATGTTTTAAAATATGTTTAAGACATTCTTCTTGTAACTAACATTAATAAAAGGTAATTTAATTTTTTTATAATTATTTATGATTTACTTTTATAAATTACCTATAAAGAATGAAATTCAATTACACTCCAAATCCTACAAACACAGTAAACACACCAAATATTTCAAATACCTCCAATTCCAAATCCTTCCACAAAATCCAAATCCCAAAAGGGTCCGTTTGGTTTGTTAGAAAGAAATGGATCGGATTTCATGTAGGGATTTGGAATACCTTAGTGTGTTTGGTTTGTAGGATTTGGAACGGATTTGAAATCCATTATCTATAAAAAAATATTTAAACTACCTTTTATTAAACTGATTATTAGAAAACAAATGTTTTTAACATATTTTAAAATATTATTATATACAAATCCTTTGGAATCCTAACCACCCCTTGGGATTTCAAATCCTGTGTTTGAGGGATTTCAAATCCTATGTTTGAGGGATTTCAAAGAAATCCTAGGATTTCAAATCCAGACAATCTAGCAAACCAAACATGGGTTTGGAATGGATTTGAAATCCAAATCCCCCCAAACCCATTCGATTTCTGCAAACCAAACGGGCCCTAAGATTTGCTCTATACCATAACCATCACAGTGTTTTCCCTCCATAGATGGATCATAAAAATGCAACATATCCCTTTTTGTATTTCTATTAGTTTTTGTGTAGGGTTAAACATTCATAGCAAATTTAGTTAAAGATTTATGTAAAGATAACTTTAATTCCTTAAGATTGTTTTTTCAAGCACCTAGAAGTGAAGCAATATACCTGCACTTGGGTCTTTGGAGAGATTTTCTTTGTTGTTGTTCCTGTTGCTGCTGCTAGATATCAAATTTGATGCAGTTTTCTTATCATTTCCCTTAGAAGTCTCGTGAACTCCATTATTGACTGCTTTCGTAGCATCCGAGTTACTTTGCTTAACAATACGGACATCAACAAGAGCTTCAAATTTAATCTGCACACGAAGCATATTTTAAGTTAGACACGAAAAAGAACACATCTCCCATTCCCATTGAAATCCCATGTTCTTGGTAGGAAAGACATTTGGAAATCGGCAAATAAACGCTAGGCTTTGGAGCTCCTCCCCATATCGCTAGTTCGAGTCTCCTCAGGGCCACTGAGATTTTCCTAGCTTAGGGGGGGTGTAAGCGAGCTCGAGCTTAATAATTCTCGAGCTCGAGTCGATCTTGAACGCAAAATAGAACTCGTTTAACTTAACGAGCCGAGATTTATAACACCAATGATCGACTCGACTAGTTCGAAAAGTCGATTTAATTTCTTGAGCCGAGCCAAGCCATTCAAGCATACCTTTTTCCGAGCCAAACATGCTCATATATTTATTAATTATACGATAAAAATATATAAATTATCAAGCTCAAGCCTGGACACCAAAAATACTGATAGCAAGTTTGAACCCATTATCGAGTGGACTCACTCAATTACCCAAAAAAGGGAATTTGGTGGTGGTGGTGGTGGTGGGGGGATGGGGATTTTTTTTTGGGAGGGGAAGGGGTGCATATGAAAGCTTTTTAACTACCTCTAAACTTCCATCTTCTTTATAAAGAGAGTTGTCTGGGCCATCTTCTTTATAAAGAGAGTTGTCTGGGCCATCTTCATCCATCTTATCGGAAACAATGGGATATTCTGGCACCGGTATCAGAATGATGTTACCGGCATCATTAGATGATATTTTTCCAACCTGCAAAACGGAAGTTGACTTTAACCATAACAGACAGAAAAAACACATAACAAAGACTTCTTAGCATAACTATACTATCATTTATTGTTTAAAAAAAAAAAGATGTACCCGGAAGGAAGAGATTTCAGGGGTCCAAGAAGAAGTCAACTCCACAACACGGTACGCAATGACATCACCTTCCTACAAATTGCAAAAACACTTTAGCAGAGAAAAATATGCAAGACCTAGAGCATATATATATATATATATATATATAAGAGAGAGAGAGAGAGAGAGAGATAAAAGTTCAAATGTGAACCACTTTTTGGTTGTGAACTGAGGACAACCCAAAACGCGCCACGTGGCAATCTGAAATTTCCTCGACCAAGCCTTATGCATACTGCATAACACTATCATTCAGACTGAATAAAGCGTTATGCATATGCATAAGGCTTGTCACACTCGGACCCGCGGGGTCAGCCGCGGGTCAGCCTCATTCAAGGCTTATTCAGTTTGCATAATAGTGTTATGCAGTATGAATAACACTAATCCCGCGGGTTTATGCAAACTGAATAAGCCTTGACCCGCGGAAGTCAGATTGCCACGTGTCGCGCTCTGGGTTGTCCTCACGTTCACAACACAACCAAAAAGTGGTTCACATTTGAACCCACCCCTATATATATAAAATATATATATAATATATACATATAGGGTCAGGTTCAAATAGAGGCGAGCACGGTTCGGTTCGGTCCAGTTTTTGGCCGGAACCGAACCGAAAACCGGTCCCGTTCGGGTTTTCGGTTTTTTTCGGTTTTTTCGGTTTTTCGGTTTTCTCGGTTCTCGTTTTTTTTTTTTTTTTCGGTTTTCCTCGTTTTTCGGTCTATAACTCTATATTTCTTTTCTTCCATTTTTCAACTTGACACTTTCCATTTAATTTGTTGAAAAATTATGTTTAGTTGCTTACATTCTTAAAAACCAATTCATTCAGAATTTAGAAGTCTATAAAATTGAAAATTAAAGACTACCTATTACCTAAGATATAAATCTATGAAATTGAAAACCAAAACAAATTAAAGACTAATAAGTATAAATTATCAAAACTTCAATCCTAAAGTTTCATGCAAAAAACTAACAAAAGTTGAAAGATTAGGGACTATTTGTTAATTATTATTATATATATTAACTTAAAAATTAAATATATATCGGTTCGGTTCTCGTTCAGTTCTTATTTCGGTTCGTTCGCTTTTTTTGGGTTGGTTTTGAAACCAAAACCGAAACCGAACCATATGGATTTTCGGTTCTCGTTTTTCCGGTTTTCGGTTTTTTGGTTTTCGGGTTTTTTTTTTTGGTCTTTTCGGTTTTCGGTTCGGTTTTTGCTCACCCCAGTTCAAATGTAAACTCATCTTTCATCGTACGTATGGACCACTAGTATCGCGCCATGTGGCAATATTCATTTGAATATTCATGCTTTATTCAGACTGAATAAACGCTTTTTCACTCTGCATGATATTCATACTGAATAAAGTTAGTGCTGATTCAGATTGCACATGCGGTTTTGTTGGTCCTCATGTTCACAATGAAAGATGAGTTCACATTTGAACTTTCCTTACTAGGTGTGGTGCAAAGAGGGAGCTTGTCAAAGTCGTTGAGGTCAATCACAGGTACTTCTGTATCGGCACTCGACATTGTGGAGGGTTCTGTGGTTGTTTTTTGAGAGCCATCATCCCTTCGATAAGTTGAAGACTTTTCTAAACCCCATTTTTGACCCTTTTTCTTGCTAGTGATTCCATTCCACTGAAAAGCAACCTGAAGCAATTTTGAACGCTTAATTGATCGGAAGTCCAAATTATCGACTCACATACTAATAGTCTAATAGGTCTAATAGTTCTACAAAAGCAGTAACCTATATATGCTAAGCATGGGAAACATACCTCTGGTACTTCGGTTGGCTTTACATCTTCATCTGCAAGAAACAGGAAGAGTGTTAGCAGGACAACTAGATCACAAAAAGCTAATAATTAAGTAGTTACTGACTATAAGAATGCGTAAAATTACAAACTAGAGTTGTGCTTAGCAAACTACTTGTAAAAGTGGCCTCCTTGGTGTTAATTCTTCATAAAAGTGGCCTACTTGTACTTGACCACAGAAATTAAAAAAGTTCTTTTTCATGATTAGTAGTAGCAATTAGAACAAATTTACGTCACCAGCTACTCTAAAATAGAGAAAATAAGACTTTTGTTATCTAAATTGCTCCTAGAGATTCTCTATAAGGTTCTCAAAAAGAGAGAAAACTAGAAAAATCCTCCAAGTTTAGAGAATTCTCTAAAACTTGATAATAGAGAGAGAAGTTACTTTTTTATTCATTTCCACCAATGAGGTAGAATCATTATTATTTTATATATTTTATAAAAAAAAGTGTATTGGGATGATAAATTTATAGAATATTTTAATAATATAATAGATGTTGAAATCTCTGAAATACAGAATCTGTTGGAGCTACATATAAATCTTTTTAGCGATTTTGACTCTTGAGTTCCTATTTTAGAGAAATTATAGAGAAGTTGTCGGAGATACTCTTATTGATTCAAATGTATATAAGCAGCCATACAAGTCGATACATTTGTCATGTACTAATGCATGATGAAGTAACCATTTTCATGCTTATGAGTACTAAACATTACATACCTTCCTCAAGAGGCTCGAAGCGAATATGACCTGGCCTGACCACGCAAGGAACGAGTACAGCATCCACATTGCCGTTACCGTTTCTTTCTTCCTGTTTAACCACGCTATTATGCACAAGCTTTGTAGGCAACTGATCCTGCTTTAGCTGCTAATTGAAGAAATTTATTCGTTTTATATATGGATCCGATATCTTAAAACTGGAGAACAGAGAACATATTTTATCACCTAGATATCCATTTTCATTTTAAAAAAAAGGTAAATTACATATTGGTCCCTGTGCTTTACACTTAATTGCACTGTTGGTCCCTATTTTGAAATAAGTATGGAAAAGGTCTCTGTGGTTTACACTATATTGCACTGTTGGTCCCTATTTTACCAATAGGGTTAGGGATCAATAGAGGCAATATAGTGTAAACCACAGGGACCAACAATGAATATGGTGTAAACCACAGGGACCAACAATGCAATATGGTGTAAACCACGGGGTCTTTTCCATAATTATTTCAAAATAGGGCCAACAGTGCAATAAAGTGTAAACCACAGGGACCAAATATGTACTTTACCCAAAAAAATAACTTACAGGTTCCTTCGGATTGCCATTAGCCTCTTTGTTGTCGGCTTCGGATACTTCTGGCACCAGATGGATATCAGGCTGCAAATTGAGATGGAAAGTGATGAGTATAACTGATACTGGAGGCCATGAATGAAAAATCGAATTTTTAGTAGTTCAATGGCAAACCACTTTGAATAACAACTTACTCTTTGTGGAATTTTAGCAAGGCGCTTCCATTGTCTCTTAGCCTTTTTCCTTCTAGCACTTCTACTGGGGACCTAGTATTCATACCAAAAGGTTAATTGGTATCATGATCGGCATGACACTAATAGCTGAATAGCTAACCTGAATTCTATAAAGAACCAACAAATTTACTTACAGTTAGCCACATATTGCGTAATCAAATACTTAACTGGAGAGTATCTTTCCTAGTCTACAATCAGCAATAACGTAATCCTTAGTAGGGATGGCATTGAGAACTAATTCAAGGACTCTTTCACATTATATATGAATTTGGGCTGTTTGGTTGGTTTTCCATTAAGTCTTGTATGGATAAAGTTGTTTGTGTGGATGGAAGGAACATGTTTTTAATTCAGAGAGACGGGTTTGGAAAAAACTTGGCTTTCTGCATAAAGCTCCCCTCTAGAAGTTTACTGAATAAGCCTCTTTCCATATTATTAAGCCACTGCCAAAGAGTCATGTATAGCTGATTGAATAAGCTATAAGTTCCCATTAAGCTCATTAAGCCACTTACAAAAAGGCCCTTAGGCAATTAGCCACCATTCTTTTCAATGAAATAGAATCTAATAAGCTGAATCAAAAGAACAGAAGAAACAAAGACCTTTTTAGATGGAGTGGATGTTTGTTCAACTCCTTCAACATTGTCTTGCGGCCGCTCACTCCTACACAACATGCATGAATGAATAATTACTCAAACAGATAACAAAAAATATATATGTATATATATGTATATATATTCCTCCTTTCACCATCCTGCCTCCATCCACTCGGTGTTTATATCAATTTCTGATGTATAGCATTTTATCTTACAAAAGAAACACGACCAAGTCTACACAGAAATGAAACTATGAATTAGAGCATCTCCAACAGCTTTGCTAAATTCTTTTCTAAAATGGAGAATGAAAAGTAAAAATCTTTAAAAACGTTTTCTTTCATCTTCAACAACTTTTCTATATTAGAGAATTCATCATTACTTATATTATTAAAATATTCAATGAATTTAGTATTTTAATAAAAAATTTAACCAACTTTTAAATAATCATTTATACTATTGGTGGAAGTTATTAAAAATTGTTTCTCTCTCCTCATTTAGAGATTTTAGGGGATCTCTATATTTAGAGAAATCTCCAAAATTTTCTATTTTAGCAAATGGTTTAGCAAAGCTGTTGGAGCACTTTAGCAAACAAAAACCCAATTTTTTCTATTTTAGCAAATCTGTTGAAGATGCTCTTGTGTAACATACACGGCATCAAGAATTCAAGGTTATGAATTACCTCTTCACATCGGATGGAGATTTGACCTTTTCGTCATTTATTTCAGCATTTGGTTTACTCTTCTTACTAGCTATTTTCCTGGGAAGAGATTCACCATTACTAACATTGTCAATTTCATCTGTCACAACAAATATAGTAAGGAGCCTTTATAGACGAAAAGCACCAACTATGAAGATCTAAAATATATGCATATACGACATCAAGATTATGAAATACCTCTTCTCCTTGTTTGGTTTAATCTTCTTGCTGATGTTTTTTATGGGAAGACCTTCATCATTACTAATGTTGGCATCCTCTGTTGTAATTTCATCTTTAACATCATTCATAACCACCGGTCGGTGTTTCTTGTTCCTATGATTCAAAAAAGAAAACACAAGTATGAATCTGAAAGAATAAACCATAGTAAAGGAACTTCGAAGTTCAAAGAATAAACATAATAAAGGACCTTTCTGAAAGAAAAGACCAACAATGAGAAAACTATTTATGCGACAACTAATATAAACACCAAGTTAACTAAGCAACATTAGGATGTTTACATCAACTCAAATTGGTAAAGAATTTGGCACACTTTCACCCTGTCTCTTTCCGTCTTTCTTCCTCGAAATATCCTCTCTAACTGCTAATAACGCCTCCATCCCACAAAATTTTGCACATAATTTGATAAAGTCTACTAACATTTGTCGAAGTCTTTAAATAATGATTAATTAACTGAATCTTGTTCCCCACGATAAATGGAATAAAACTAAAGGAACCCATAACTCCCACATAATAATGCAAATACTATTTGTAATAATTACTAACAGGGCAGGGCAAGGATGTAACAGTGCCTTGAAATTTATCTAATAAAGAAAAAGTCACAATTTTCATGGACGTCCCAAAATGGGAAGTGTCACAATTTCATGTAACGAAGCAGCATAAAACACCATCTAAGGTACAACGTATATTATATTATATGATCTATGCCTGAAGTACCTTAGTGTACCATAAATTTTAAAGAAAAAACAAAAGGTACATTAGAGTGCATGACTTACTTTGAGCTCCGAAGTTTTGTGGAGGCTTTTCTTTTCTTGGAAAGTGTTTCCGAAGGTGAAGGTTCATCTTCCAACTTTTCCTCCTCGTCCTCCTCAGATTCACTTTGGTATCCCCCAGTTTCCTTATCAAACTCTTCATTCGCTAAAAGTAAAATGCCATTATCCAAAGGTCCGTTCCTGTTGATTTTCGCCTCATCAAGCAAATTACATGCATCCGCTGCCTCTATCGCTTCTGTCAAAGCCACCCCTTTCCTTTTCACACTGAAGTAACAAACAAACGTCCAGTTGTTAAACATCTAGCTACATATTTGTCAAGAATATCAGTACGAAGTTAAAAATTAAACTGACCAAATAATTTCCTTGTCTTTCAAGATTCGAGTCGACTCAGATGGTGGTAATACAAAGCCCTCCATCTGCAACATATAACAGTTACTTATTCCAACCACTATCTATGACCATAATGGAGTAAAAACACTCAAAATCAGAATTCCTATCATCAATATTGGGTCTTCTCCGAAGACCAAAAAAACAGTAAATGAGAAAATACACAGAAGAATAAATAAATTTTGCAAAGTACCTTTTGCCTTACACGGGTAAAATTGCCTACATTCTCGTACCCATCAAGTACTAAAAAGAGAAGAAAAAAAATATTGTCCTTTTTAACTTTAATTTCACAGTATAAAAATTACCTAACAGCTGAGAAATCCAGTTTGTGTCTTGATAGCAGTTTGCAGTGAGAAGAACATATTAAATGCTTTAACAAATGAAGCTGATTAACACTAATAATAAAAAACATAATTCTCAAGTAATGTTTTATAACCCTGTTAAACATTATAATGAGCAATACTAGAACTATGTTGGTATTAAATCCATGCCTTAATCTTTATTCATCTCCATTTGAAAGTGCAAGGTTAGACGTAACTTCACTTCCCAATCTCCCATATCGGGAGTGATTCTAAACGAAGCCCTTTATAAACCATTGGTGCTAAACTACTAATAGCTTCCCACCATGATTTTTAACCGACTGGATGGCCCATTTGCAGCTTTCAGCTTCAACATTTACAAATAAAATAAGAGATTAGGTTTGCTTTGTAGCTTTCCTATCGGCTTAACCTACCAATTATACAAAGATGACTTCAGTTTCAATTCAAAACTCACAAGGACATCAGTAAGAGAGTGTGTAACATCTCCCTTGTTGATTATAACTATAAGCTCCTGGTAGCAAGCTAACAATAAACTGCCACCAGCTCACCATGGTTTCTCAGTTATTTCAAGGTCATTCCACTAGTTTGATGTTTTTATGCTTGAAATGCTACATTATTTCATGGTTTCTCAGTTATTTCAAGGTCATTCCACTACATTATAACTCAATAAAACAGTATAGCTCTTTCATGGAAGTAACAGATATTTACAACCTATAAAACATTTTCTTCATAATTCAATGTAATACATCAATGTTTCCCCTAAAACCACCAACAACAGAAATTGAAAATTCGGTCGTCTGAGACTAAGCCTGGCCACAAGATGCACACGAGGGGATTCGAACCTGGGGTGAATAGGATACCATCCACATTCCCCACAGGCCTTACCGCTACGCCACAAGTCTTGCGGTTAGCTCACCATGGTTTCTCAGTTATTTCAAGGTCTCATTCCACTAGTTTGATGTTTTTATGCTTGAAATGCTACACTATAACACTATAACTCAATAAAACAGTTTAGCTCTTTCAAGGAGCAACAGTATATAACTCTACAATCATATAACATTTCCTTCATAATTCAATGTAATGCATCAATATTTTCCCTAAAACCACCACCACCAACATCCACATTGAAACATAAAACTGATAACATATTACCTACAGACATCCAAAAGCTAAAACAAAATTGGAATAAACAGCATCTCCTTTATGAATGTGTAATTTAGGCTTTGTTTGGCAAGCATAAGCTAGCTGATAAGCTAGCTGATAAGCTAGCTGATAAGCTAGCTGATAAGCTAGCTGATAAGCTAGCTGATAAGCTAGCTGATAAGCTAGCTGATAAGCTAGCTGATAAGCTAGTCCATCCAAACATGTACCAGGAAGCTAGCTTATCAGCTAGCTTATAAGCTAGCTTTTTGAAACGCTACTTTGAGTAGCTTATGAGGAGCTTATTGTAGCTTTTTCCAATTATACTCTTATTAATATTAATTATTAAATTCAAATATACCCTTTTTGGTCATTTTACATACTCATAAGCTAGTTTTTGCCAAACATAATTTGTTCAACAGCTAGCTTATCAGCTACTAGCAAGCTTATCAATCAACAGCTAGCTTATCAGCTATCCGCTAGCTTATCAGCTACCAGCTAGCTTATAAGCTACGCTTGCCAAACATAGCCTTAGGGAAAAAAAATTAGGTTTCGTGAGAATTTACATATAGGTGGATGCCGTTAGGGCACGAGCTTCGGAGGTTGAGATACTGGAGAAGATGATTGCAGAGGTCGGAGATTTTCCGATGGCGGTGTGGTTCGATTAGAATCCAGCTCCGATTGATTCCTTCCGATCGCTGTGATTCGCTGAGAATCGAACGATCTTCGAACAGCAAACGAATCCGTACCGATTCCGTCTCCATTGGTGGTTGTACGGGTGGAGAGAGTGTTTTTCCGGTGAGAAATTGGGAGAGAAGATGGTGGAAACCGCCGTGAACCACCGCTGTAAAACCCTGGGAGTATAAACCCCTGTTTGTATCAGAGGTTATGCCTCTTTACAATGTTGATACGACGTCGTGTGTGGGTCCATCAATGATGTATGAACATGTATGTATGTATGTATGTATCTATGTACAAGCCCGTAAAGCCCGAACCGTCACGTAAGCGTCACATTAGTTTTACGCATAAATCTACAGTCGGCCTGAAACAAGAGTACCACTACCGACAAATTCGAATACCTAATATATATATAAGGGAAGGTTCAAATGAGAAGCATGTCAATTTAAGAAAACGTGAGGAGCAATCTCAGCCACTCATCTCGCGGTTACGGTGGACGTGATCACAGACGGAGGATTGACGCGATTCATGGAAGGGTAGATATTATTAAAGGGGGGTCGGTCAAAGCCTTTGTGTGACCGAGATGAGTGGATGAGGTTGTTACTCGTGTTTTCTTAAAAAGTTATATTTTTTGTATGAACCTTCTCCTCTCTCTCTCTCTCTCTCTCTATATATATATATATATATATATATAAACGAAGAGGAAGGGGGTTAGTCGGGTACCTAAACCCAACATACTGAGCCCAGCTGAAGCCTGCATGGTGGCGTAGCCCTACGCGACTGAATCCGCCTAGTCCGCAAGCCTACTAGGGCGCTACCGAGGGCCTAAATCCATAATTTTTGTATTAAGATTAAAATATTTTGACAAAAATGCATTTAACTTTAACAATTATTTTATTTTTAAATTACAAATTTGGTTTTTATTGGTTTATGAATAACAACAGTTTTCAACACAATATGATGATCATGGATTATATGGTTTTGTAAAAATACCCCTTTTTAATGGTCGTTCAAATTTATGCCAATTGTAGGGTAATTTTGTTTATTTTATTAATTTTTTGTCTTTTATCCGATCAATAGACCACATGGAACAAAATCTTAAAAATGATAAAAGAATGAAATATCTCTTCTGTGGTTGTCATTGATGTTTTTTCTTGTAATATGTTTATATATTTGAACTAGTGTCAGTACCGCGCGTTGCGCGGTAGTGCAAGTAACTTTTTAGTTATATGTAGATTGTAATCGTCGTTCGTTGCATTTGCTCAAAACCATTGTTACAAAATCGAGATGTTTTCATATAATATTGGTTTATATAAAACGATAAAACTAAAATGTTTAAAATTGCATGAAATATTTCTTTAAATAAATAAAACTTACTATCTAACCCAAAAATGTATACAAGTTTAGATGAACATTCAAGTTACTACATTATCCTTATTTTCAATTCCAAGATTTTCCTTTTACACATTAATGTATTTTTCATATAACTAATAACAACTCAACCCCATTATTGGATTAAAATTTGAATGAACATTCAAGCTACTACCTTAAATTTATATAAATATAAAAAATGAACAAATGTACTACGGTAAATAAAAATAATTTGTAAATATACTGATTATTTTGTAAATAAACAATAATGGTAAATAAACATTAATTTTGAAACTAAAAAAAACAATATAAACTTATTCATATTGATTGTTAGGTAAATAATAAATAAAATATACATATTTACTAATTAATGTGTAGAATTTAGAAAATGAAAAGTACATACAGTAAATAAGCTGTTATTTTAAAATAGATAAAATTAAGAATAATTTTTTAAATAATTAATTATATATACATATATCACATTAAATGTTTTATAAATATAAAATAGTCACGTTAAATACAATAAATAAATAAATTCGGGTGCCACGAAAGAAGATGAATGATTAAATTACATAGATATTTGATAATAATTATATCGATAAGAAAAGAAATACGAGAAAAATAATTGAAATTTGGATACTTAGAAAAATCTATATTTTTAATGGTGGTTCGTTATTTAAGATGCATACATAATTGCTATAGTGTCGTATTTTTTAAATAACTAACATTCTCATTTTTCCCCAATCCAATCCAATCCAATCAAGATCAACTTTCCTACCTTCAAAAAATAGACAGAACAAAAGTCATGAAATTAGGTGATTATATATAAACATGATATAGAAATGTAATTAAAAATAACATCATATACCATTTAATATCTAGCAAAGGTTTTGGCTTTGACTTTGTAATTTGGATTGGTTTAATTTTCTGCATGTTTACAAAAGATAAGATAAAATATACGAAGACACTATAATCATAAATAACGATAGCTACCCTTAGTATGACAACAACAACAATAACTCAGTTTTAGTAATTCTACAACTTTTATAACCACATAACAGGAAACAATTCTATGTATAAAAAACTCAAATAATTAAGCCAATATTTGATAAAAAGAGTACATATATTTCCATTAATTACGATATCTATTGATGAAATATTTCATTTATACTCAAAGTTAAATAAATATTAAATAACATTGTGAAATTACTTGCATAATCTTTTATACGCATATTAATCAAATTAGATTATTAGAATAATACATAACAAAAGATTACATGAACTTGTTGGCCCCATTAGAAGAATCTAATTTTCATTGAAGAAGATAATCGTCACGTACATGTTCGGGATGTTTGAGATTTTAGGTATTCTTTTTTTGGATTGAGAATTCTTTGATCTACCTAACCAATTTACCTCTTTCATGTCTATTCCTCAAGTACCCTCTTTTAAGAAGGTTTTAGAGGAATGAGCAAATGAATAGTCGTAGATTAAACCCATAAATGAAAATTACAAAAAAAAAAAAAAAAAAAAAAAACTCACTCTTATATATCTTTCTTTTAGAGGTGCATAAGTCATTTACATATTAAACCTTTTAAAAATCAAAATTTTGAGAAAACTCATACTCAAAGTTTTTAATACACCATAGTGCCACATTATTGGATGTGGTTGTTCCTTTCAATATATATATTTATATATATATATAATAGATATAAAATATATTACTATGTATTCTTTAAAAATTGAGGAAAAACACAAATAACTCATCTACTGAATAGGTCACATAAAGCATACTCAAAATTTGATTGTCGTAATCAATAAACAATTATTTTAAGAAGCTATAATATTATAAGCAAAATGTAGTCGAACATAAGAAAAAAAAACAAAGAAAAAAAATATTAGAGTCATAATAAACAATACAAAAAAAACTTTATAATCCCAACAAAAGGTAAAAAAGATGCATACCTGAATTAATTTTCCCAAACTTTTCTTGAAACAATATCTCAATCCATCATCAGAAAAAAACAAAGAAGAAAATATTAGAGACATAATAAACAAAAAAAATGTTGTAATCACAACAAAAGGTAAAAAAAGATACATACTTGAATTGGTTTTTCCAATGTTTTCTTGAAAATTGATAAAATGATAACCATGAAGAAAGAACATTGTGAATCAATGATATTTATAGTGTGAGATGATTATGAGGTGAAAAGTAGGTAGAGAAAATGAAGAGATTGTTTTAAATACAAACATAAATAGCAATTAATTAATATTGATGAGTAATTAGTACTTGAAATTAAATTAGTGTTTGATATTAAAAAATGGAAAAAAAAGAGATTGAATGAGAAAAAAAAGATAAATATGTTTATTGTCTTTAGGAGGTACCACCTAGGTGAATAACAATTATTTTTGTAGATGTATTTATATTATTTAAAAATAATTTAATGTTGAATGGTTAAATGAAAAAATAAACTCATTTAATGAAAAGTTTTTTTTATTTTAAAAAATTATAAATTACGAGAAAAGAAAAAAAAAAATATGAGTGAAGCATTCTCATTGTGTCACTTAAGTAACCTTAGATTTTTTTTTTTGTAAAATTTTGTTATTGATATTATTTAATAAACTTTGGGTTATGGGAAAAAATAAAGTTTTATTTAATAAAAACTATTAGATTAGCAAAATAATCAAAATAATAGAGAAAATGATAAATATACTTTTTTGATGCAACATTTTATTTTTAAAAATGCAAAATGTTAAGATGAAAAATGAAAGGTTTATAGAAAAAATAAAAAATTGAAATACTTATGTCTTAATAATGACCTCAATAACATTAGTAAGACGAAGAGTTTTGAATTTAATGTAAAATAAACTCTAATATTAATTAATATTAAATTAAATTAAAATTGAGAATTGAAAAAAAAAATTAGAAAAATGGAGAAAGTGCCACGTGGCAATGCCATGTTTCGGCTTTATATATATATATATAGATTGGATAAGTAGATCGTCAAAAAAACCAAGAAATTTGTAGTTTCTTAAAAGCAATGAGGGCCAAGCAACACCCATTAATACAATGAATGAACACATGAGAAGTAAACCTTGAGAATGGATAATGAGGATCTCATCACAAAGAGATTTTCTGTGATTTTTCATAATCTTTTGGCCAACCAATTGACAATGCAAGTCAAATTTGAGGGAACCGATTTTGAAGAGTACACCCCATACCTTTGACCTAAATCTTAACACATAAACAAAGTTACATGCATCTTTTATACAACACCACTAGCCAGAAAATCATACGCAATCCGACCATGAGAAACTAAATGACCTCGTGTTGAAGACCTTTGAAGGCCTTATTGAAGTAGTTAATATGATTAGCTTGGACTTCGATTAGGGCATGTGCAATACGAGATAAATGATGGACACTAGAGAGTATCCGTAACAATCGTTACAATAAAGGTGGTTAGTATGGTTGCATGAAGCTGCTTACTATGATTATAGTTAGCGACTACTACTGGGTGTTCATAGTAAGCACTTCAAGCAACCATACTAACCACCTCGTTTATAAATTTGTTTTTACTCATACCCCCACTGTCTCATAATGCAGCGGCCACCATGGACTTTCGCAATAATGATATTTGCTCTATCAATATAAAGTCATTGTTGGTCTCCAATACAGAGTCACTCAGTTTCTCATCATTGGATTGTTCATGATTTTGATCCTTGATGCTCTAATAGCGTCATATCAAAGAAATGGTAACTCAATTTTCATGTTTTGCTTCAAAGTCGGGGAATGGGTTGTACCCTTCAACGCGTTCTTTCTTTAAATTTGACCCAAATTCTCAATTGTTTGGTTTGAAGGATTACAAAAATTACAAAAAATCGCTCCATGGTGGAATCACTCATAAAGCACATTTAGTTGACGTCGTTGGCACCCTCGTTGTCCTTTCACAACCATGGCTCACGTATATCACCATGTCCTCTCCCGATATTACATTTATGCTCCTAAATCACTGAATTCAAAAACTTCTTCAACATTCATTATTCGATTTCAGTGTCTGATTATACAATTTGATCCTCCTTATTTCCTAAAAGCAATCAAATTCCTGTATTCTTACGATGAGAATGAACCGAATACGGTTCCACTCATTGATTTTTAAGCATGTTGCGGAAAAATATTGATATAAAATCACAAAAAAGAAAAAAAAGAAAAATCAACTTCCTTCATTTGGGTATCGCGGTGTAAACAATTGGAGCTTTTATCTCCAATACAAATAAAACTCGTCTACCTTAATTAGCCAAGCTTCATAGCATCTATGTTCAACTCGGCTCTTTAGAAAACTCAATAAATTTGTTTGAGTCGAGCCGAGCTATTCAAGCATACTCTTTTTTTAGCCAAACACGTTCGTATTTTCAAAAGTTATACAATAAACTACAAAAATTATCGACTTCGAGCCAATGGAGGGGTTATTTGATCACAAGTTCAGCCCATAAATGAGCATCAAGCTCGAAAATCCAAAAAATACTCAAGCTCGAGCCTAACCCCCTACTTTGAACAAGTTATTCAAGCCCGAGCCTGGTATCTTTTTTTAGGCGAGCTCAAATAATCTACTCCTAGATCGTCTCATCTCATTTAATCACCTGAATTATTGAAAACGAACACAACACAATGCCTTCCCCCCTTACCTTTGTTCTCAAAATCCAGCAACACAACAAAAAAATGATTGCAGAAGTTGCAAGTACATGTATTCTAGTACGAAACAAACTATTCGATCAAAGGAAACCAACTAACTCGAGTTATGAAACTTGACAAAGCAACGTAACAATTCCCTTGTGCATTAAGCCGTAAGTTGTTATTATCCAGAAATATGATCAATAACCCCTGCAGAAGTCAAGTAAAGCTAGTCAGATAGCAGAAAACATACAAAAAAATCGAAGGGCCTTGCTGCAAAATGGGACCATTGTATGGTCATGCTTGCATTTACCTAAAATAACAAAAAGTAACCGAAAAATGTCACAAAATTCTACAGTTAAGTTTTTGAACCTCCCTCTTTTTTCTCCTCAAGGGCTCTTTCGGATGGTAAACTAACGGGGTTTCATGTAATGTTGTCAGTGAAGTGTATTTATCTAAAGCCTCTTCTCATGCTTAGCGCTTGTTTTTTAGCGGCATAATGAGCTTAATGAGATTCACAACTTATTTGGTCAGCTATGCACAATGGGTTGTTAGTGGGTTAACGATAAAGAAAGTGGCTTATTCAATAAGATTCTACGGGGAGCTTTATGTTGAAGGCCAAGTTTTTTTCCCAAACCTGTTCCTCCCTATTTTACGTCTATGCAAAAACCCTCTCAAACAAAAACTTTCCCCATTAATCCATACAAACAACTTTATTCATACAGAACTTACTGCCAATGTTATACCCCTAACGGGTATCATTTTCTATCACTGCTATCATCGTTCATCACTAGTTAATGTTCCAGCAGTAGTGGCATATAAAGTTAGAAAATATCAATTAGCTGATACAGGACTTACAAGCAGTTCAAACGAGTTTAATTGGGTTCCACCATTTAAAAACTAAAAACAAATTCTGCACTCATGTTACTGTTCATCTAAGGCTATGTTTGGCAAACTATCTGATAAGCTAGTTGGTAGCTGATAAGCTAGTTGGTAGCTGATAAGCTAGCTTATGAATTAATTATGTTTGGCAAAAACAAGCGTATGAGTATGTAAAATGACCAACAAGCGTATCTTGTGGTATAATAATTAATATTAATAAGGTATAACTAGAAAAAGCTACAAAAAGCCCCTGAAACGCTACTCTAACTAGTGTTTCAATACGCTACCTTATTTTTGCCAAACACAGCAAACTAGCTGGTGACTGATAAGCTAGCTAGTAGCCAATAAGCTAGCTTACGAATAAATTATATTTGGCAAAAACTAGTTAATGAGTATGTAAAATAACCAAAATTGGTGTCTTTGGTATAATAATTAATATTGATAAGAGTATAATCGAAAAAAGCTTCTGAAACGCTACTCCAACAAGAGTTTCAACAAGCTAGCTTATTGGTTGTGTTTGGCATAAATAAGCTAGCTGATAAGCTAGCTTATAAGCTAGTCCATCCAAACATGTACCAGAAGCTAGCTTTTTTGAAACGCTACTTTGAGCAGCCTATGAGGAGATTTTTGTAGCTTTTTCCAATTATACCCTTACCAATATTAATTATTAAATTCAAAGATACCCTTTTTGGTCATTTTACACACGCATAAGCTAGTTTTTGCCAAACATAATTTATTCATAAGCTAGCTTATCAGCTACTAGCAAGCTTATCAATCAACCGCTAGCTTATCAGCTAGTTTGCCAAACATAGCCATAATCCAAACATGTACTAGCGTTTCAATAAGCTAGCTTATAATTCAAACATGTACTAGCTTATCATCTAAGCTTATATTAGCCAAACACAACCTCATAATTGCCTAAACTAATCAAAACAAACACTTAATCATAATCCATAAACATAAAACAACTAGCACCAAATCATTATACCTGACTTTTCTAACGAGAATCGACTTCAGCTTCCGAGCTAAATCTTGCGATTTAAGCCTACGCTGCAGATTCTTCCGAGCCAGAATCCGTTTCTCCGAGTTCTTAATATGATACAGCTGATCGTTCTTAATCATTCGTTCGATTCCACTTGATTGCATTATCCTCTGCATAAAAGTAAGTCCTCTTTCCAAGTTATTGTTCAGAATCTTCACACGGATCCCCCTCCATTGCTGGAAATCGGAGCTCCGATGGCTTAATTCGACGTTTGGGCGTCTGAATATGGAGGAGGAGAAGCTTCTGGCCATGGAGTTCATCGCTAGGGTTAGGGTTTTGGATTTGGATTTGGATTTGGGGGAAATTTTGGTGTTTGATGGAATGAAATCATAAGAGGAGTTTGATTTTGGATTTGGTCCTTGTGGATTGAGGATTTTACGTAATTGGTCCCTTGGGTTTTGTTTGGTAAGTAAGAAGGGGATGTTTCTAACGGTTTGGTCTCGAACGCTAACGGCCATCCAAACTCTCGGTTAACTTAAAAGCATATTTTTTTTTTCATTTTTCTTATAGTAAATAATTATATTTATGTTTGACATGTGTTTTAAAATTAAGAGTAAGTTACAAATTTGTTTTATATGATTTATACTTGCACTACCGGTTCAGCTTCAATTTTAGTTTACATTCGGAGGAAAAACCCGAAACCGGGAAAAAACGAGAAACCAAAATCGAGAAACTGAACCGGAAATCAAAAACAATTAGGTTTTGGTTTTCATCTTGACTAGGAAAACTAAAGCTATTAAAAAAATGAGAAACCAAAATTGAAAATCGAAAAAAGATCGGTTTTGGGTTTGGTTTAGTTTAGTTTACATATTTTTTTTTCGTTTAGAATTCATATTATTTTATTTTATTTTGAACGGCAGATAAAGTCATATACTCGTTCAATAGTATTAATATGATCTTATATTAATTAAATACATACAAAAATATACTTGCCCCTTAGTATTTTTAAACTAACTCACATTGATTGTCTTTTATTTGAGTATGTTATTAAATATTACAAATATATACAAGTTATTTTTAATACTTGTCATTTTGTGATAGATGATGAAATGAGAATGTTAACTATTTAAAAGAATGTGTAAACAGTCAAATCATGTAAAAAAATGTTGAGCAACTGTGGCCACGTCTTTAACTCACATAACAAAGTCACGTAAATCACGTGTGATTGTGTACGTGTGTAAAATCACATGTGATTCAACCGGTTTTTTTTTATTCTTTTAAATGGGATCGTTATCGATTGAACCCAACTCTATCCTTTGTACCCTTATAGGTTAACCGAGAGTTTGGATATATGTTATATAAAGGCTTAGTGGATTGATAACTCTAAAATCGGTAAGATCCATGATAGCTTTTATCTTGTGTTTTTTGTTCACATGGTCTTTTTGACGTAAGTAATATTTAATGCATTGATTAACAAATATTTGTTCGTATGTATTGGATTGGATGTATGAAATTATTTTATGTGTACTTTTTATTTTACAATCAAGCAAAAAAGTTTCACATGTGAGTAGAGTATAAATGAAACAAAAACATGTAAATTAGTATATTAAAGTTATAAATAAAATTTTATACAATACAACATGTGGTGCATTGGTTTTTAAAGTTCTTACTGTTAGGATTATGTGCGAGACAGTAACGGGGTTATCGTGTCCAATGTTATAAAAACACTAGTAGGTCACACTGCTGCACACCAAAATGAGAATGTTTGGATTATGGGAAATAATTAATTGGTTAATTAATTATTTAGAGAGAAAAAGAAATAAATAATTAGTTTAATTATTTATAATCAATTAATCAGTTAGATTAATTAGTTGGATAATTATGGAAGTTATTTCAGAGATAATTACCAAGAATTATATATGGAATCAAACACTGCTTGTTTTGTCCATATAAATAAAGGGTTTAGGGTATCAGTTGATTGATTGATTCAGTTCAAAAACCCAGAAAAATCTCTCTCTCTCCCTCTCCCAAAAACCGGCGCCAGAATCCAGTTAGGAGGAAGGTTTGCGTTTGTTTTCGGGTAATCCTCGGTGGTGGTCTAGCAACTCTCTCAACCGGTGCCAGTAGCGGTGTACCCCTTACTTGCGTTTCAGAGTTATTGTTCGCAAAAGGTAATCCACTAAAACACCCTTAATTGTATCTGTATGGTTTAGGATTGGATCCTCGATTGGGAATCGTTTTTCTTTGTTATCCGCTGTGCATGTTCTTGTATCCCTCGATTCCCAACAGTGGTATCAGAGCCACTTCCTAAAACCTTCAGATCAGGTTTATCAGTTTAATAGGTTTAAAAATTTTAATTTTATTGATTTGTTCATTGTCAAAATTAGAATTTTGTATAAACCTAGACTGCAGTAGCAATGGACGGCAGTTAGCCGATCAAACCACCAGCACCACCGTACACCACCGCCGGCGACACCACAGTTAGTGGTAGCCGGCGGCTGTCCTCCCGTCGCACCACCACACCGCACCACAGATCGTGGACACGGCTGTGGTTGGTCGTACGCACCACACCACCGTATGTGGTGGTGGTGGCGATTGATGATGGTGGCGATGGCCACTATTGTCGATAGTGACGGTGGTGGTTTCCGGTTGTAGCCACCGCACCACCGATAGTGGTGGTGGTGGCAATCGATGGAAGCAACGAGAAATTAAAACCGCTGCACCACCGATTGTGGTGGCGGTGGTGACGATCGAACCAGAAGCCGTGATCGACCACCTAGGCGGTGGCGATCATGCGGCGGCGATTGGATGGCAGCGGCGAAGCCGGCCGTACCACCAGATACGGTGGTGGCGGCGTTCGTCGTTCTCGGCACAGGACCGCGGCGGCGGTGGTGGCTTTCAGCCGCTGCTGTCGCCGACGATTGTTGTTACGGTGGGCGGCGGTGGTGGCTCCTTAGCTGCTGCCGTCGCCGATTGTTTTTAGTAACAGCGGTGGTTGCCACGGCGGTGGTGACTATCGAAGTCGCCGCTGCCGGCGGCGATTGCGGGAGATACGGGCGGCGGTGGTGGCAATCACGTCATCATCGTCGCCGGCGTTATAAACCGCCGATCAACGACCGAGTTTCGGCGGATCGATGGTAACTCGATGATGTAATTCGTTTTTGTTATTAACGTAAACGGGTATCAGTTTGAAATCCGTTTCCGGATAATCTTTCGAATTAAGGATCGTTTTTCAGATAAAGTTAAAACGATTCAGGATAAAGATTTAATTAATTTTTTTTTTAAATTAATTAGTTTTATAATTATTAAATTAAAATTCAGATGTGTTTTAACTTATTTAATTATATGATAAGTCATAGCTGAACCCTTTAGACCCGTGGTTGTGTTTATTTATCCGTTTTATTAGAATAGTTGGGAGGCCTGCGAGCCATTTGCAACCCTTTTGTAATTTTAAAGTTTTATTAGAATAGTTGGGAGGCCTGCGTGCCATTTGAACCCATTCGTAATAATTACTTCAATTACAACAAGACGGAGACAAGGACGACGACCATGGATCTCGGAGCCAGTGGGAGTGCCAGAAGTTGAAGACTTTTGTCACTTAGGGATTGAGACCGTTGTTTTGTGTTGGCTCACAAAACAACATTAGTTTAAGGGTTTAAGCTATGACTGTGCTTTTTATATTTAAATTGCGTGGTTGTTTAATCTATGTAATTGTCATTAAATATAAATTGCCCTTTTTGAACGGATTGTTTAAAAATCAAAAGGATACAAATACAGTTAGTATTTGGATCCAGTTTTTTCAAAGTTTTTGAAAAAGGAAACTGGCAATTTAAACCCTTGTTAGAAATCATAGATTAGTAAGTGCAACCCACTTTAGGGGCACTTCCGGTGTAAGGTACATAGGGCGTTGTAAGTGCACACACTATGAACGCCCGTGTTCAAACCGAAACTGGAAGGAGATAAAACTCTGCGAATTATCTCCGGGTGGTACCGGCCAGAGTTTGTCCAGGTCCCGGGTGGTGCAATCTATTTTGGTAATTATTTATTCACTGGGTGGTACCAGGCCAAAATGCACTAGAGGGACTAAATATGCACGGATTATTAATATCCGATGTCCCGACGATCTAGAAGTCGTATTTTCAGAAAGGAATACGATTGGTATAGTTTACCTACCATAGATCGCATGAGTCGGTATGACATGATCACATGCTTCCCGACACATGTGAAATATGGATTCTAGTCTAATAAATTTATTTTAAGGGTAATAATTTATTAGAATTATATAATTATAAACTAAAACTGGAATTTTATATTCTTCTGTAGATGTCTCAAATTAGTATTCCGTTTTACTCACCTGAAGAGTCACTTCGCCTTATTATGGGCAAGTGGAAGCTTACGGGCCATAACTTTCCAGTTTGGAAGTTACACTTGAGGAACGTTTTATGTGCCCAGGATAAGCTTTATGTGATCAACAAACCCGTATCACGACCTAAAAGCAATGCCCCTGAAGAGGAATTTGCTGAGTATTTTAGATACTTGACAGATGAATCGGATGTAATGTCCATTCTGATTTTCTCTATGTCACCCGAGTTCACGGGAGATTTAAGAGTTAAATCATGTCACGAGGTTGTGAGAGATGTGGAGAACCAGCTAGGTCTCTACAAGCACACGGGAAAGCTATTGATCATGCAAGAGATTCTCTCCCTGAAGCTACAGAAGGGTCAGTCAGTTAAAAACCATCTTGTTGATATGAGAAGGCTTTTTAAAAGTTTATCACGTCTGGGGTACAAGATGACTCAGGAAGAGTTAGTGTATCTCATGTGGTTCTCCCTCACAAAGGAAGTTCAGGACACAGCTAGTGCCTACATGAAGGAACCAAAGAGCGACGTGGATAAAGTTCATGAAGATATCCTGGCCAGTCTAGAGCCAGTACCCGAACCTGCGAATCTCATGGACACTGACATAATAGATGAGCTGGGAGATCTGAGTTGCCCAGAGTGCGGCAGCAAGGATATTTGCGAGCACTCGATGAACATCGACCAGATGGATATCGGTTTACCCGATACTCCAGGTATCTTTATGATAGATTGCTTAATCACTTCTTATGAATCATGGGTAATTGATACAGGCAGTGGTAACCACATTTGTAATCATTTACAGGGATTCACTAGAAGAAAGACTCTGAGGAAGGACCGTTCGAACCTACGAGTGGGCGAAGGCACTCCGTTGATTGCTGAAGCCGTGGGATCTTATAGTCTTAGTTTACCCTCGGGTCTAGTTTTGGAACTGAATAATTGTTATTATATTCCAAATATGATTAAGAATGTATTGTCTTTTGATTTGTTGGTAGACCAAGGCTTTTACTATAAATATTCTTATAAGATGATTTCGGTTTTTAAAGATAATATTTTCTATTTTAAAGCTACACCTGTAGATGGTCTATACACTGTAAATCTTAAAGACAACAATAGTGAAATCTATCATATAAGTAAGCGATCCAAGGATATTGAGGATCAGACTTACCTCTGGCATTGTCGTTTAGGCCATATAAACAAGAAACGTGTTGAACTACTCCTAAAAGGAGGTTTTCTTGGAAATTTCGACTACAAACCTTTTGATAATTGCGAATCTTGTTTATCTGGTAAAATGACAAAGCAACCTTTCAACAGTGAGAATGAAAGGGCTACTGACTTGCTTGAAATAATCCACACAGATGTATGTGGACCTTTCAGTCATGTAGCAAGAGGAGGATACCGGTACTTCATTACCTTCACTGACGACTTCAGTAGGTATGGCTATGTCTACTTAATGAGACATAAATCTGAAACCTTTGAGAAATTCAAGGAATATCAGAATGAAGTACAGAATCTACTTGACAAGAGGATCAAGTTCTTACGGTCAGATCGTGGTGGCGAATATCTCAGTGATGAGTTTGACAATCATCTGATGGAGTGTGGGATTGTATCCCAACTTACACCTCCGTATACACCTCAGATGAACGGTGTATCAGAAAGGAGAAATCGTACCTTACTTGACATGGTACGAACGATGATGTGTCATTCTTCGCTGCCGGTATCATTCTGGGGACACGCGCTCGAAACAGCAGCACACATACTGAACAGAGCGCCAACAAAGTCGGTAGAAAAGACTCCATACGAGTTATGGAAGGGTAAGAAACCCAACATATCTTTTCTGAAAATTTGGGGTTGTGAGGTTTACGTCAAACGACCTACCTCAGAAAAACTCAAACCCAAATCCGACAAGTGTTTCTTCGTTGGATATCCCAAGACCACCGTGGGATATTATTTCTACAACCCTGAAGAGAACAAAGTGTTTGTTGCTCGAAATGGAAAATTTCTGGAAGAAAAGTTTCTCAGTTTAGAGAACACCAGAAAGGATGTAGATCTACAGATAGTAGACGAAGAAAACACTACACCAGTTGTTGAGCCAGAAATTCAACATAACAATGTTGAACCTCAATCAGAGCCGATTGAGGAAGTGCAAACACAAGACCTTCGCAGATCCAGCAGGGTAAGACAAGAACCAGATAGGTATCTTGGGTTTCTAGTCTCTCAAGATAGCGGAGACTTAAATGAACCAACATCCTATGGAGAAGCTGTGTCAGGCAGTGAGTCTGAACAATGGCAGGAAGCCATGAAGGCCGAGATGCAATCCATGTATGACAACCAAGTCTGGGAGTTGACTGATTTGCCACAACACTGTAAGGCTGTTGGACGCAAATGGGTTTTCAAGAAGAAAACCGACATGGATGGAAATGTACACACCTTCAAGGCCAGACTGGTCGCAAAAGGATTCACACAAACTCATGGTATCGACTATGATGAAACCTTTTCACCAGTGGCTATGTTAAAGTCAATTAGGATTCTAATGGCCATCTCAGCGTACTTTAACTACGAGATTTGGCAAATGGACGTCAAGACAGCCTTTCTGAATGGAAAGTTAACAGAGGACGTCTATATGGAACAACCAGAGGGGTTTGAAGATCCTAAGAATCCTAATAAGGTGTGTAAACTGCTAAAATCTATTTATGGATTAAAGCAAGCATCTCGAAGCTGGAACTTACACTTTGATGAGCGAATCAAAGAGTTTGGCTTCGCTAAAAGTGAGTTTGAGCCATGTGTTTACACTAAGTTCAGTGGGAGCATAGTAACCTTCCTGGTCTTGTATGTAGACGACATACTACTCATAGGAAACGACATACCAACCTTACAGAGTGTTAAGGAATGGTTAAGTAAGTGTTTCCAGATGAAAGACCTTGGAGAAGCCGCTTATATACTAGGTATAAAGATCTACAGAAACAGATCTAAGCGGCTTATCGGACTTAGTCAGAGTACATACATTGACAAAGTACTGAAGAGATTCAGGATGGATGAATCCAAGAAAGGATTCATTCCAATGCAACATGGCATAGTGTTAAGCAAAACACAGTGTCCTGTTTCTAGTGAAGATCAGGACAGGATGAAATTGGTCCCATATGCTTCTGCAATTGGATCAATTATGTATGCCATGCTATGTACTAGGCCCGATGTTGCTTACTCAGTAAGTGTTACGAGCAGATACCAACAGAATCCAGGTGAGCCCCATTGGGTGGCTGTCAAGAACATTCTCAAATATCTGAGAAGAACGAAAGAAATGTTCTTGGTCTTTGGAGGTTCTGAGGATGAAATTAGTGTCTCAGGATACTCTGACGCTAGTTTCCAGACCGACAGAGATGACTTCAGGTCACAGTCAGGGTACGTCTTTACCCTAAACGGAGGTGCGATCTCGTGGAAGAGCTCGAAGCAGGACACGATTGCAGACTCAACTACAGAGGCAGAGTACATTGCAGCATGTGATGCGGCAAAGGAAGCTGTCTGGCTGAGGAATTTTCTATCGGATCTCAGAGTGGTTGCCAGTATCTCGAGACCGATAGATATATTCTGTGATAACTCAGGAGCCGTGGCGCAAGCAAAGGAACCTAGAGAGCATCACAAGTCGAGACACGTGCTCAGAAAGTATCACCTCATCCGAGAGATCATTGGAAGAGGAGATGTAAGAATATGCAAGATTCCAACAGAAGACAATGTCGCAGATCCGCTGACAAAGCCACTAGCAAGGGCAAAGCATGAGGCACATGCGAATTCCATTGGGATGCAGTACCTGGAAGCCAGTAGCTAGTACTTAGTTTATTAATTATTACTATAGTCTAATTTAGAAACAATGTAATCATGTAAAGTTTTTATTTCACAGTGTGTTGGAAATAAATGGAGGTTTTAATTTCATGATTGTTCTAAATTAACTATTTTTCGCATATTTAACGTATCCTTGATTCTACAAAGTCTTGTATGAAATCTAAATTTCCGTAGCCACTTATTGAAATGGGAATTTCAATAGGGAGTTTAACGCTATTATAAATACTTGATGATTTATTCAAAGTAGAGAATAAAAGCACAAGTGATGTGACCAAGTATTTATAGATACTCATCAGAGTGTTTGGGTATTGGAAGTGACCAGTAATCAAGTCTGCTTCATGGAGCCTCAGTCATAAGCACTGACTTGATAGGTTGTCCTTAGACCTGAGATACTTGGTTTGGGAACACGAGGACCACTGTACTCTTAGCACGTACTAACGCTGCACCGTAACTGGGTGGCTATACGGGACGTGACTAGATGCAGCGGAAGCCGTGGATCCAAATGCAAGTAGTCAAGAAGGGATTTGCACCTCTTTCAAAAGAGAGATATTTCCGGGCCCCTTGACGATTAAGATTGGCAGAAAACGCGTGGCCACGCTCGGATAGAATAACAGGGGTTATTTAGTAATATCCGTTACTGCAGGCAATCGAAATCAGAGTCAAGAAATACTTGATTTTAAGAAATGAATCCTCCACTCCATGTCTTAAATCACTTTAGAAATATCGTGTGCAAAAGGAATGAACCTGTGTACAAATTCAAGCGTGAATTGTATCTCTGAATATAAGAGATCTTATAACCTGGTTAACCTAAGCGTCTGGCTAGGGACCTCCTTAGGCGAATGATAACAGTTCAGTTACATGTCTAGCACAAGTGGGAGTCTGTTAGGATTATGTGCGAGACAGTAACGGGGTTATCGTGTCCAATGTTATAAGACACTAGTAGGTCACACTGCTGCACACCAAAATGAGAATGTTTGGATTATGGGAAATAATTAATTGGTTAATTAATTATTTAGAGAGAAAAAGAAATAAATAATTAGTTTAATTATTTATAATCAATTAATCAGTTAGATTAATTAGTTGGATAATTATGGAAGTTATTTCAGAGATAATTACCAAGAATTATATATGGAATCAAACACTGCTTGTTTTGTCCATATAAATAAAGGGTTTAGGGTATCAGTTGATTGATTGATTCAGTTCAAAAACCCAGAAAAATCTCTCTCTCTCCCTCTCCCAAAAACCGGCGCCAGAATCCAGTTAGGAGGAAGGTTTGCGTTTGTTTTCGGGTAATCCTCGGTGGTGGTCTAGCAACTCTCTCAACCGGTGCCAGTAGCGGTGTACCCCTTACTTGCGTTTCAGAGTTATTGTTCACAAAAGGTAATCCACTAAAACACCCTTAATTGTATCTGTATGGTTTAGGATTGGATCCTCGATTGGGAATCGTTTTTCTTTGTTATCCGCTGTGCATGTTCTTGTATCCCTCGATTCCCAACACTTACTGGTCGGATATTCTATAAAACTAAAAAAATTCACATTAAAGTCTTTATTTGTTTAAAAAAACAGCTTTATTTTGGGGCAAGCACATGTTTGGAATGTTTTGTCATCAGGTGAGTTACGTTTGTATGAAATTATCAATTATGGTAGTTAGGATAGACTCCATAATGCAAAACAATTAATTTTTGCTTGCTTTCACTTTTAACAAACTATAGCGTTTAGCATAAGTCATTCTTAATTATTGCTTAGCTGTGATTGTACGATATAGTTTGTGTGCATTTATAAAATAGTATTAAAACCAATAGACAGATAAATCTTTTAATGATCTTGACTTATCTGGTAGAATCTTAAAACTAATAAATAGGCGCCCAAATGACCCTAGGCAAAATCGTTGCCATTCTCAAATTTGCTACCAGTGAGCTAAAATACACCTAATCGGACATTTTATTGTCAAGATCTTTGTATGATATTTGAATTCATAGCTTATAGATCATACAAAGATGGTTGGATAATTTCAAAATCATGACTCTAGCGAAGAACATGAGCAGTTGTCATCTTAGAAAATCCAGTCCATAAATTTATGAATGCTACATAGTACATATAGTGTCGTTATAAAACTATGAATGCTACTTAGTAAATATAGAGCGTCGTTCTTTACAAATCCAACAATTTCATAAAGACTTGCAAACGTGATTTCCAGGTATTGTTTCATATATGATACAACAAGTGTAAAAATATAATGTTATACAACATTATTTCATATATGAAACATTTTAGACATTTTGCAAGATAACAATCTTGAATATTTACATATGAAACTACTATATAAATTGTATTTTTACATGCGTTGTGTCATGTATGAAAACAACGTATGAAGATTGTTTTATGTATTTGTATACAATCATGCATCATCAAACGTAATATGTAAATTTTACTGCTCTTGACGTGAGTTATAGTTATCAACTGTTTTAAGTTAGTTGGCTTATTCAAACATATTGTAATTTACATACTTGTTTATATTATTTTTGAGAATAACTCTTTCTATTTATGTTTCCATGACCATTAGTTTTACAAATACGACAAGCATTATACTTAGAAATTCATTTGATTTAATTATAGCCGACCATTAAATGGAACGGATTGGGTAGATTTGAAATTTTAAATATTCAAATGAGACCAGTATTTTGTCAATAATTACAAATCTAATAAAATCGAAAGAGAATCAATCCAAACCAATCTAGTATTTTGACGTGTGTGACTTGTTTTCAATTTAAAATTAATGTTTATAAATCACGTTGGATGTTCAAAAATACTAGATAGTTTCTCAATCTTTAGAAAGTCAAAGATAAAGCCTAAATTTTTCATTTTGAACAAGTTAACTTATTTTTGCCAAACACAACATTTAACTTTTATTGCCGGGGTGTCTCCAACAGCTTATGGAAAAAATCACTTTCATTTGCAACAAATTTTGTATTTTAAATATACACAATAAATTATATTATAAAAATATTCAATACAATTCATATAATACCATTTCTATCTGGTAAATACTTAATTTAAAACAATTTCATTGGTAAAAATATTTAAAAGAAATAGTTTTCTCTCATAGGTAATAATTTTCTGAAATAGCTCCGAATTTAAAAAATTTCAGCACGTTTCTTCTACTTTTTCTATTTTGAAGAAAATAAAGCCTAAAATTTTCATTTTGAATAACTTATAATACAGTACGTGTTTGGATGACCCATATTAGCTAATTTATTGAAACGCTACTTGGAGTAGTGTTTTGAGAGTTTTTTGTAGCCTTTTCATTCACATAAATTCATACCTCTCTATACTCGATTCCACCTCTACACTCGTATGCACCTATCCATAAGGCCATGCGTAATGGCACATGGGGCTAGGCAGGCGCATAGCCGGCGGCTTCAGCGGGGTGGCGGGCTGTTGGTACGCCTCTAGCGAGCTAGGCGCATAGTCGGCGACTTCAGCGGGGTGGCAAGCTATTGGTACGCCTTTAGCGGGCTGCGCGATCGGCGTTTTAAGCGGTCTAGCACACCAACAAGCCCTCTCCCTCTCTCTATCTCTATTATCCTTTCTCTCCATCTCTCTCTACACTCCACTCTCTATCTCTTATTAAAAAAAGTATATATTGAGTATTTGGTTTAGTAGGTTCGAGTGAGGGCTCCAAAAAGCTTATTAGGCTATCAGTACCCAACCCTCCCAACCTAACTTTCACATCAGCTGACACATCAACTTTTATTCAACCCTCTGCAACCCTCTACAACCCGTACCCCAACCCTCCCAACCCTCTCATATAAAACACACACTACACACACATGAGACACACACGAGAGAAGCGGTTAGCCAACCCTCCCACCACCTAGCCTGCTGACATCAGCGGCCGCATATCGCAGCCCGCTCAGCACGGCGGGCTCGAGCCTGTTGAGCCTCGGCTCGCGGTACGCATAGCCTTATGGTTTTATGGAAAAAGCCTAACATGACGTAGATGTAAGAGAGAGGTTAGAGGGCTCAGATATTGATGGTCTAACGGGTACGGATAAAAAAACTCCTAAAAAGTTAAAAAAGAATAATTTATGAAAGAAAAGTACAATTCAAGGGTGTGATATGATGATAAGGCCATCCTTAGCCATACCAACCATACCACCCATTTCTGCTGCCACATCAGCTGCCACATCAGCTTTACCACTACCCTACCAATTCCATACCTTTCATCCTTAACCATACCACTCATACCCCTCATTTTATTTTATTTTTTTTCTAAAATATATCTAAAATACAAATTAAAATTCAAATTTAAAATACATTAAAATTAAAACAACTAAAATTAAAATTCAAATTTAAAATACATTAAATTAAAATAACTAAAATTAAAATTAAAACAATTAAAATTAAAAAAAACTAAAATTAAAATTACACTAAAAATAAAATTTCGGTCACCAATATTTTTGCCACCCATATCTTTCGGCTATGATTTCCTTCTCTTGCAACATGATTTGCAATTGTATACCCGTGAGATGCTCGTGCGGTTCCATGAACGTTTTTAAGTCTACCGTTCGTTGCCGGTTGTTAATCGATCCCATAATCGAACCCACGTTGGTCGCGATGGCCTCTAAAGAGTTCGCGATGTTCGACACGCTTTCGCTTGACGCGGCCGTATTGGAAGACCCCGCACGTCTCGCGGCGTTTCGACCCATCGGTCGTGGCCGCTCGGTTGGGGAGGGGATGTCATCATTGCCGACGTTCACATGGTGAGTACGAGCGTCGGATTCGCCGGGGGAGTCGGTTGGGGTTTCGGACGTCTTTGACCGTTTATATGTGGGTGCACGGATGTTTTTTGGGTCTTGCATCCTAACGTAATCGAACTTCGGACAGTCTTTGACTTGTCTCCAAGCGTGTTCGTGCGTGAAAGCCTTGTGGTACTCGGAGTGGAATCGGTCCTTAGCTCGATTAAGAAGGTCAATGTCGGTTTCGCCACTTCGTCTATAGTTCGATGGATTATTGTAAACACATGCGAACTTGGCGACGGTAGATAAGAGCATTTTTGCCTTGGTCGGAATGGCGTCTCCGGAGCGGACGTTGAAGTCGTAATTCATGCGTTTGTCGAAGTCCGCTTTAATCGCCCCCCAAAAGTTATCTACTATCCAAAACGAAAAAATTAAAACCACATTAGAAAAAAATTAAAAACAAAATTATTAGGTTTTTTATATACCTTTATTTCGATAGTTACCTATTGTTGAGTCCTCCGAAATTGTGACCCATGATCTTGCCAAAGCTATCTCCTCGTCCAACGACCACAGTTTACACGGCGCTTTACCCGTGCTTGGATTCTCACTCGTGTCCGTAGCCGGAGCCTTACCCTTGCGTTTGTATTTACGTTTGGTTTGTGATGGTTCTTGCGGCGGCGGTGACGGCATTGGTTGGGTTTCGGGTACCGTGTCGTCTATATCGTCGTCGTCGAGATTGATGTTATCGTCTCGTATATCCCACACTCCCGGCGGCGATGGGTTGACGTGTTGCTCACCGGAAGGTTGGGGTACCGTAGGCCATGTATGTTGCGCAAGCAAATGAGCATAAGCCCAATCTTGCGGGAATCCCCATCCCTCGACCCCAATCGGCCTCATCATTTGGGGTCGGTAGCCAACCGGTGGAGGTGTTGGAGACGTTTGGGTAGTCGGTACCGAAACATTTGGTACCGACTTACCACGCCTTGACCCGGAACCGGACCCTTGTTTATCCATGGAAGAGTAAAGAGTAAAAGGATGAATAGAGTGTATAGAATGTAGAAGTGTAGAAGAGAATGTAGGAGAAGGTGTAGAGGTAAAAAAAATGGTATATAAAAGTTTGTATTTATAGTTGGTAAAAAGAAAAAAAAAAAAGTAAAAAAAAAAAATAAAAAAAATTAGCCGTTAACATAGCCGTTGGTCGGGGGGGGGGGGGGGGGGGGGGGGGGGGGGGGGGGGGGGGGGGGGGGGGGGGGACGACGCCTTTTCTCAATCGGTAACCGGGTACCGGCCTCCACCACTACCGGTCCGGTACCGGCCATCCACGACGGTGTTCACCGTCGGTAGTGGCGGTACCGGTACCCCATACCGGCCCGGCTAATGATGGCCTAAGAATTGAACACGAAGCTCCTTTTAATAAATTACGTCCCCACCAACCAGTGACGAACCCAATGTGTTCCACCGCCGACAGCGACTCTTCGCCGGAGAAGAAGTTAAACACATCGCCGGATTCTTCCCGACAAAAATGTCTTCCAAATTTCTCTACTTTACACTCGTCTAATTACGCCGATAAACCCTCCTACGACGACGTTTTCTTTGTATTTATCCCACCACTTCATTATAAATCCACCATTTTCTCATAATTCCAATATTCAATCGCTCAAAAGACGCCATGAATAACTTCATCTTCTTCTTTATATTCGGCTTCTTATTTTCTTCTGAAAGGTGAGTCTTTTATTGCTTTTTTCATGCTTTTCAAGCTAAATGTGTTTTTTTTTTTGTATTAAATGATTGTAAAAGAGAGATACCCTTTTCTTGAATTTGATTGATTTCAAATGGGTTTGCTTTGGATTTGAGGTATATGGATTCAGCTGAATGGTGTTGCTGATTTTGTTAAAAATGACTAGTTTTTATGTGTCAGATTTTAGATGAAATAGAGATACCCTTTTCTTGGATTTGATTGATTTTAATTGGGTTTGGTTTTGATTTGAGTTATATGGATTCAGCTGAACAGTGTTGCTGATTTTGTAAAAGAATCACTAGTTTGGACTTTCAAAAGTCAAAATTGTTAGATTTGCGTATCTTGATTTCCACCTTAAATCTCATTCCAATCTTCAATCACTCAAAAGACGTCATGAATAACTTCATCTTCTTCTTTTTTATATCCATCTTGTGGTTTTCCTCTGAAAGGTGATTCTTTTATCTGTTTAATGCTTTTTCAAGCTTATACAGTGATTAAAGATTTAAATTCGTTGCTATTTAATGTTTTTTGTTTTGTTTTGGTATTAAATGGGTGTGAATTAGAGATACCCTTTTCTTGAATTTGACTGATTTTAATTGGGTTTGGTTTTGATTTTGCTTATATGGATTCAGCTGAATGGTGTTGCTGATTTTGTAAAAAAAGACTAGTTTTGACTTTGGAAAGTCAAAATTATTAGATTTGCATACATCTTTCAAGATCAGCTTTAGATTCTGCTTGCTACTTGATGTTTTCTTTTTGTTGTATTGAAAATAGAGATACCCTTTTCTTGAATTTGATTGATTTTAAATGGGTTTGCTTTGGATTCTGCTTATATGGATTCAGCTGAATGGTGTTGTTGATTTTGTAAAAAAAGACTGGTTTTTTTGTATTAAATGATTATAAAATAGAGATACCCTTTTCTTGAATTTGATTGATTTCAAATGGGTTTGCTTTTGATTTGAGTTATGTGGATTCAGCTGAATGGTGTTGCTGATTTTGTAAAAGAATCACTAGTTTTGACTTTGGAAAGTCAAAGTTTTCAGATTTGCATATATCTTTCAAGATCAAATGTCAAATTTTAGATAAATAGAGATACTATTTGATTTATTTCAATTGGGTTTGCTTTTGATTCTACTGATATGGTTTCAGCTGAATAGTGTTGCTTATTTTGTAAAAATCACTAGTTTTGACTTTCAAAAGTCAAAAGTTATTAGATTTGCACATCCTTTTTCAAGATCAAATGTCAAACTTTAGATGCTGATTGCTAATTGATGTTTTTTTAAACAAATGATTGTAAAACAGAGATACCCTTTTCTTGTATTTGATTGATCTCAAATGGGTTTGCTTTTGATTTGACTTTCGAAAGTCAAAATTAGACTTGCCTCAAACTTTTTATGTGTGTATGCATGCTCTGTTTCAGGGTGTTATCAGAAATCCATGCTAGCTTACCACCTAGAGGTTGGAATTCATATGATTCCTTTTGTTGGACTGTTTCTGAAGATGAGTTTCTTCAAAATGCTCAACTTCTTTCCCAGAAACTACATGCTCATGGCTATGAGGTATTATTAACTTCTGCTCCCTTATGTCCATAAAGATTTGTACTTTTTCCATATTTACCCATTGTCATCTTTAAAAGAAGTGGATGATCTTGATGTGGGATTCATTACATTGCCACTATTAAAAGGGTACTTTAGGTAGTTGACAATAAATGGTTGTACACTTCTCTAGACATATTTTATTGAATTCAACTTATAATTTCAAGAATCATTCAATTGTTGCTAGCTACTCCTCCCTTCTGAATTCTGCCCATAAAAATTGCTACTCTTTCCATATTTACCCATAAAAAATTGCTACTTTTTATATTCAAAAGAAGTGCATGATCTTGATGTGGGATTCATTAAATTGCACTATTAAATGGCATTTTAGGTATTTTATAACATAATAGATGGTTGTACACTTCTCTGGACTTATTTTCTTGAATTCAACTTACAATTTCAAGAATCAGTTTTGTTATTAGGTATTGCTCCCTTCTGAGTTCTGCCCATAAAAATTGTTGCTTTTCCATATCTGCCATAAAAACTGCTCCTTTTCATATTCAAAAGAAGTGCATGATCTTGATGTGGGCTTCATTAAATTGCCACTAGTAAAGGGTATTTTAGATAATAGATGGTTGAACACTTCTCTAAACATAATTTCTTGAATTCAACTTACAATTTCAAGAACCAGTCATTGTTGTTAACTTCTGTTCCCTTCTGCCCATAAAGATTTGTACTTTTCCATATTTGCCCATTGCCATCTTCAAAAGAAGTGGATGATCTTGATGTGGGCTTCACTACATTGCCACTATGAAAGGGTACTTTAGATATTGGATAATAGATGGTTGTACACTTCTCTAAACATATTTTCTTTGACTTCAACTTACAATTTTAAGAATCAGTCATTGTTGTTAGCTACTCCTCCCTTATAAAACTCTGCCCATAAAGTTGCCACTTTTCCATATGCCTTGCCATCTTAAAAAAAGGTGCACGATGTTGATATGTGTTTCAACACATTGTCCCTATCAAAGGGTATTTTAGACATTTGATAGTTGGTTGAACACTTATGTAGATATTTCAAGAATCAGTCATTGTTGTTAAAAAATCTTTCCTTTTGCGATTTCTTGATTTTGTTTCAGTATGCGGTGGTGGATTACCTTTGGTATAGAAAGTTAGTCCCCGGTGCTTATGTAGATTCACTCGGGTACGATGTGATTGATGAATGGGGGAGGGTGATTCCGGACCCTGGTCGGTGGCCTTCGTCGAAAGGCGGCAAAGGGTTCACCGAAGTGGCCAAGAAAGTTCATGACATGGGTTTGAAGTTCGGGTTCCATATTATGCGAGGCATAAGCACACAAGCCGTAAATGCAAACACCCCAATCTTAGACATCACAACGGTATTTCCTTCTCTCTATTAGATAAGCTAGCTTATGGTTGCCAAACATGGCGTTAAGTTCATAAGGCTCATCATTCGTACTTATATGGATTAGGGTAAAGCGTATGTGGAATCCGGAAAAGTTTGGCATGCAAAAGACATAGGGATAAAAGAGAGGGCTTGCGCGTGGATGACAAACGGTTTCATGAGTGTCGACACTTCACTTGGAGCCGGAAGAGCGTTTTTGAGGTCTCTTCATCATCAATATGCCGAATGGAATGTAGATTTTGGTAAATTTTCCGTCCCATATGTAGCTTTTGCATAGAACTCGATACGTGCACCTTTTAAACTAAGATTACTTATTTACCCTTTGTTATAACAGTGAAACACGATTGTGTGTTTGGGGACGATTTGGATCTAAATGAGATAAAGACGGTCTCAGAGGTATGTGAATTGATAACCCATTATTTAGAATATTTAGTTTTGATGGTATTCGGGGGTTAACGAGTAAAAAGCGCAGATCTTGAAGGGCCTTGATCGCCCGATTGTTTATTCACTTTCACCCGGAACCAGTGTCACACCGGCCATGGCTAAGCAAGTGGCACCACTCGTTAACATGTATAGAGTAACCGGGGACGATTGGGATAATTGGGGAGACGTTGCAGCCCATTTTGACGTTTCAAGGTATAAACCTTAACATATGCGTTATCTAGGATTTGTCAGACTGTAGGCTTCAAAGGTTAAATACTTAAATTTGTATTATTTTTAATAATCTTGAAAATCTTCTTGTTTCTTAGAGATTTTGCGGCTGCTAGTATGGTAGGAAGCCAAGGTTTGCTCGGAAGCTCGTGGCCCGATTTGGATATGCTTCCACTCGGATGGCTCACGGACCCAGGTGAGTTTTTGTTCTCAATTCGACCGTTTTTTCTAGTTTTTTTATTAATCGATGATTTTAAAGCTAAAATCTGCTTCTTGTTAATAGGATCCAATGAAGGTCCACACAGGATGTCGAGACTTAGTCTAGATGAGCAAAAGACTCAGGTTGGTTGATTTTGTGCTTTCTTTAGAGATAGTTGAGTCTAGTCTTTTCGGGTGCGTTTGGTATCAAGACACGCAGGATAGAACAATTGTTCAGCATTTGGTAAAACAAAACTGAGGACCTAACAGAAAAAATGACCAAATTATCCTTGATGAATTGTTTATATCTTTTAATGAATTTATGTAATTTATTAGGTTATAAATAAAATAAATATTTTTATGACAAGATATGTCATCAAAAAGTTTTTGTCAAGACGATTAAAGTGACCAAATAAGAAGTTTATTTAGTTTCCCAATTTTATTCTTACATTTTTCTATATTATTATTTGTTATTAATATTTAATAAATTACATAAATTAACCAAAAATATAGAAACCCTATACAAAATATTATTTTGAAGACGTTAAAGTGAGTTTAAATAGCATAAAATACAATAAGTAAAATTTGAAGAATGAATAAAATGTTAAGAGGGAGGTTATTTTGTGGTTATATTGACAAAATATAGGCCTGTTCCACCTTGTCCCATGGTCTCCGACTCTCTGTTAATGTCTTTTCCACATAAAAGTCCTGCCAAAAGTGAAACATTGATCCATGCATGTTTCTGTCTTATCCAGTGTATCAAACGCACCCTTCGTATTTCTTACTTTCTTTGATTTTAACCTTCTTATGACTTTTTATGGTTTACAGATGACTTTATGGTCAATGGCTCGATCTCCGTTAATGTTCGGTGGAGATATGAGAAAGCTTGACGATGCTACGTATGGACTCCTCACCAATCCAATTCTATTGGAAATCAATTCTTTTAGCTCAAACAATAAAGAGGCAAGTTATTTTGTTGATCATTTTTCTCTTAAAATACCACAAAAAGAAGTCAACTTTTGATTTTTTTCTTTAAATTTGAAATTAAACTAAAAAAGTTAGTTTTATTGCCTCCATTTTTTTTCATATGATTCCAATGTTGTATTTAGTTAAATGTAGTTGTAGCGTTTTATTCGTAAAGAAATAGTTCTGTCGATTTCGGAGCTGAAATGTGAACCGTTTGACTCTTGAAAGTCAAACTTTTACTAAAGATGGTGTCTTATTGCTTACAGTTTCCTTATATTACAAGCACATCGGACCTACAATTCTTGGAGCAAGGTCCGAATTTTCAAACGAGAAGCTTAAAAGACGCGGGTTCGTCGGAGAAAACTCGTTTTAGGGTTCTCGAGTTGCCAAGATTCTGAGGCCGGAGGTTGGTATAAGGATCGTGAACGAATTTGTCGGCGGTGGCATTCAAGAAGCGAAAATGTCGAACCTTTTTGCTTATACAAGACGAACCCTCTTCTGCAATCGTAATTTTCTAAACGTTTTTGATGCATAAAGAAATCTTTTTATGTAAAGATCGAAACTTTATGGACCTGAACTTATTCTTTTGGGTTTTCGGTTTGTTTAGGGACGAGGGTGTTGCATATAGCGGGAAATATGAAGGAAAGTTTCACCTACGAGCGAGAAATGGAGACGGGTTTTGCTTCGATACTTCGTCAAAACGGAGACTTACTTCGAAGGAGCGTAAAAGAGCATCGTTTTCACCTTGTCGACCGGATACCAATCAGGTACGGATTTATTTAAGGGGGAATTGGCCAAAATGGCCATTGTCAGGGAGCAAATTGACCTCCTAGCCATTTCTCTCTCAACTTTACATAAATGTCAACACATCCTAAATTATGGAATCGCAATTCCGTAACTATGGAATCGCAATTCTGTAGTTATGGAATTGATATTATGGAACCGTGAAGCTTCTTGAAAAAAGTTACATTTTCTACCCAATTCGCAATTAGGGAATTGATATTATGTAACCTTGAAGATTTTTGAAAAAATTTACACTTTCTACCCAATTCCGTAATTATGGAATTGGATATTACGGATGTGTTGACATTTTTGAAAAAAATGAAAGGGAAATGGTTAGGAGGCCAATTGGGCCTTAAGAAATGGCCATTTTAGCCATTTTCCCTTTATTTTAGTCAAGGGCCCGATTGACCCGAGCCTAGCCCTTGAAATTTGACGGGCTCAATGTTTTTGTGGCTAGTATGAGTTTGGTTCTTGTGGGCTCGGGTTGGGTTGTATAAAGATCGAGTCTTGGCTCGTATGGTTATGAAAATCTTTTGTATAGAAAAAAATACGTGCATGATTTGATTTTTGCGTGTTTAGATGTGGGAGCTAAGCGAGAATGGAACCCTCGTGAACGGTTATTCGGGTTTGTGTGCGTCTATTAAAGCAACGAAAGCGAATGCTAGTCCCGGAGGAATTAGATCATGGATTGCAGCCGGAAAGAAAGGTAAAAGGTTTTGTTTCTTGGTTGGGGCCCGACCCCTAAAGCGACCGTTAAGGTTGCTGGTTCGTGGCTTAAACGAGCCACGAGTTTGGTCTGCAAGTTACTTTGCAAAATGCAAAGAACATACTGCAGACCAACTTGGTGGCCATTAGGGATTTTCATAACAAAATTGGGTTTATAGAATGCCACTAGCTTCTAGGCATCCTAATAGACTACTTGATAAGACATAATTTATAGGAACAAAAATTAGAGCGTCCTATCTACAAAACGTTGTAATGAGCTTATAAGATACTTTTAGGCGTCTTAACAAGTTTTTAAACTTCTAATACAAAATATCCCATTAGCTATTTTATATGGCACTTTTCTTATGATCTCATTTTTTCAGGACACTTGTTTTTATATGACACTTTTTTCGAATAGTGTCCTGTAAATTAGTAATAAGACTTCTTTTATTTATTTATAAAAATTCCCTAAAAACTTGTTACTACTTAAAAAAATGTCTTATAAACTTATTACAACGCATTTAGATATAACACTTTACTTTTTGGTCCTATAAATTAAGTCCTAAAAAGTGGTCTATTTTGACGTATTACTTCTTTTGGAGTCCTATAAACTCAATTTTGTTTTAGTGTTTCCTGGCTCTTGTCTTCAGGAATTACTGGTTATTGCAAAAACTCATGAAAACCGTAAATACTTTGCAAAAACGAGCGATGATGGTTCAAAAGAGAACGTTGGACTTGACATTCTAGTATACATCGCTAGTTTGCAAAATGTATACGTTTTCTACGGTATTTTTGCATGCGTGGTTTAAAAACTAAGGGATCGAAGATGGCTTATGAACTCCGATGATCACTTGTATGTTGTAATGTTTTAGGTACGGTTTACCTTTCGTATTTCAATCTGAATACCGCAAGAACGGTTATTTCCACGACCGTATCGAATCTATCGAAAGCGTTTCCGACCATCAATTTCGGCTCGTGCTCATGCAAAGAGGTTTGGAGTGGTAAAGATTACGGATCGTTAAGACATTCACTCTCGGTGTCCGTAGATTCGCATGGTTGCGCTCTTTTTGTTTTGACTTGTACTTAGTTTTGTGGAGAAACGCATTCGTGGGTTTCTTTTGTATGTGGAATTTACTGGGTTCGTTTAGTTTATTACAATCCAATATCATCCTTGATACATGTAATGCATTTTATTGTTTTGTCTATAAAATATTTTATAAAAAAGGGACTGGTTTAAAAAAATGTTTCAAAGCTTCTTAACTCTTAATGTATACTGTAAATTAAGTGTCTCGGTTTCATAGTCGAGATACATCTTAAATTTGTAAAAATGCAAATATGTTATTCTTCTTCTTTCGGTTCTTTTATTTTTCGTTCTATTCTTCGACCATCAATACTAACTTCACTTATACACATTTAGACAGTTTACAAAAATCAGTCTCATTAATTCAGATTTCAGCACCATCTCTTACAAAATCGATAGGATAGATATTATAAGAAAAGAAAATTCGATTAATTTATTTCAAAATACAGATTATTCTTATAGACTCATATGTGAGTCTTTAAAACACAACATCTTTTATAAACATTTTAACATTTTCTTAACCTTATTTTCTTACCTTCTCATGTTATTAGGTTTTTTTTTTTTTAATTAAAATAGTTTATTCAATAAATAGATGATATATTATGAAAATAAAAAAGTGGGCCCTTATTGATTACAAGTTTGACTTATGAAAGCATCTATTTTAGATGCTTCATTTATTATTCTTCAATAAATGTTTTGTTGGGACCAAAATGAAAGACAAAAGGTCCTTTTTGTAATATTGGAACTTTTAATTGATTCTAGAGGACCATTTCTGTAAAATATATACGACCAACACCATGCCACCAATACACCATCACAATACCACCACTAAAACTGTTTTATTGCAACAATGGTCACTAAATAATGTAAATGTTCAATTTCAGTCCCTCTATTCAAAATTGTTTTTAAGGACCGTTTGCTAAATTGTTACTAGGTAAACGCAGGTAAGAGATTCACATTCAGCTACCTTATCATATAACGTTTTTGGGTTTGAAAACAAATTGTTGGTAAGCATTTTAAGCATGATAAGAGCATCTCCAATAGCATCCTTGTTTTAGAGAAAAATCACTTTTTAGTCTCTAAAATGCTTCAACAACATCTCTATCTAAATCTCTAAAATAGAGATTTAAGAGAAAACCTCCAAATATAGAGAATCTCTATATCTTGGTTTGGAAGAGAGAAAAATACTTTTTTTTTATTATTTAATCCACCAATGATAATTGAATTAATATATTTTTACATAGAAAAGATTAAAAAGTTTATTGGGATTATAAAAGTAGTGAATATTTAAATAATATAATTGATGATAAAATCTTTAAAATAGAGAAGCTGTTGGAGATGAATACAATTTATTTTAGAGATTTTGATTTTTGGTTCTCTATTTTAAAGAAATTATAGAGAACCTGTTGGAGATGCTCTAAGCACTTACCAGTAAGAGTCACTTCCCACACTTATCGTGGTAAAAGTTTTTTGTCTTTTATTTGGCAAGTCTCTTGATTCTCATCGTGTTCAATCAATAAGGTAAATGACATTCGTAAACACTTACTTCAGTAAGCATTTAGTAAATGATTTCCTTAGTTATTTAAAAAAAATCTTGAGTAGATTCTCTAAAGTTTCTCAAAAGTGAAAAAAAAGTCAAAATCTAAAAGAATTACATTCCACTCCGATGTAATCTTTATTATGGAAATTACAGTAATAAGCATCATTAAAATACTCAACAGAATTACTATCTTCATAAATTTTTTAAACAAATGATTATATAAAATGACAATAAATTTAGCTCTATCAGTAAAATTGTTAGGTTTGTTTCTCAATTATTTTTACTTTCCTGATCTTTTTTTTGGTTATGATATATTGCATTGTCAATTTGTCACAAAGCAATGTCAATTATTTGGATCATAGTAGGATCAATCGTGAATACCAATTTAATTGTAACAAAAAATTGATATGATAGTTCCAACACTTTGGTTTTAGTAAAGAAATTTGTACGAATTAAGGCACAGGATGGTGGTTACAACTAAAAACAAACCAAAACTGTAGTGATTACTACAAAACAAGGACCACAAATAGCCGACAACCTCCACTAATTTGTCATGCTATTATCACTGCCAAACAAACTTTTCTTTTCCGTCTTCTGTATCTTAATTTCTAGCCATCCCGCCCTCTAGATTGAGATAGATATAACAACCTTTTTCCTCTACATTTTTGTGTTTTATATCAACTTAAAGTAAACAAATCCACATGATACCAAAAATAATTTCTATACAACATTCGTTTATCTTAATGAATTATAAAAAGGGTTAATTACATCAAAATGTGGGTTAATTACATCAAAATGTATCCAAGTTGTCATTTTTTATTGTTGTGTATACTTAACTTTAAAACTTACCCATTAACGTACTGAACCTGCTAAAATTGTCATTCATTGTATGTATCAAACTTTATCAAACCCATCATTTAATATATCCAACTTGTCATGAATTACATTAAATAACAATTTTTGCAGGTTCGGTACATTAATTGGTAATTTTTAAAGTTGACACAATGATAAAATGTGACAACTTGGATACATTTTGGGTGTACCCAACCTCTATAAAAACCGGTAAGTCTTTCGTGAGGGGTCAATGTTGACTAGAAGTTAAAGTCCAAGGACCAAAAAAGTAATTTCCCAAAAACTTCCCTTTGTTGCTTAGCGTCGATCGATGCTTTACTGCTTTTTCACACTGCACCCACGTCTGTCAAATAAAAAATCACCACGTCAGTCAGAATAATCACCTACTTCGCACCCCCACTCTCACCCCCTACACCCACACCCCATCCAACGGTCACGATCAACCCCAAATCCTCATCCGTCGATCTCCATCCCCCACGCGCCGAACAGGCGCGTGGCCCACTCACTCCTCCCAACCTCCATCTTTCTCTCTCTACTTTCTCTCTCTTAAAAAAACTTCAAAAACCGCTTATTTTATCAACCAACCCGTTAATGTTTGACCCTAATCCGATCCATTTAATAAACGGATCAGAAATCCCGACTCTAATCCAACTTATTTAATAAATGGGTTGACTCGTTTAACCTCTTTAAGATTTATAAAACTAAAAATCAGAAATAAAAAATTCACAAAAGTTTAAGAATCCAAATTTTATAATTCAAACTTGTAAGATATCACCAAATCTATTAACATTGTTATATTAACAATCCAAATAAACCGTAAATTAGTAAAAAGGTAAAAAGAAAACTTTGTATATATAAACAAACATATATATATATATAGGGGTGGTATCCGTTACAAACCGTATAGTTTGTACAAACTATACAAACCAATCTCCACCGTACGTGTACATGATCAATGGTGTGGATTAATTCAATTCCTAGATTTTCTCTCAACTACATTTCAAAATCACCTAAAAGTTAGGAGATAAACAAAATCAATGGTTAAGAAAACAAAATCAATGGCTAAGATTAGGTTTGTATAGTTTGTACAATCTACATGGTTTGCAACGGATACTTCCCCTATATATATATATGAATAAACGGGTTATTCGGATCATTTTTGAGTTGATATGTTTGACCCTAACTTTACTCGTTTAATTTTTATGTCATGTCGTGTCAACTCGTTTAGTTAAAAGGGTTAAAATTTGTTACCCAGACCCGTTTATTTCGTGTCAAACTCATATCGAGTTAGCGTGGTGCCAGTTTTTGTCAGATTCTCACACCTCATCGGTCGATCTCCATCTCTCACGCAGTCACGCGCCAAACAGGCGCGTGGTCATTCACTCCTCCCAACCTCCATCTTTCTCTCTCTTTACTTTCTCTCTCTAAAAAAACTTCAAAAACCGCTTATTTTAGCAACCACAGCTGTTGCAGATTGCTCCGTTTCCACCACCATTATCACCACCGCATCGCCGCCGTTCGCCGGAGGTGAGTTTTTCTACCGTTAGTTGCTGAAAAACGGTTAAATCTGAGCTTAATAGTTCGCTAGGGTTTGAGATCTGGAAGATCTAGAGTGCAATGTCGAAGACGTGGGGGAATATCGGCGCGTGGGCGGCGGAGGCCGAGCGAGCCGAGGAGGAGGAGAAGGAGCAAGAGGCGGCGGCGGCGGCCGCTGCCGCGGCCGCGGCCGCGGCGGCTCCGCCGCAGAGCTATCCGAGCTTGAAGGAGGCGGTGAACACTAGCAGAGGGAAGAAGAAGACGAAGATGTCGTTACAGGAGTTCACCATGGGAGGAGGCGGAGGCGGCGGAGGTGGCGGAGGTTCGCAGCGGCGTGAGCTGGCTTACGAGCAGAGAGGATTGACGCCGGAGGAGATGATGAGGCTTCCGACGGGGCCGAAGGAGCGGTCGGCGGAGGAGATGCAGTACGGCGGGAGGTTAGGAGGCGGTTTCTCGTCGTACGGAGGCGGCCGTGGCGGCGGAGGGGGGCGGATGAGCGGTAGGGATGCGGATGGCGACGGTTCCTGGGGGAGTAATCGGAGATCTTACGGCGGATTTGACGAGGATAGGAATAGAGGTCCGTCTTCTAGGGTTTCGGAATACGATCAGCAACCGTCTAGGGCGGACGAGGTTGATAATTGGGCAATGATGAAGAAACCTATGGCGCCTTCGTTCGACGGTGGAGCTAGACCTAACCGCTACGGTTCTCTCGGTAGCGGAGGAGGAGGCGGAGTTATCGCGGGAGGAGGTGGAGGAGGATTTTCTAGGGCTGATGAGATCGACAATTGGACAGTGAACAAAAAGCCTATTCCACCGCCGCCTGTTACTGCTAGATCTTCTAATTTCGGTTCCGGTTTTCGTGATTCCGGAGGTCCCGAGCCTGACCGTTGGAGTAGAGGAGTCGTGGCTCGGGATGACAACCACGAACGGCTTCCGGAGCGCCGTCGTTTGGTGTTAGCTCCACCGAAGGGGGAAAGTTCTCCGATTGAGGCGGTGGTGAAGTCGAATAAGCCTAATCCGTTTGGGGATGCTAGGCCTAGGGAGGAGATACTGGCTGAGAAAGGTTTGGATTGGAAGAAAGCTGATTTGGAGCTTGAAGCTAAGAAGATTAGTAGTCGTCCAACGAGCTCTCATTCTAACAGCAGGCCTGGAAGCGCACAGTCTGGTAGGTCGGCGGATGGGTCGGCTGCATTGCAGGGAGTGGAGAAGCCGAGGCCGAAGGTGAATCCTTTCGGCGATGCTAAGCCTAGGGAGGTTTTGCTTCAAGAGAAAGGTGTTGATTATCGTAAGATTGATCTAGAGTTGGAGCGAAGGCGCCTTGGCAGGTTATGATCCGATATTTTTCTTATCTTTTGCTGATATTTTTAAGCTTAACTAACGAACCTTGATTGTGTGAATTTGGTATTCATTGGCGCATTGAGAAAGTATGCTAAATACATGGCTGTTAAATGTTAATCTTTCTACTTGAGCACCTCAATTTTTGTTTTTGTAAAGCCTTTTTAAGTGGGGAATAGAGGGTGCTGTTGTTAAATTGGAGTTGTGGAGCTTTGTGATTATCAAGCATGTTATGGTCTTAACAGAGACTAGTTTAGTAGACCCATTTAAAAGTAATCCTTGTTTATAAAAAAAATATGGGGCCACACCCAGCCCTAGAGGCCTAGACTTGATTCAAACAATGTAGTGCATGTTGAAATGACAAGCATTTATAGACTATGTCACTCACCTGTATGTTTTGAGTTTGATGACAAATAGTTGAATTGTTGTAAATCCCATTTTGGCTGGTGATACATGTTGTGTTGATGGGAAATTTAGCTTATGTTTGTGGTCGTATGGAACTATATGAATTGCACCTGCCTAATTAGAGCCTATTGTGAAACAGTCATATATTATTAAGCATGATACAACTAGTGCCTTAGAAGCAGCTCTGGAGTTTATGCTAGTTCTATGCTTTGTTTGTTTTTTAATCATGTGTGGAGAGATGGTCAACTTCTTTCAGTGGTGACTATGCATCTATAGCTGTGATGTGGTGATGCAATATTGGGAGTTTTCAGAATATAGCGATCTGGGAAATGGTAGATTCATTGATATTGTGATATACTCAGATGAATGATCTCCAGGGATAAAGGCTAGTTACTTAGGTAAGGAAACTTGTTTGCTGAAATTTGGAAGTCTTAAGAGTTAAGACTTGACAGACAATTTTAAGGAGTTCCAGTTGACAGGTAGATGTACCGTAGGCTATTTGACCTTTGTATAGTGCTGTCACTGTTACAGGTAGAACTTGCTCAAAGGCAAGGAACACAAGTATGAGAGCTTATTGGCAACCTATTAAAGATCAATTGTATTTTCTTGCTGATGGACTAAAACATAAGGAAGTAGCCATCCATCCTGCATAAAGCAGAGCTTATTGGCACGAGCCACCTTCCAGGTGCTCAAAAAGTATTTAATCAACCTTCGCAGTTTGTGGTAAGATAAAGATGGTAAAAGTGACGAAGGGAATCTACACTTTGACTTCATGAAAAAAGGTAAAAGCTAAAGCGAAAATGAAGTACACATGAAGAAACCATCTTTAAGAAATTCTGTAATGAAACACATTGAAACAACATTAAATCTTGCATAAACAGAGCTTATTGGCAAGCTTTTTAATAGGTTTGTAATAAGCTCTGTTTATGCAAGATTTAATCTTGCTTCAATGTGTTGCACTATATAATTTCTTAAAGATGGTTGGGTCATATGTACTTCATGCTTTTGATTTTACTTTTATCATAAAGTCAATGTAGATTATCTTCTGTCTCTTTGGCCATCTTTATCTTACCACAAACTCCGAACGCTTTCGTTGTGTGAGGTAGTAGCTTAATTTTTTTTTCTTACCTCTTATAAGCCCTAAGGAGCTTGATTAACACTTTGCCAAACATTACTCTCAGCTTGAGTTTCATTTCTTTAGACGCCTCACATAGCTTTACCCAAAACATGTTCATTCAACAAAATGATTTTTCATTCTAGGTAGATTTTGCTGCATAGGTGAGATGCATGTGCATAAGTGCATTTGATATTGCAAATTGTTTAAGTAGATTCCAAGTTCTTCTTCTTGGTTCCTTTCTATTCATTTTTTCCAGTTCTTCATATGTGTGGATTGATCAATTTTTAAGTTCATTAGAGGACCTTGAACCTATAATAGACTGTGTCTAGCTTAGCTTAAAATGTTATATTTTATCTTAAACATACTTGCTTTCATCTTACGTGTGTTAAATTTTATTCAACTTCGTGGAACTAAATGCTGAGGATTGTAATAGTACCATCTTTTTCTGTGACACGTGCATTGAGAAAAGCGGGCAAGAGGGTATTAACTTGTTTTAGGTGATTATATTGGATGGAAGGATTGCTAGAATAGTAGAATGTCACAAGTCCTGTATGTAGTTTGTTAGGGTAGCTTTATATGTCTGAATGTAATTGGGTCACATTGAGGAGTTGTCTTAGCATCTTCAACAATTTATCCCAACTGGTTGAAATGCACTACAAAAGAAACTAACTAAAAGAAGACGGATGAAACAATCAAGACTTTGAAGTATGTTTTCCACACTCTCCCATCTAAAAGCCGATTCCTTTCCATCACGTCTCTTGTTTTTCTTGGTGCACATAAAGATATTCACTGCAGATGACTAACCCATCTCAAACATCCTTTCTCAAGTTTATCTTCAATTGAATCAGCAGTAGTTTTGACCTTAATATCTTCATTTATAACCATCCTTGTGTTATCTGCGCACACTAAGTTAATTGACAACTACAAAGCTTGCTCTTTTCCAGAGATAGTCCTATGTAATATATTTTTTCAGTCTAGCAAGTTACGTGAGAACTGGTTATCAACCGTTGGATACACATTAAGATGAGATAAACTGAGATGCACCAGATCAATCCCCGTATCAACCGCTATTCGTGGGTCGGATTGAGATTAAGAGTGATTAAGGGTTCAGATCCACTTCTCACCCTTCTTACGTTAACTAAATTTCTCACGTGATCCTTCGCCTATTTATATTTGAAAGAGAGCTTGTTAGTAATATTTAACTTCCAATTTGTGATTTATGATTTATTTCTCTTGTTTTGTCAAGATTTTATAAATCTTATAACAAGCATGTCTCTTATAAAAATGGATGGATGTTGATTTTCAGGCCCGAGACAGAGGCAGAAAAGAATTTGAAGGAAGAAATAGAGAATTTGAAAAGGGAGGTCGAGAAAGAGAGTAGTAACGAAACTGACAACGGTTTACATGGTAGAATAGTTGAGAAAGAACGCGAACTGGAACAGTTGTGCCGTGATCTTGATGATAAAGTTCGATTTGTTCAAAAAACCGTGGAAAGGCCGGGTTCTGGTGCAGGACGAGTTGGGGGGTCTGGATTTCTTCAAGAAAGACCACATTCTTCTCAATCTGGATCGTACGACGAGTCCAGAAGCGTTGACTTTTCAGAGCGGCCTCGTTCTCGTGGAGATTCTTGGATGAGAGGTGGTGGTGGTGGTGGTGATGAGAGAAGAGGAGGAGGTGGTGGTTTTGGTGGTGGAAGGGATAGAGGATTTATGGGCAACAGAGATTTTGGCAGGTATGCTTTCTTCTTCTTCTATTTCTTCATCTTTTGATCTTATTTATTTAAATTTATGTTTACATTCTCTTCTCTCTGAATATATGTATTCATGTGATTGGTGGACAAGAATGGGCGTGAGAAACTGGACCAGATTTTTATCCGACCTAGATAGAAATCACACATGTAGGGACTGTTTATTAGCAGCTTAATGGGATTCACAGCTAATTTGGTCAACTATACATGGCTGTTTGGTAGTGGCTTAATGATATAGAAATTATTTGGTTGGTTTTCCATTAAAGTGCAGTATGAATAAAGTTGTCTGTGTGGGTTAATTTGTTTGTATGGATTGAAAAGGTTTTTGTTTGGGAGGGTTTCTCATAGATAGGAGGAGCATGTTTTTTTAATTTGGAGAGACAAGTTTGGACAAAACTCAGGCTTTCTGCATAAAGCTCCCTCCTAAAAGCTTACTGAATAAGCCACTTTCTATACCTTTAAGCCACTGCCAAGCGGTCATGTATAGCTGACCGAATAAGCTATGAGTCCCATTAAGCTGCTACAAACTCAGTAAGCCTCTAGGGTGGAGCTTTATGCAGAAAGCCATGTTTTTCTAAACCTCCCCCTCCGGCCTCCCAAATCAAAAGCCCTCCCAAGCATAAACTTTCATAATCTATACAAACAGATTAATCTTCGCAAACAACTTTAATCCATACATGACTTAATGGAAAACCAACTAAACATAGTGCCTTTAGTTAGCAGCTTAATGGGACTCGCAACATATTTGGATTTTGGTCAGCTGTATATGACTGCTTGTTAGTGGCTTGATGGCATAGCAAGTTGCTTATTTAGTTAAATATTTTGGTCAGCTTACTTGGCAGGAACTTTATGCAGAAAGCCAAATTTTTCTTAAACATATCCCTCCCAATTAGAAACCACATCTTTCCATCTTTGAAACAACCTTCCCAATCTATATAGACAGATTAATCCACACAAACAGCTTTATCTGTACAAGGTTCATATTGAAACATGATTATTGATTGTAGGATGAGCAATATATATGAAGAAATGTGGTTTATGTTGTTTTGTATTGAAAAGATTTATGATTGGTTGTGGCAGGTCTAACTCAAGGGAGAGATGGTGACAAGTAGAAGAAAAGATAAGAGGAGAATAATATAATTTTTTGTGAGGTTATTGAGGAGGAGGGTGAAGAAGGGGTAGAAGTGGGAATTCATAATCCAATTGTTGGGCTTTTGCTGTGTAAAGCTTACTTATTATCTGGTTTAAGGACACAAACAAACTCTTAATTTTGATTGTACATTTATCTTGTTTTGTGGATCATTGGATTTAACTGTCTTTCCTTCCTTCTTTATAAACCATTGGGTTTCAAATCATTTTTATTATATAAGTACTATTATGTAAACTAGTTGATGCTAAATGCTTCTGGCTACTCGATTGGTCCTACGCGTGCTTGTGGACTCGTTTGATAGAATATACAGACTCACCATTACTCGATTTAAACATCGTTTTTAACTTTATGTTTCTTGCATCGAAATGTTATTAACTTGCATATCGTCTAACAAACAAAACCATGAACGCTAAATGAGGCGTTTGGTTGTAAGTATCGAGGTGTCAGGATGAAAATGATAATGAAAAAGGTGGTTTTGTTTGATATGATATAATGAGCTCATTAGACCATACTCATTAATTTCCATACTTTACCTAATTGAAGGATTAAAAGTTTATCATATTTTCTTTCTTCATTTTTCTTTCTATTTTTTAGAGTTTATATTTTGGCATTTATTTTGGTAATGACAATAGTATTTTGTTACATTCCCTTCACAAGCATGTTTGTGGCTATAGTTTCCGGACTAAGTCCGCTAAACACTAGAATACCGAGTAAAGATGAGCAAACAGGAATACTAGGATAATTGAGAGAACTTTATACTTTTATTACTCAAGTTGCGAAAATGTGAAGCATGTTTTCCAAATGAAATGCTATCTTTATTTATACTACTCTATAGATCTTTCTAGAATTCTATCTAGCATATTCTATTAGCTATTTATAAGGGAATTTCTAGCTAAATAAAGACTATAGCAGTGCATGTAGCCTTCCAGTATGTGCTTATCTCCATGATCATTTCTGGGCTCAATTTGAATCTTCTCCAAGGTTTATTCAATCTCTTGATTTACCCGGTTTTCCGAAAACCTTCTAGCAGGACATGACGTTATGATCTAAAGTAAAATTTGTAAAATCAAATTTATATCTACTAATTTATAGTAATTGTTTGGAGCTATGTTTAAACAAGAATAATAACTAGATAATTAAAAATTATATCATGTATAAAATCACACATGATTCTACATTAACATGAATCACATGTAATTTTATAAATCTTACGTAATCCAACAATTTTCTTACTTAAGTACTGTTTCCGTATAAAATTACATGTGATTCAACCATTTTCTTATATAACTACCGTTTTCTATAAACCAACCCTAAAATTGTCTATAACAAATTATCATTTTAAATTAACTCTTTAAATTAAAATTCAAGAAAATAAATCTTTAAAAAAATACATAGTCATTTCTTTTTGCTAAGGAGCCAAGCCAAGCCAGACGCTTATCGAGTCGGCCTCGTTTAGGCTTTTTCAAGCTTGAGCTCGGCTCGTCTCGAGCCCATGATGTTGAGCTCGAGCTCGGCTCGTTAAAAATTTACATAAACGAGCCAACTCTTTGGAGCTCGAGCTCGGCTCGTTTATTAAATGAGCTTTAATTTAGGCTCGAGCTCAAGCTCAAGCTTGTTAAGGCTCGACTCATTTAAAGCTTTTAACGATCCGAGCTCGAGTAGCTCGCGAATAGCTCGGCTCATTTGCATCCCTACTTTTTGCCCAAATTCCAAGAAATTAATTTCATAACTAAAATAAACAGATCTGAGAATCCGACCCGAATCCATTTGAATCATCATCTTAATTCCAACCCCAAAAAATACCCTTTGCATCCAGCATGCCTACCAGGTGTTTGATAAAATTCCCAACTGAAAACTCCACTCAAATCCCACCAAAAACAAACTCCATTAATGGCCTGGAGACAACAAATCCTTACTCTAATCCAAGCAACTCATCGACGACTAACAAAAACAACAACTCAATCAGTCGCCATTGCAGCTCTCATCATAATCGCTACATTATTCTCCATTTTCATGTTTAAAGGAGGAAGTAGAAGAACAATAATAATAATCTCAAATACTTCTTCTTCTTCTAATCATCATCAATCGAGTTCTTCTTGTCAGTTTCCAGCAATCTACAACTTTGGGGATTCGAATTCAGACACTGGAGCTGTTTCTGCTGTGTTTGGCCAGTTTCGATCTCCTAATGGGATGACCTATTTTGGTAGAGCTTCTGGGAGGTACTCTGATGGCCGCCTAATGGTTGATTTCATAGGTAAATTTGTAAATTTGAAGATTGGAATATAACATATTTGAATGATTGAAATTTAGGTTTTGTGTGTGTGTGTGTGTGTGTGTGTTAGTTTATGGTTATTGGAAGAAGTAGGTTCAATTTGGTATTGAAGTAATGAAAATTATGAAGTGATTTATGATTAGTTTGTTTGATCTCAATGAATGTGGAGTTCAGTTGATAGCTGTTGACTAATAAGCTAGCTGCTAGCTAGTAGCTGATAAGCTAGCTTATGAATAAATTTTGTTTGACAAAAACTAGGTTATGAACAAGGGTATCCTGGGGTATAATAATAATAATTAATATTAATAAGGGTATAATTGGAAAAGGCTACAAAAAGCTTCTGAATGGCTATTCCAACTGGCGTTTCAATAAGCTAGCTTATGGTCCATCCAGACATGTACTAGCTTATAAGCTAGCTTATTTATGCCAAACACAGCCTAAGTGGTTAGAATGATTTAAGAGACTCTTATGATATAATGTAAGATAAAATATGGTTGCTTGCTAATTGTTCGCAATGAATGAAATTAGGGCATTGAATGGTTAAGGGAGACCCAAGATACAAATTTATTCAGAGGGGTTTTGAACCATTAAGAGGCAGATTTTGTTTTTGCCGAACAAGGTTGACCTCTTGACAATTTAGAAAGCCAAGTTTTTGTTTTTGTTTTTCCAAACATGTCCCTCTGAATAAAAAACGTGTTCCTTCTATCTATGAAAAAACTCTCTGAAACAAAAATCTTCTCAATCTATACATACTGATTAATAACACGGACAACTTTATCCATACATGACTTAATGGGAACCAACAAAACATCCCATAAGTCTATTAACCATGCTTAAATTTCAGGTTTTGCATACTTAATGCATATATAGATTGAGTTAATCTACATTACTTTGCTTAATCTCCATATGGGTTTGGTATAAAGATCCATTTTTCTTGAAGTTATGGTTGGATTTCAATTTTACTTTAAAGAAAGTTCATCAAACGGTCATTAAGAGATTCAATACTTGAACTTGTTGAACTCAAATTACAAAAGTGCAACCAACTTTCTGTCTTTTTGAAACCTTGTTTCATTTCTGAATGTGGGTTTGAATTTGGGAACCAATTTCTGCAGCTGAAAGGTTAAGCTTACCATACTTAAGTGCTTATTTGGACTCCATCGGAACCAATTTTCGACACGGGGCCAATTTTGCAGCCAGTGGCTGCACCATTCAGCCTGCGGACTCTTTGATGCTGAACCGGACGTTTAACCCTCTTACGCTCGATGTACAGCTCTCGCAGTTTGAACAATTCAAGAAAAGGTCTTCTGATTTGTATCTTGAAGGTAGACATAAATATTAAGCATTTTTCTTAAAGTACTTTTCGTAAATCTCAATAACTCTGCATCCGACTTAAAAACCATAGTGGAAGTTATTGAACTCTTTTTTAGTTCGTATATGAACAAAGGTTCATAGTTTGTATATGAACTATTTTTAGTTGAACTCTTGTGATTTACATATAAACCTTTGTAATTCACGAATGGACTAATATTAGTTGATTCATATATGCACTATTAACTGATTCACACATGAACATGTGGGTTCATATGTGAAGTGAATCAGTTAAATAGTTCACGTTTATCAGGTTCATATGTGAACTTGTTTGACGTCTATTTGTAAAAGTTATGAAACTACCCCTCCATCTTTTGCACAACTATGCAAGGAATTATCCGGTGCTTCACCGTCAAAACTGCAGTTTGTGGTGACTTTGAGAACCAATACGAGACACTCATTTTATTAATTTTTGTCGTTTTTATTTAATATGGGATAACCGCCTTGTAGTTTTTTAGGTATTTTTTTTTTACTATTTTTCCTTTTTTAAGTCATTGATTATAGAAATGAGTGGTTCATATTGGTCTCACAATTACCACAAACAACTGAGTTCTCCCATGAATGACCCCCTCTATGTGTGTATACATATATATCTGTTTGTTTCTTATAGTCAAATGGGGCCACTAGACACCATTTGAAAAAAATTCTAGGATGTAAGTTATTGGTAGCGCACAACTTTGACCTTATAAAAAGCTCGTAAATCTAATTTTCTATCCATGTGGGGACGAGTTGTTACACATTTGGTCGAAAATGGAATCTTGCTGATGTTTTATTCTTGCTTTTTATGTGGGCCCGTTTTAGGATCCGAGAAAAGTTCTGACATTAAACATCGTCTCCCACGACCTGAAGATTTTACTCGGGCCCTTTACACGTTTGATATAGGACAGAATGATCTTCATGCCGGTATTATATCGATGGAAGAAGAACAAGTGAAGACATACATCCCCACCCTAATCAATGAGTTTGCTTCGGCTGTAGAGGTATCGCATCTGCAACTTGTACAAATGTCCTTTTTAGTCATTTTACATTGTCATCTAACTTATTAGCTAGTTTTTACCAAACTTTTCTAGTTGATCAACTAGTTTTTAGAGAATCTCCAAAATGGAGGATCAAAACTTAAATTCTCCCAAAATAATTTACATTCAACTTCATTAAATTCTATATTTTGAAGATTAAAACATTAATTATATTAATATTTTATAAATGTAATAAAATATTATTCTTTCTCATAAAAGTTTACATCAAGGTCTATTATTGGTGAGAATTTAATAAAAAATTGTTCCTCTTTCATGGTAATTATTTAGGGGAGTTCCAAATTTGGAGAATTTGACACATTTTCTCATTTTTTCTCCGTTTTGGAGAATCTGTTGGTGCAACAAATTTCCCAAACCTTCGTTTTCTCCATTTTAGAGAATCTGTGATAATCCCAGGGGAGCATGCTTTAGCTCTCGGTAAAAATTACCAAGGATGTAGTCTGGGCAAACCCACGTGAACCTTATCAAAAATTTTTTTTGCCCAAATCTTCGTTTTCTCCATTTTTTAGCTAAATGTGTTCTTGTTAGAAACTTTACCAAGGAGGAGCAAGAAACTTTTGGATTCATAATACGGGTCCGATAGGATGCCTACCTTTTTTCGTCAAGAACTATCCGCCATCTGCGGACAACAGAGACCAAGTCGGGTGTGTGAAATCATACAACGAAATAGCGCGAGAATTCAACAAACAACTCCAAGATATGGTGTCGAAAATGGGAACACAACTTCAAGAAACGTCATTCGTGTATGTTGACGTTTATTCCGTCAAGTATTCACTCATTAGTGAAGCAAACAAGCATGGTATGCAACTTTTTTGCTCTTCATCATACATACAACAAGATGTTTCTTGATGTTAAATCCTCAAAATTTTAGCTAGCAGGATTGCGGGTCCTATACTAGGACCTGCAATCCTTGCATAGGTAGAATCTTTCTATAGCTGGTCCTATATTAGGACCAAATTGAATCTTTAGCCACTTTTTCAATCGAATTGCCACTTTAACGAGAGTTTACGCAAATGCCTTTTTCAAAGTGTAAGTAACTTTTATTGATATTCAACTTCTGCTTCTCCATTTTAAAAAGACTAAAAAATCCGTTGGAGATGCTTTAAAAAGCTCAGTTTTTCAGGTATAAAATTGTCGAATGCATCTCCGCATGCATCCACCAATTCTCAAGATTCGGATGACCCGATTAATCTATTCGAACCCTAACTTTTTTGCAGGGTTCATCGATCCTCTAGGGCAATGCATGGCGCAAAATCGTTCCGTATGTTTAAACCCATTACAATATATTAGTTGGGATGGTGTACATTATACAGAAGCGGCTAACAAATGGATTGTTAGTCGTCTTCAAGATGGTTCCGTATGTGAACCAAAGATTCCGCTTACCGAAGCTTGTCAAACGCTCACGAACTTCCGTCAATAACATTTCGGGAAAACCATATCTTCGGGATGGATCTTTTGCTATGTATTGTATAGGGAAGTTTGGTAGGAAATCAATTATAAAAGACTGTTAAAATGCACAATTTTTGAATCTAAATCTTTTTTAGTGAATGGTGTGGACCATTTTCTTTGAGTCTGATACCGGTTAAGAAAGTACAAGGACCATTTGTCGATTTTGGTGAGAAGTATGAAAAGTGGTGAAAGTATTCTTATATTATATGAATGTTATATTAAGCTTTTAGGACCTGACTGCATACGATCAGATTCATTTAAAAACCTTAAATAATGGGGGTTGCTATTCCCATCCCTCACTCACATAATTCCACTGGGTCCCACCTCTGGGTCTCATAAGTGCACCCACCTCTGGGTTTCATAAGTGCACTCACACTAATTTACCCATGGGGAGTCAATCGAAAGCATGAGGAGTACCAAGTTCTTGAGGCCCAGTCAAAGACTGTGGTTGGGCTGTAGGTCAAGCATAAACTCGACCGGGAAAACGGCGGATTAGTGGGCTCTAGGCATGCGTGTGTTTGTGTTCGTGATAATCGTTTATTAGTTCGTTGCCGCTATGCCTTAAGAAAATCTTTTTAAGTCTTGCATAAAATACCAACAAAATTTATTTAAAAGAACAATATATTTAAGTCTTCAAATAGCAACAAAAATTATATATAAAAAAAAAACAAATTAATCTTTTTAAGTCTTTAAGAAATACATCCAAAATGATAAAAAATAATCGACTCTGCTGGGGATCGAACCCAGAATCTCTGGTTTCGTAGACCAGCGCCTTATCCATTGGGCCACAGAGTCACTTTTGTTTTATGATAAGAAATTTAATATAAATTACTAATTATTATAGCATTTAATCAATTTTAAGTTTTAAAATTTTATTTTATAGAATATGTTTTGAATAAAAGATTATAGTTGATTGGTAATATTTATCTCGCTAATGCACTAATGGCTTGCACTGTTCTCCTGTTGTTTTTGAACAAAAAGTAGATTATCAATAACTTTAATTAGCCTCACACGGAAACATGCTTTGTAGGGGTTTAAAGCCTATCTTCCACGCCTCTTCGAATTATCGGATTCATACTCCAAGCGTTTTCAGCATTGGATATAATGAGTTCGGATTTTCTTCATTAGGATATCTATAGTCAAGGAGGAAGATCATTTTGGATACATATCACGGGTCATATAAGATTTAGGAAAACCTCATATTACACACGCTATGAACTCCCGAGCTATAACCAATCCGCCACAACATTGAAACACATCACGAACATGTTATCTACCTTAAAACATACAAAAGTTTACATATTTATTAGAGTATCTCAAAAGTTATGTTGTATTTTTGTAAAATAAAGTATAAAAAAGTCAAAAGTTTTAAAGTTTTATATCAAACTCTAAATAGATACTATATTTTAGAGATTATAATATTAACATACATAATGTGTATAATAACATATTATTTGTTCTCCTAAATATTTAAGTTATTGTTCTGGTGGTAAAGATATTAAAAATATTGTTTATCTCTTTTTTAATATCATGTCCCCTTATGAATTGCGTTTTACAATGGAGTTGATTTGGTGCATTTGATTGCATCTAATCTTAGGGGTCAGTTAATAAACACTAACCCGGATAAACACTTACCAAATCATATTACCTTACAGGAAGCATATGAAAATGATCAAGAATCTTAACCCAGTAAAAACGAAGACAAAGATGAGAGTCTAACCCGGAAAGTGAGGGTCGTTGTCTCTTACCACAATTAGCGCTTACCGGGTTAATTGTTGCATACGATACCGTTTACATGGACTAAAAATTTTACCCGTTAAGTAAGTGATAATATTGAATTTTGTTGATAAACACTTACTCGGGTAAGCGTTAGGTAGAAGAAACCTTAGTGCATCTCACCCTGACGTACATTCAATTCTCATCCAACGATTAATAACCCGTTTACCTTTGTCTCAACTTCTCATTAAAACTCAACCCTAAACGTACATGCTTCAATAAAATATTTTAAAATTTCTCTTCATGTAAAATAAAATAAAATACAAGATTCTTTAAAGAGATGTCGTTTTCCTTAAATCTATAATTAGTATATTTGTTACTATCCACAATTTGCCAGCCAATGAGCCCGTTCGAGGATGTCACGCCTGTTTATATTGTAAAAAGACATAAGTACCCCTTCATCTCTATTCCTTCATTCTTTCCTTTACCGTAATTCTGTTTGGCAAAAATAAGCTAGCTTATAAGCTAGTCCATCCAAACATGTACTATAAGTTAGCTTATAAGCTAGCTTCTGAAACGCTATTTTGGATAGCTTTTTGGGAGCTTATTTTAGCTTTTTCTAATTACCTTATTAATATTAATTATTAAATTCAAAGATACCCTTTTTAGTCATTTTACATACCCATAAGCTAGTTTTTGCCAAATATAATTTGTTCAACAGCTAATAGCTAGGTTATCAATCAACATCTAACTTATCAGCTACCAGCTAGCTTATCAGCTAGTTTGCCAAACATAGGAGTGCTTTGCACATATGCCCATAACGGTGCTCCCCTTTGCACATATACCCACACCGTTACGCCGTTATAACGGCGCTATAACGGGCCAAAATGCCGTTATAACAGCGCTATAATGGGCCAAAACGCCGTTATAGCGGCCCAAAACGCCGTTATAACGGCCCAAAACCCCGTTATTTGACTGAAATGTGTATAACGGCCCTTATAACGGCCTTTTAGGGGTATTTGTGCAAAGTGAGGGTGAGGCTTTGTGCATACACATCAACTACCGCAAACATAGCCCAAAACAAAACCACCCCTTTTCCCATACCCATTTTGGTAATTTACTCAAAACATAAAATGACAAAAAAAGCCCATGAATCACATGTATGTATTCTCTCCACTGAACAATCTTCACCGACACATTATCCTCTTCCTTTTTATTCCCACTTTTCCGACTTCCACCTCCCACCGGTCACCGCCATGGACCGCCGTAGCCGGCGGGGATATCTGGTGGTTGAAGCTTTCACGGCGGTTTTGCTGTTGAACCGGTTGGTGGAGGGCAATGGTAGCAAACACCCATGTGAGTTTCCGGCGGTTTTCAACTTCGGAGACTCGAATTCCGATACGGGCGGGTTGTCGGCGGCTTTTGGACAGGCTCAGCCGCCCAATGGGGAGTCGTTTTTCGGGCGGCCGGCAGGCAGGTACTGTGACGGCCGCCTGGTTATCGACTTCATAGGTACCCTTTCATTTCTCTATTATTATTTTTTTGGAATGAATGACAGTATCGAACCAACGAACGACTACCACAAACACACGTACGCACGCTTTCTTGACGGTATCGGACATCCACGAATAGCCCACTAGTCTACCGCAGTCTTTCCTAATTATTACTTGTATAGAAGTAACTAAAATTACAAGGATAAAAATTAGAAATATTTAACAAACCCAAGGGGCAAAAACGTAATTTACTCTTCAATAAAATTTAACAAATGCTTTGACATTTGAGGTTGTACATTAAATTCAAGGTTTTAAAGATTTTTTTAGAAAAAAGTTGATGGCAATGAAAGATGTGTTTAAGTAAATATCTGTTTTGGACGGTAAATAAACTCACATATAAGTTTTTGTTGTATTTGGGATTCATTTGGACACCCAATTAATTTACGTCAGTCTTAAACCGGTCCGAAGGCCAGGTAACTCTACTTGCTGCTATGGGTTTCGAACCCGGATAGTTAAGGATACTATCTACTGATTACCTCTACCACTCGGCTAGATAGACTTTGTTAATATGATTAAGTATATTAATTTAAAGAGACATTTTTTTAGCATTTTTTAAGTCTCTATAGGGTTGTATTTAGTTTGACTCATTTTTATTTTAGTTTATTTTTAAACAAGTGTCCACTTTTTAGTTTCATCCTTATTAATAAGACGGTAAAACTCGTTACTTCTATAATTACTATGGGAGTAGTTGTTATTAGTAATTAAAAAGTATAATAATTACATTATCTTTAAAACAATATATTTCTAGATACTTAGTTTAGAATGGATACACTATAACTTTGTATAAATATTCAAGCATAATGTATAAACAATCTATTTGTTTCAAATATTGTAGCCCAGAGTTTCGGGCTACCTTATTTAAGCGCATACCTAGATGCACTTGGCTCGAACTTTACCCAAGGAGCCAATTTTGCCACAGCCGGTTCCACCATTAGACCTCAGAATACGACGCTATCCCAAAGTGGGTTTAGTCCATTTTCCTTAAACGTTCAATGGTACCAATTCAATGATTTCCATCATCGGGTTCGAGATTTTCATGCACAAAAAGGTAATCTTTTGCAATGCTATAGTATCTAAATAATTATGCATGTACTGTATAGATGTTTATGTAACATTTTTAAAATTCAATGTAGGTGATGACGTGTTTAAGAGATTGATGCCGAAAACCAAAGACTTTTCTCGTGCATTGTACACTTTTGATATTGGGCAAAATGATTTAACCGCGGGATTGTTCCAAAACTTGTCCATTGATCAAGTTAGGGCTTCGGTCCCTGATATCGTAGGTCAGTTCAAAACCGTCATCAAGGTGAGTGGACGATTGTGAATTTATGTATTTTAAATATTTACGCACTTTACAATAACACCCCTGAGTTGATTGAGTAGACCCGTTATTAATGTGTAAAATATGGATATGGGTAGGGAACAATTTATTTGCCTCTTAATAGTATCATTAATAAAAACCATTGAATTGCTAAGAGGTGAATCTTTTGCCAAAAAAAAAAAAACTTTAGCTTTTATATATTTTATTATCATTTATTTTAAATGAGTTGGATAGTAGAAATAACTTTGATCAGATTCATACTCTATCCACTGTCAGCCTAGATATAATGAATTTGGATTTTCTTCATTAGGATATATATAATCAAGGAGGAAGATCGTTTTGGATACATAACACGGGTCCATTCGGGTGTCTACCATACGTAATTGCCCGTCCGATAATCACAAACGGACAGGTGGACAAATATGGATGTGTGGGCCCGTATAACGATCTCGCTCAGTATTTTAACCGTCAATTAAAAGAAACCGTGGGCCAACTACGTGAGGATCTCCACAAGGCGGCAATCACCTACGTCGACATCTATTCAATCAAGTACACACTCATTACCCAAGGAAAACAACATGGTGAGCAACTTAAAGCCCTAAACATCTTCTTTGAGATTATTGTTTGAGTAAACTACGGTTTACATGAATCTTCAAAAATGGTCCCTAAACTTCAATAACTACAATTACGTCCCGGCTATTTACATTTAAAAAAATGGTCCATGATCACTAACTTTGTTAAATATCTCCATTAAGTCTTTTTATTCTTTTATATTATCTGTTTTGGTCCTTTGAGTAGAGAAATAGTAACGAAAAAAAATGATAAAAAGACATAAATGCCCCTTACTTAATGGAGATATTTAACGAAGTTTATGACCAAGGACTATTTATAAAGCAGATGTAAATCGTAAGAACGATAATTGTAGTTATTGATATTCAGAGACTACTTTCAAATATTCATGTAAACCATAGGTACAAAATTTAAAGGTTTTCTCTTAATCTTTTAGAAGAAAGGTAAAGTTTTTGTTGTGTGCTCGGTGAGTGCCTTTCTAAGAAAGAAGGGCTATTGAGTGGTCTTTAACCCCCGTTTTGTCTCGTTTAAAATCTCTTTGGATTCTTTATCTGGTTCGGTGAGACAATTGAAGTGGTGTTTCCTTGTTCCGGAATCCTTTATCTTTGTTTTAAATGTTGTACTTTTTGTTTAAAATTGAAGGGTTTGAGCATCCATTAAGAGCTTGTTGTGGTCATGGAGGAAAGTACAACTACAATGTGCATGTGGGTTGTGGAGGAAAAGTCAAAGTCAAAGGGAAGGAGATATTGGTGGGTAAATCTTGTGAAGATCCAAAGGTTGCAGTTAGTTGGGATGGAGTTCATTACACCCAAGCAGCTAATAAATGGATTTTTGATCAAATGGAAAATGGTTCATTTTCTGACCCTCCTTTGCCATTAGGATTGGCTTGCCATAAACAACATTAATTTTAGTTGTAATATTGTGTGGGTTAAGCTTAATTGGTAATAAAGTTTGGGTTTTTAATTTGTGTTTTTAGAGGTCAATGGTTCAGAGGTCAATGGTTCGAGAGACTTTCTTTTGAAAACTTTCTAAATCGTAAGATCTTTGAGAATCACTGTATCATTTGTTATTTTACGTGTTTCTTCATATATAGGTAAGAAATAATCATTTATCCAATGTTAAGTAACAAGTGATGGCTATGTGGATAAACGAATAAAGCTTCTATGTCGATATTTTTATCTAACAGCTTTTAGTATAACTTGTAACAAGTTTAACTTTACTCATTGTCGGACTTATGTCCAATGATAGATGATAATAGAGGATAAGTGGGGTTGTATTACAAGTGGAAGAATTATTGAATGCATGCGGATGTGTGCAGTGCCGTCCCTGGGGGAGGGCGGGCAGGGCGTACGCCCAGGACCCAAAAATAATAGGGGCCCGAAATTTTATACTATTTTATCGTAGTAAAAAATTAGTAAATAAAATACACAAGTTTTATTGTTATCTAATAGTATCAAAATTATTTTGTATTATATTAAGGGGTCCAAACATTTATTATTTTTAAATTGAAAAGTAAAATATCGTTCAATTAATAGTATTACTTATAGTTTCTTTAAGCTTTTTTTATTTAGTACGGAAGCTTAAAGTTAATTGCTTAGAAATTCTTGATATATTCTCCATCATCCATCATTTAGTGACATTTTTTATTATTCCATCCTTATGAATTATAGATATGTGTTTTGATATAGTAAGTTTCATGTTATTAGTTAAGAAAAATCATATCTCACTACAAGAAAAGGGGGTTTTAGAGAAGGAAGTTTTTAGAGAAGGATTTGGAAGCGTATCTAAAAGTGACTTTTAGAGAAGGATTTGAAAAAAGTGTAACTAAATGTAAGCTTTTCTTCCCTAAAACCCACTTAAAACCCTCCCTAAAACTTTTTCCTACCGTTATATAGGGAAGGTTGTTGACGGAAGTAAAAGCTTCTCTAAAGGTTTACGTTCAGAGAAGGTTTTCTTTTGTACTTGAATGCTTGAAAAGCTTCTCTAAAGGTTTTAGAGAAGCTTTTACTTCCGTCAACAACTTTCCCTATATAACGGTAGGAAAAAGTTTTAGGGAGGGTTTTAAGTGGGTTTTAGGGAAGAAAAGCTTACATTTAGTTACACTTTTTTCAAATCCTTCTCTAAAAGTCACTTTTAGATACGCTTCCAAATCCTTCTCTAAAACTTCCTTCTCTAAAACCCCCTCTTCTTGTAGTGTCTTTTGAAAAAATATACCAACCTTATTATGTTGATTTACATAGAGTTTTATTTTCAATGGCTAAAATTGTAACCCGAAATGATGAAAATTTATATAGTAGGTATATCATAGGAAGGTTTTGACGATGTTATGTAAAAATTGATATGGTAGATAATATTAATATAGAAATAACTATTGATTGATTTTACGTCTAAAAATACTTTAAAAATGATTTTCAATAGATTATAAGTATTTTTTGAATTCAATTCTATTTCTTATGAGAAAAACAATATGTTAAAAGATATTTTTTCATACTTATGAAGGATCCTTATTTGCATCTCGCCAAAGGATCTTTATTTGCATCTCGTCCAGGGCCCAAAAAATGTTAGGAACGGGCCTGGATGTGTGTATTTCAAAAGTAACCATCCACATATACTCCACTCATTTTTGTAAATGTATATATTATATAATGAGGTTTTTTGGTCTCATGTTGTAGGAAGAGGGGATGTTATAAAAATATAACAACATATGTTAAATAAAAGTAGTTGAAATATAACATAAATCAATAGGACAATTATGGCTCAGGCGACTATTAATTATTAACCTAGAAAATAAATACAATGAGATAATATAAAATTAAAATCGAGTTAATGTAGCTTTTGTTGTGGTCAATATCTCTGGTTAACTATATCGATTAAAATTAGAATGATTATTTTTTGAATTTTTAGAAGCATACACACAAAAAGTTCATCTTTCCTATAGCGAAACATATTTGTATTACACCCTTTAACGTATTTCGTAGAACATATAATATAACATCAAACACATTTGAGTAATTTTGAAATTTTATCAAACATGCAATGAACACTAATAAAGGAAACACAAGATCTTTTTTACCCTCTTGTTATTTGAATGATTTAATATTTAAGTTGCCTTTTTAACAAAATAAAAAAGCTTTTTACCAGCAACTGTTTGTAGATGGTGAAAGAAGAAAGGAAGAGGATAAAGATGGAAGAAGATGAAAAATTACTTATTTTTACTTCTTTAAAAATGGTTATGTGTAACTACTAGAGATTTCATGGTTGAAACTTGGATTTATGTTTAAACTAGGGTTTACTTCATAAAAGTATATCCAACTTGTCACGAAAAGTTATTGTATGTACTGTACTTACGTTTTTACCATTTGGCGTATCAATACTTTCAAAATTGACATTTTAATATGTCCAACCTGATATAGCAGGTTAACGCTGATGTGGCTCCGGTTTTAATGATGTGGCTGCTGATGTGGATGCTGACATGTATATTATGTTTTTTAAATAATAACAAAAGAAATAAAATGAAAAAAAAAAACAATCTCCCATCTTCTTCATGTCGTTTTCCAGAAACCAAAAGCAACCAAACAAACCCTAAAATCTGCTTCTTCTTCATGCGTTCTCCACCGTCATCGTCTCCGTCGGCCGCCGCTACCACCAACATCGCCATCACCGCCGGCCGCCGCTACGACCAGCATCGCCATCGCCGCCGGCGGCCGCTACGACCAGCATCGCCATCACCGCCGACCGTCGCTACCACCAGCGTCGCCATCACCGCCGGCCGTCGCTACAACCAGCCTCGCCATCAACGCCGGCCGCCGCTATACCACCAAGCGCCGCTAACACAAACCACCTCCTGAATTGTCACCACCGTCGATCTTCGTCACCACCGCCGGCCTTCATCACTTGTCTGGGTTCGCTTTCAAGGTCAATTAGGGTTCGATTTGGAGATTAATTGGTCCGATTTGGATCTGGAACTTTTTCTTCAAAGGGTTTGTTTTTCATCTAAAAATTGGGTTTGTTCATCATCATCATCTATTTTGGATATGGTATGTTCTTCAAAGGTACGATTCCATATCTTCATCTTCTAGGGTCCTTCAATTTTAGGGTTTTTGATTTTAGTTTTAGGGTTCTAGGTTTTGATTACAGGGTTCTTTGTGAACAATTCTAATTCCAGATTTTGTGGATTTGTGGATTTGTTCATAATCACCATCATCTTCATGTTAAAAACCCTATGTTTGTATCACCATTTATGGTACAGATTTGTATCAGTTATGTGTTTTTTCATCTTCATCTTGTTTGTGTTCATCATGTTCCTGGGTTTGATGTTCATCTTCATGTAATCATCTTCAAGTTCATGATATGTATTTAAAAACAAAATTATAAAATTTACCGGTTACCTGTTCAACAGGTAACCGGATACATAAAAATGTCAATTTTGAAAGTATTGATACGCCAAATGGTAAAAACGTAAGTACAATACATATAATAACTTTTCGTGACAAGTTGGATACACTTTTATGAAGTAAACCCTTTAAACTATGACAAAAATTATATATTACAATTTATTTTTATTTTTTTATGTGGTACACATTTATTTAAATAAAAAGTTATATCTTTTAAGTCTTGCAAATACCCACAAGATTAATTTTACAAAAAACAAATTAATCTTTTTTTAAGTCTTAAAATACCAACTAAATTGATTTAAAAAGAATAAATTAATATTTGAAACTTGGATTTATGTCTATACTATGACTAAATTTATATATTACAAAGTTTTTTATATTCGAGACACATTTATTTAAATCAAAAATAAATTATATCTTTTAAGTCTTGTAAATACCCACAAGATTCATTTACAATTTACAAAAAACATATTAATTTTTTTTTTAAGTCTTAAAATACCAAGTAAATTAATTTAAAAAAGATTATCTTTTAAAATATCGACTCTGCTGGGGATCGAACCCAGAATCTCTGGTTTCGTAGACCAGCGCCTTATCCATTGGGCCACAGAGTCGCTTTTGTTTATAATTACAAATTTAATACTAAATACTACTTATTGTTTATTATAGCATTTAATTGATTATAGAATTTAATTGATTTTAAAATATTATATTTTTACATTTTAGAATATGTTTTGGATAAGTCTAGTATATTGTACTATCAACTAGTTATTAAGAGTCCGACTTCGTACCGGGTTATAAATTGTGATAGATTTTTTCATTTATATGAAACATAAAGTTTGTTCATATGTTGTCATACGAAATGTTAGTATGACGGATTTCATGCATTGTGTTGCTGATGTCTATTTTACGTGATTGTTGGCATGTAGATAATATGTACATAGTGTGTGTGTATGTGTGTGTTGGGGGGGGGGGGGGGGGGGGGTATATGTCAATGGTTATTTAAAATAAACAAAAAAATTTAATAAGTCAATAACTAAAAAATATTAATTTTAAGAGATTTCTAAAACTTTGGAAAAAAAACATCATGTACTTGTCAATAGTTTTTAGATTTTTTTTTATTAAAATTATAATAGTTTATAATTAATCAATAAAACAAAATGTGTTAATAAAATAAATAAATAAAGTAAAATTAACAAATTGTGAATTATGTAATTTGAGAATAAAAAATATAAAAATGGACTATTATAAGAATCAAATATGTAATTTGATCAAACATTTTTTAGATGGATTAACCACTTGGTTTAACAAAGTTGGATGGAGGATGAAAATTGAATAAAAACAAAAACTATATGATATTTTCATAATCTATAAATGACATGTTTCTATTGTCTCGCTCAAATAACTTTAAAATAAAAACACAACCCTTTCCCAAATCTGAAAGCGTCGTAATTATCTACGTAAAATGCTGATTCTAAATATATATAAATTATATAGCATATAAATCCGTTTGAGCATTAAACCTGATTAAAACGATATAATATCGATTCGACACTATGAATAAAACTTTATCGGTTTTCAAATCTGAGAGTTTAATAGCGATCGTCATAAATTGCTGGGATGAAAAACATATTACTCGCATTACATAAAAATCAATACTACTAACTAATTTGAGTAAAATAGTAAAAAAATTTTAAATAAAAAATATTATCAAAATATTGAAATTTAACAAATAAATATATTATATTTTATTTATTTATTAAAAAAATGGCGTTAGAATTAAAAAAAAAAAAGAAAAACAACAGAATGGCGGTAGAATTAAAAAAAATAGCGACAATAAAGCAAAAATAAGAATGGCGGTAGAGTAGGTAAAAAAAATGGTAGGTGAAAGTCAAAAGTGTTATAGAGCATCAAACCATAAGGATTGAAGTTGTACTTTATTCAAAGAGTACTATTGATGTTTCCTGTAAGTTGTTAGAGCATCCACAATGTATGAGCTCTTTATCAAGTTTTTTTTATAGTTTTTTTCTTACGCATTATTACCACCTTAACAATCTAAAAACCTCTACATATTTCCACTATGTGAAAAACCTCATCCAAGCTTTTTCAAATTTTAAAGGGTCACACCATTTTAACTTAATATCATTTATATTTTTATTTATAAAAATAAATACAATAAAATTATACAAATATATAATTTTATTTGAGTCGAGTTTTGAGTCGAGCCGAGTATCAGGTAGTTCGAGTCGAGTCGTTAGTATCTTGAGTCGAGTTTTGACCGAGCAGCTCGCGAGTTGTCTCGGCTCATTTACACCCCTAGTTGTATAAAATTTAGATTATCAAGAAATCCGTAGAATTCCATCGAAACATTGGGTTATTAAGAAATACGTAAAACTGTATAAAAATCTTAACTTTGAGACATTTATTTAAATATATAAATATATTAATTTAATATTTTTATTAATATATAATAAAATTTAAATCTAAAAACGATATATAAAAAATATAACTGATTAATACGGGATTTTATAAAGTTTTATAAGTTAAAATAGATTAAATACGAAAAACCTCTGAAAAAGCAGGTCGTGCAGTTACGACCTATGATGCAAAAACCTACGAAAAACCTAATCCGAAGAACCTTTACACTATGTGAAAAACCTCAAAGTGAGGTTTTTGCTTTTTGAAAAACCTCTGAACAACCTGTAAAAAACCTTTAAATAAGTACATTGTGGATGCTCTAGGTGCATTGTGGATGCTCTAAATGCATTGCTTATACTTCCTTTATTCTCTAGTGGTTTCAGACCTCCATTCATATAGCTTGACTTCTCTTTTTCCTGTTTATGCAAAAGCTCATACTAATTTTCTTCTTTCAGAAAGGTTCAGAACCTCTTTTCATACATTGTTTCAGGCTTCTTACCAGCTTTATCATTTCAAATGTTCAAATTTCAAAATTTTGAATCTCCATTGCTTCTTTCACATATATTTCTGTATTGTTTAACCTCATAAATTGTTTACTTCATCTTCTACAATCCTCCATTTCTGGTTCTCCCTGAGTAAGATGTTTCTCTTAATTGTATTTAGTTTCTTTAATTGGTTTTGATTTTTGCAAATATCCATATATCTTTTTCTCTTTCTCTTATATGGATTTATTTGCCACGTATAATTGAAAAAAGTTACAAAAAGCTCTTCATACGCTACCAGCTTATCAAAAAACTAATTTATAAACTACTTTTGGTCTTACCAAACATATACATAGAAAATAAGCTAGCTTATTTTTACCAAACAATGCCTTAAGACGTTTGTTTTAGTTTTTAAGAAAAAACCTGAAAACCTTCTACTTACCGTCCTCTGGAATTTTAAGAGGTGCACCATCCACCTCTTATTTTTAGATGTGAATTTAAACATCAAACCTCTTAAAAAACAAATGACCGTAACTTTTAAATATTATTGTATACTTGATTACATCGTGTTGCGGGTAGACACCTAGTATACATATATTGGTTCATAAATGAAAATCCCTCTATGTATTAAGTCTTAAACTGTTAATTGCAAATGATAAAGCATGGAGTACCCACCCCTTTCTTTCAAAAAGAAGTCTTGTTTCCTATTTCAGCTCTAATGTCTTTAATTTTGCAATACCTTTAATTTCTCTATCATCAAATCTGGAAGTTCAAAAGAGTGCTTTCTTTCTGTTCTCAGCTTTTCTTTTTCCCAAATATAAAAGCTTAATTTGTTAGTCTTGGCTCAACCATACACACATCAAATTTGATTTGCATATATAAATTTTGAGTTTCATTACTTGACTATTATGCAATTTCTCTTGTGTTAAACTCATATGTTGCTTTTATGTACACAAGGTGTTTGATGAAATGACTGCTAGTAGGAGTACACAAGCAACTATAGAGTAAGTTGTCTTTTTACAATGTGATCATTATTGATTTTTTGTTTTCCATTTTACCAGTGAAACAACTCTCAAAGTCTCAATCCTTTTTCAATACTAATTTGCAGAAGCCTTGGAGATTATGTTGCTCGCGTTGTTGGAATTGGTGGTCTCGGAATAATATACAGCCTGAGAATTTATAAGGTAAAATCCGAGGCGTTAATTATATTTGTAAGTTTAGTTTATGGTTATAATGATGGTTGAGAAAAAAAATATATTGGGTTTTCTTTTTGTTGCGGATAGTTATAGATGAATATAAGAAATTTGGGATGTTTTTTCTATGTTTTTGCATAGAAAATTTTCTATTAACTCTTTCAAAGTTGGGCTCGATGTTTGTCTATGAACTCAAATTGAGATCGATTAAAATTAAATAGTCATATTTTTATCTTTTTTTTTACCGTACTACACAGGTAATCCATTTATCTAATATTTTAGATTACGGTCGTACTTTGTTTTACTAGTATATAATAATATAAGTAAATTTCTTGCACGGGTATATATGTTTGATAAGTCTGGATGCTAATTCAACGTTCATCAACAAATTCCATTATACATTTTTGTTTAATGTTGACTAATAACGATATTAAATAATCCAGGTTGAATACTTTGTTAACATCGGCGAGGGGGGTGTACCTATGCCGGTGGTGCTGGGGCTTGGTTACAATGTTGAATCCTTTGCTAACAGATATGCTCCTAGGTTGTTTCGCCTTTTGCTGCCGATGCTGATGTCGGATCCACAACAGGAGAATCAGTACGATACTGGGATAGAACACATTGATCGCTTGGTGGTCCCTGTAACTCTGTAAGTGGGCATGTCGTTCGTGCTTTCGCATCGGATAACCAGATACGAACATACTTCTATAGTCGCAACCATCTAGAACGTCGGGCTGCAATCGTGTCTGTTAATCGTATATGGAAGCGACGCCCAGAGGTAACAATACTTTTTCGGAATTTCATCGTTGGGTTTTGGTTAAGTTGGATTTTAGTTTGTTAACACATTGAACTTCTTTAGATGCAGATGTTCTCCAGTGACCAAAACAGCACTCAACTTAGAAATATGTTGTCCATGGTTGTAGAGGCATGTAGGGGACGGTCACTCGCTTGTCAGCTGGGCCGCCCTTAGTGCAATGGGATCTCTAGCAAGAACCTTCGGTCGGGATGTGAAAGCGGACTACCATCTGTATGTGTTGAACACTCTAAATCATGTGATTCGATACAGCCATGAACCGCATGTCATGGTAAGTCCGACACCAATCCAATGTTTGTGGTTTGAAAAACCTTTGTCAAATCTGTATCTTTTGTTTGGCAAGAACATGCTCAAGAGGCATATCAGGCATTCAGAGACCATTGCACCCCCCTCTGTAGTTTTGAAAAGTGTTAGATGACAAAAATGTCATTCTAGATTAGTGTTAGTAGTTCACATTTGAACCCACCCCTATATATATATATGAGATTTCAAGTTACATGTAATGAAATTAAAGATTTAAATTATTGTATATGTTTTGATTCAATGTGATAGATCATTGAAAACGAGAACACGATAATTTTAATGAATTATGTGGTGGTTTTTAAACAAAATTACGAAAAAATTTATAATTTTTAGTGCGGTATAAAATATTAAAAGTGAACTAAAAAGATGTATTCATGTGTTTTCATATATGAAATATTGTTTTAAAATTCCGGGCCGGTTCTGGTTAATTGCCCGAAAAATTGAGCCCAAACCTGGTTTGGAACCGAAACCGGTAATGAGGAATTTAAAGAACCGAAAATCGGACCGGTTGAACTATATCGGTTCCGGTTCGGTTTCGATTAGAGCCGGTTCTTACGGTTTCATTGCTCACCCCTAGTAACTTGTAAGTTGTTACAGAACATGATTTGTTAAACTACATGTAAAAAAATATACTAGTAACTTCCCAAAATGATGACCTTAAAAGAAAGGTTAACATCCAACAAAATTAATATTTAATTACACATATGAAATGTGTGAACAATATAATTGATGTTGTTAGGATTTAGAATTGGATATAATTTTTTCAATTATGATTTGAATCTCGATTTTGAATAATATATTTGAGATGATCTTTTATATTATTACAAAAAGACCGATTTTCATTCACATCTATTTTTGACGGAAGTTATTTTATTTTTTAATTATGGATAAATTTTAGACATAGCTATTTTTTAATTATGGACGAATTTTAGACATAGTTACATACGTAACTTAAAAGCCATTAAAGGATTTTTATTTCTCAAAAATATGATATTAAAACATCATAATTGTTGACCGATTAATATAAAAGATTATATTTGGCCCCTGAAATTCTAAAGTGCATGTTCATTCTTGAAATCAATGTTGATCGCTAGAAGATGTCAAATTAGTTATGTAATTTGATTTGATGTTTAGAGTTTTGTATATAAATTTGATCGTATTAGTGGAATCGGTATAAATATAATAATCTTAAAACCGGCATTTTGATTAAGGAGTTGGATTTTGAAAAGTCAATCATGGTATCCATGTTAAGTAACAAATTATAATTATACAAAAAATAAATTATTATCATCAACATATGAATGATCACATTTTACGGGTGATTTAAAATTGTATCATATAGTTGCCATTTTAAATAAAATTATGAAACAATTTTTTTTAAGGTATAACGGTATCGAACCAACGAACGATTACCACGAACACAGATACGCCTCCCATTAGTATCCAACCAACGAATATATATATATATATATATATATATAGAAAGGTTCAAATAAGAACAAAATTAATTTGCAAGAACAAAGGAACAATTCTGGATCACATGTGATGTGGGTCCCACATAATAAAAAATCATATATGATTATATAGAGAGGAAAGTCCAAATGTGAACCACTTTTTGGTTGTGAACGTGAGGACAACCGAGAGCGCGACACGTGGCGACTTTGAGTGTGGTCCCCCTCTTTAATTAAATGCCCTCCATGAATCGCGCCTAGTCATCCGCCGTGGATCTGACGTGGCGCCTAATCATCCGCCACGTGTCGCGCTCTCGGTTGTCCTCACGTTCACAACTAAAAAGTAGTTCACATTTGAACCCACCCCTATATATATATACATATTAATAGATCAATATTGTAATATGTAAAATAAAAAAATTTGGAATTTTTGGAATTTTATTTTAGAGTGATTTTAATGTAACTTATAAATATAACACCCAAAATTTTCTTATTAGCTATTATGATAATATAAGAAAATTTCTTCATGGGTATATGTGTTTGATAAGTCATTGGATGCTCATTCAAAGTTCATCAACATATTCCATTATACTTTTTTGTTTAATGTTGACTAATAACAATATTAAATAATCCATAGGATAAAATTTGATATCTTGTTTGGAATTATATATGAAAGAAATTTGGGATCATATAAGATTAAGTTGTTTTCGTAAAATGCATGTGACCTCATAAGTTACATGGAATATTCACAACAACAAAACACCGTAAGCTTTGTTCGTTACTCGGAGTTTTTGTACCTTTACAATTTAATGCTGTGAATTTTCGATGTTATTTGAGCCTTTCTAAAATAGTTTTATCTCATGTGAACTTGAACTCTTATATGTATACTGTATACCTTGCTAAAGGTTTTGGAGTCTCTTGGTGAGATTGGTGTGGGGTCAAGGTTTTGGTGGTTAATTCGTCTTCCTCTTATATGTTCGGGCATCAACCGGATTTCTATCTTAGAGTGCTTTGTTTTATCTCTGTGATGGATTCTTTTGGTTGTGTATTTAGTTGGGTTTAGACATGCTTCATTTTATATTTGCAATGGATTCCTTTAGTTGTGTATGCAATTGGGTTCTTTTAGTTGTGAATTCAGTTGGGTTTAGGTTTCTTAGCATTACTGCACTTTGTGTAGGTAAAGGTTTGATTCAACTTCGTTTTGTTTCTTTCTGTTGGTCCCTTTTGGATAATATCCCTGACTATCCGGATTCAAAATCCTACGACAACAAGGGGTGTTACCCAAGTTATGGGGCGGCCTTCGGGCCAGTTTGAGACCAACGCGGATTAATCGAGTTCCTAAATGGATTATGGGTAGGGGTGTGCAAAACCCGAACAATCCGAAATCCGAACCCGAATCCGAACCGAAATTATGATGTTTGTGCAAAACCCGAATACCCCGAAATCCGAAAAACCGAAACCCGACATTTAAGTAGATATTTGGGTTTGGGTTGGGTTTGATCTTTGCTCACCCGATCCGCCCGAAAACCCGAAATATGTGTATATGTATTTTAAATATTATATAAATATATGTGTTTATCTAACTTTCTTTGTAAATTATAGTCGGTATAAATGGTTTCTAATTTTTAACTTTACTATGATTCCCTCGATCTCTCAGTCGATTGAATTCACCGTTAAAATCCATTGAATTTATATATCTTTTTGTATAATAATAATACCCGAACCCGACCGACATCAACCCGAAACCCGACCACCCCGAACCCGAAGCAATCCGAAAATCCGAAACATAAAGTTTGGGTCTTGATTTTCATATCCGAAATCCGATCGGGTTTTTGATTCTCACACCCGAACCCGCCCGACCCGCCCGATGCACACCTCTAATTATGGGTGCCAGGGAAACGTGTATGAGTTTATCTTTCATTCCAAAAAACAAAAATTAAAAGCATAATGTTTTTTTTTTTTAATTTTAATATAACAAAAATAGCAAAAAGGACTAAAATAACCCTAATTTAATTGGTCTTAATTATATAAAACTAACCATCTTTAAACAGAAACACTAAAATCACTAGTGTAGACTCATAAAAACATAAAAAGACCAAATCTGAGATTTTAAAATCTTAAAAAACATATTAGTTGAAAATTTACAAATATTAGAAGGACCACAATTGAACTTTACTCCAAAATAATTCAAAAATGGAGGTAACATGTAACATCTTTGAAAAATTGATGAAAATTCAAACCCCTATAAATTGCCATTATATTTCCCACTGAAAAACGCATGAAAATTGAAAACCTCCACCGGCGGTTTCTCGTAGTTTCTAAATCTATATATATATAGCGGAAGTATCAAATACAAACCGAGTAGTTTAAAATGATTCCGATCTATAATACGTTAGTGATATCTGTCACGTTATTACTTCCGATCTCGATATTCTCCTTGACGGAATGTGATTTTCCGGCTATATTTAACTTCGGTGATTCGAATTCCGATACCGGCGGTTTATCGGCGATGTTCGGCCAAGCTCCTCCACCTAACGGCGAAACTTTTTTCCATTCTCCTGCCGGACGCTACTGTGATGGCCGTCTTCTACTCGATTTCATAGGTACGTTATTAACTCTCGTGTGTATATATATATACACACACTATATAGGGCCAGGTTCAAATGTGAATTCAATTTTGGTTGTGAACGTAAGAACGAATCTCAGCTACACATCTTCGGTTAAGGTGGACGCGATCACGGAAGATTGACGGGATTCATGGAAGGGTGGAGATTATTAAAGGCCGGGATCCGATCAAAGCCGCCTTTATTAACCGAATGATGAATGGTTGAAATTCGTCCTCATGTTCACAACCAAAGTTGAGTTTACATTTGAACTTTCGAGACAAAAGTTCAAATGTGAACAGTTTTTTCAATGTGAACATGGGGACGAATCTAAGCCACTCATCCGGTCAATAAAGGCGGCTTTGATCGGTTCCCCTCCTTTAATAATCTCCACCCTCCCATGAATCGCGTCAATCATCCGTGATCGCGTCCACTGTAATCGAAGATATGTGTGGATGAGATTCGTTCTCACGTTCACAACTAAAATTGAGTTCACATTTGAACCTGACCCTATATATATGATAGAGGAAAGTTCAAATGTGAACCACTAATTGGTTGTGAACGTTTCCATTCGGTTTAACAATATCGTGGGTATAGTTTGCTTTCGATCTATTGAAATTTAGATTTCGTGTTCCTGAAGCTCAAAATTTTCCACAAATTGTTTTGTGGATTGTGATATTTTACCCGTTGTGATCGTAATTAGGTTACAGAATTAGTATAAATCGTGATTTTATGTTGAAAATATTGATAGTACTTGGATTGACCTTGGATATAGTCAGAGAGATTAGCTCAAAATTAGTATAAAACATATATTTATGTCATTTTCGTATAATAAATTGACAAAATTAAGCCAAATTTTACCTTTTCAGGCTTGCCATATGAATGTGGCTATTTTAATATAAATAAATATGCACTTTTAGGCTCCATTCGGCAAAAATAAGCTAGATGGTAGTATATATTTGGATGGACCTTAAGCTAGCTTTTAGCTTATTGAAACGCAAGTTGGAGTAGCGTTTTAGGAGTTTTTTGTAGCCTTTGGTCATTTTACATAGTCCTAAGTTAGTTTTTGCCAAACATAAACTAGCTTATCAGTTTTGCTTAAAAAAAAAACTAGTTTATCAGCTACAAGCTAGTTTATTAGTTATAGCTTATCAGCTACAAGCTAGTTTATTAGTCACGAGCTAGCTGATAGCATCATAGCAGCTAGTTTCCCAAACACAACCCTCAGCTTGTAGAGTTGTCAAAAAATAAAAATAAATTTTGAACATGGTCTATATTATGGAGACTAAATCTTTAAATTAGTATAGATCCGCAACCGCAAGTAAGGCTATCAGTATCCAACCCTCCCAACTCCACCACTGCCACATCAACTTTTCTCCAACCCCACAATTAACCCTCTGGAACCCTCTCTGATTAGTACCCAACCCTCCCAACCATCCCACACACAACACATACAAAAGATAGCGGTGTGGCATGCCCGCTCAAGCTCCCAACCCGCCCAAGCCGCTGCCGGCGTATTGGCAACCCGCCAGCCCGTCGGGTTCAGTTGGAAGCCGCTCAACCTAGAGCGCCGTTACGCACGGCCTAACACTTCCGAAATATAGACTAATTTATAGTTACTTTAATATTTATACCCTTCAAATTTGACTAATTTTGTGATTATGATGGATTCAATATATGTAATCTTGGATTTAAATTCAACAAACTCATTTGGTTGAATATTAAAATAATTATCATAAAAAAATCATATAAGTTGAAACTTTCTGGTTAGAGAGAGATATACCTTCATCTGATTCAGATCCTACCTTCAGGAGTTCAAGGATTTTGTATAGTTTATATGAGAAAAAGACATAAATTCTAGAGTAAACTGCGATTTTCGTCCCTGTGGTTTGATGGTTATAACTATTTTCGTCCCTGTGGTTTAAAAATTGCTATTTTTGTCCCTGTGGTTTCAATTCGTTTCTATTTTTGTCCCTACCTCTAACTCTATTAACAAAAGGGACTAAAATGTCAAAAAACTTTTTTTTTTTGAAAAGTTACTTATTCGGTCCTTGTGGTTTGTAGATTTTTAAAATTCATTCTTAAATTTTAAAAAATTTAAAACTTATATATTGTTTTTTTTTCTTTTTTAGTTTTTTTTGTTATTTCTTTATTATATTTCTATATTATATGTTATACAGATTTTTTAAAGACTATATATATACACATATACATCATATATAAGTGTGTGTTCTTTTTTAATTGAAATTATTTTTTTCCTTTTTAGTTTTTTATTGTTCTTTTTTATATTTCTATACTATATATAAAACATTATATATATATATATGTATGCCTTTTAATTTAAATACTAAATACCAATATCAATTGATAAAAATTAAAATGTAAATGAAAATACGGATTAGTATGAGTAAAACATATTTAATAAAAACAACTGGTTGGTGTAAAATAAAACTAATTTTTATTCACGACTAATATTAAACTTTTCAAATGATTATTTTAAAATAAGTACAAATTAATAGTTTTATTTATTTATTGATTTACTTGAGATATTTATTACTATATAAAAATAAGTAAAACTATTAATTTTATTTATAAGTAAAACGTATTTAAAAAAGTAAGATTTTTATTTATTAGTGTGAGTAAAACATATTTAAAATAAGTAAACTAATATTTTTTTTACTTATTTTAAACTATCATTTGAAAAGTTAAATATTTCTCGTGAAAAAAAATTTATTTTATACCAACCGGTTGTTTTAATATGTTAAAAAAGTTTTATTTTACTCTTAATTTTAATATTTAAATTAAAAAATGATACATATATATAATGTTGTATATATAGTATAGAAATATAATAAAGAATAATAAAAGAATTTAAATTAATAAAACACACACATATATGTATATATATAGTTTTTAAAAAATATATATAATATATAATATAAAAATACAATAAAGAAATAATAAAAAAAAGAACAAATCAATATATAAATTTTAAATTTTTTGAAATTTAAAGATAAATTTTATAACTCAACAAACCACAAGGACCAAATATGTAACTTTTCAAAATAAAAGTTTTTTCACATTTTAGTCCCTTTTGTTAACAGAGTTAGAGACAGGGACGAAAATAGAAACAAATTGAAACCACAAGGACGAAAATAGCAATTTTTAAACCACAGGGATGAAAATAGTTATAACCATCAAACCACATGGACGAAAATCGTAGTTTACTCTAAATTCTATTTATATTTATGGTCCAGGTGAAATGGTGGCAGAAGATGGTTTTTTTTTTTAATCATTTGGCTGTATTAGGATTGGCATATTGGTCTTCATGCTACCCTCTAGGATAACTTATTTAAATATAATCAAATCATGTGCAAACAAGTTCTAAAGTTTTTTAAAAAACAAAAAATCCATAAAAAATAAACTGGATCAAGAAAGGACCAAAAATAAAGAGAAGACCAAAAAAGTATTTTTGGTCATGAGTACCATTTTGGGTAGATCCTAAAACCCAAATCTATCATATCAGTTTTTCACTATCTTACTTGTAAACAGTTTTTCACTATCTTACCCGCAAACCACTAAACCACTATGCAACTTGTATAGCACTTTCGAAAACCCAATTCATACCTTTTATTTTTTATTTTTTTAAGTTAAATAAATAAATATATATGCTCTGGCATTGGAGCTCAAATTAGAGCCGGAGTTGGAAGCTCAAATTTACCTAAAGATGTTGAAACACTAGTCATTGAGCCCGAAATGGGAGCCTGAATTTACCCACACTAGTGGTACGCATGGCCTTTCGGGTTGGATTCAGGTAAAAAATAAGTTCTCATGATAAAGATAAAATAGAATCAAATTCTTTTACTTTTAGAAAATGAATTTAAGATTGAAAATGAATAAAAATAACTTCTTATTCTTCTCACTTTATTCTCACACCATAGTTCTCCCAATAAGGTCAAAAGAATAGTCTTTTGTGCCCCACATGGTTGAATTTGGCTACCAAATACAATAATATATATTTTTTCCTCTATGCATACTTTTTTATTAAACCTCATAATATTATTGTGTTTGAAATTTGCAATGACAAATAAAACTTATGTCATATTATATGATGATATTACCTGGTGTCACTTTAAACAGATTTTCTAAGATGAAAAGAATAATAACTTTATATATTTATAATAGATTTCTTTCCCTCAATACATTTTATAAAAATTATTGTCCAAAATAGAAAAAATAGGAACAAAAGAAAGCAATTGAAATTATAGCTTCAATCCATTTGAGATACTAATTGAATGGTTTTTGTTTCAATTTTCAGCTGAACATCTAGAATTACCTTTTCTTAGTCCATTTCTGGACTCAATTGGTACAAATTTCAGCCATGGAGCCAATTTTGCTACGGCCGGATCGACAATCCGGCGTCAAAACACTTCTATTTTCCAAAGTGGGTATAGCCCGATTGCCTTAGCCATTCAGTATGCCGAATTCTCCAATTTCTATACAAGGTCCCAAATAATCCGTCAAAGAGGTACTTGTTACTGACTCATACACATAATGACTTGTACTGTTATACATCGGGCATTGAAATATGAAATCACACATGATCATGGTGCAGAAGACTTCTATAAGAACCTATTCCCGCAAAAAGACAAGTTTTCCAAGGCGTTGTACACGTTCGATATAGGTCAAAACGATCTCACCGCAGGCTACAAACTTAATATGTCTACTGAACAAGTAGAAGCATTTGTCCCTGATGTAATATCGCAGTTTATAACCACTGTCAAGGTGAGACACCCAACTTGTCAAATAGTAATATTTCATTTTGAACTATACATAAAGTTTAAAATGATAATTTTCTGTTATTTAAACATTTTAATCAAAATGTTTACTAAACAAACCACACACCTTAGAGCATCTCCAACAACTTCTATAAAATGGAGAAAATACAATTTCTCCAAAACTATCTCCAAAATAAAGAAAGTCTGGAGAGAATGAGTTTTTCTCCAAATATGAGGATAACGCCATGAGAAACTTCATAATGAGAAATTTAGTGAGAAAATAACTTTTAGTAGATGAGTGCAATATTTTAATATTATAATCAATGTTGATGGAAATCTCTTGGAGATGAATGCAATTCTTTTTGGAGATTTTGACTTCTTATTTTCCATTTTAGAGAATTTGTTGGAGATGCTCTTAGTTGGTTAATTATATTGTACAGTTCACTAATACGTTCTTGAATCACACTTTCTACATAGAACGTGTATGCTCAAGGTGGGAGAACGTTTTGGATACATAACACTGGGCCGGTTGGTTGCTTACCGTTATCTTGGATACACACTTGTTAAAGCCAGCAGATCTGGATAAATTTGGTTGTGCTACCGCATTTAATGATGTCTCACATTATTTTAACAAGAAACTCAAAAAAGCAGTAATCGAACTCCGGAAGGAACTCGAATCGGCCGCAATCACCTACGTTGATATCTATTCGGTCAAATATTCACTCATTGGCAAAGCAAAAGAGCTCGGTAATTTTGCTTTTCTTTTTCTTCGCTTTTTGTTCAATTTTTTTTTGGGGGGGGGGGGGGGGGGGGGGGATTAATTGTTCTAGCTATTTTTAACATTTGATTAGTCACAATCTCCCAGATCTTATCAAAATAACCACTAGGTTTGTAAAAATAGGCCTACAATTAAAAAACAAGTATTTTTAATTTCGACCATCAAAATTTACATTTTGTATTAAAAAAAAAAAGTTACATGGTCTACCTGGGTCCGCCAAAAAAATTACATGTTCTACCCTTGTCGCAAAAAATTTACATTTCCCACCTAGGTTAGCAAAAAAATTACATTTTCTACCTTGGTCTACAATTACGGATGTACTTTGGTTGACTCAATGGTTATTTTGGTATGTTTAGGGAGAATGCGGCTAAGAGATTGATCAATTATATGGTAGAAAATGGCTAAAATAATTAATTTCCCCTATTTAGGAATACGAGAATATGTGGAACTTTTTTTTTAGATTACTTTCCAAAACTGAATAATGATAACAGGATTCGATGATCCGTTCTTGGTGTGTTGTGGGCATGGAGGGAGGTACAACTTCAACAATGCTAGGAGGTGCGGAGCCACGGAAATCGTGGACGGTAAAGAAATCTTGATTGCGGGTTCTTGCGAGCATCCATCGTCACGTATCCTTTGGGACGGAATTCACTTCTCTGAGGCGGCTAACCGGTGGATCTACGGTCAGATTGCCAAGGGGGAATTCTCAGATCCACCGGTTCCGCTCAAGTTGGCTTGCCATAAAGGAGAAGTGAAGGCGATGGAATCCAACCGTTGAACTACAAAATTCAAACTAAATTTTATTTTAGAATAAATTACGTTACTCTTTCACGTGGTTCATTGAAAATTGTTATTTCCACCTTTGGGTTTTTGAAGTGAAGATTTTTCCTCCAAAGGTTTACAACTCATTATTGTTTTCGTTCTTATAATTTACAATTTATTGTTTTTTCTTGTCTTATACTTTAAGGTAGGAATTATCCTCACGGATGAAAATAACAATAAATTGTAAATTTTACGAAGAAAAGCTGTAATTTTGAAACTGAGAGGATTAAAGTAGCAATTTTTAATAAACCATTGGAGTGAAATACATAATTTAGTTTTTATTTTATTTTACTTTATTAGATTATCAGGTTAATAATGATGTATTAGGAAAATTAAAGTTATATAAAAGTGAATTGAATTACGGTTTTAATATTTTTCAATCATCTATAATTTTATTTAAGGTAAAGTTAACGTTATTTTTTTTTTATAAATTTTAAATACTAAATATGTCTTGAATTTAATACCAATTTAACATGTTCGATATAAAAAATAAAAGAGTTAGTGTATTGAGGCAATAAGATCAATGGAGTAGAAACAAAATAGAGAAATAGTAATTGAAATAGAAAAAGTAGTATAAATAGAGAAAAAAAAAATTATAATTCTCATTAATTAAAAACTTTTTAAATAATAAAAATATCAGCTTTATTCTTATGTTCAATAATTTTATCTCAATTTATATATCATAAATTTTGGACAATGACATATATACTATTCTATTTTCAATAATTTTATCTCAATTTATATATCATATATTTTGGACAATGACATATTTATTATTCTATTTTCAAAAAGTTTATCTCAATTTATATATCATATCTTTTTGGACAATGACATATTTACTACAACAAATATGACATACCTTTATTTGTTGAAAAATAAAATCACATTTAAGCTAAGTGGTTTTTAACTTACGATTTTCATGATTTGTTATTTTTTTTGTTCTTAAAATTTACATCATAGTGACCTACAATTCTTTATCGTTTTATCCCTTGTACTAAATCGATGAAAATAACAATGAATTATAAACTGTAAGGATGAAAACCACAATTACATTACCATATGATCAAAAATTGCAATTATCAACATACAATAGTAACAAAAAACATAGTTTACTTTGTATAGCATTATATGCATGTGCTTGTTACTAGCTAAATGAGCTTAATGGGAATCACAACTTATTCTGTTAGCTATATATGATAGTTTAGTAGTGGCTTAATGATATAGAAAGTAGCTTATTTGGTATGTGCAAAACCACGTTTTTAACAAACATGTCCCTCCTGCAAAAAACACACATACCGTTTATGGAAAAACCTTTTCAAATAAAGCCTTCCTAATCTATACTAACAAATTAATTCAAACAGACAACTTTATCCATATAATGCATCCACAAGTAATAAAAAAACACTACGAAATCAATTATTGGACTTGCTGATTCCATTACAAGTGCAAGAAATACAATAAACTTGACATAATCAACTTTTAAGAGCAAAAAATTGATCCAAATGAATCCACCTTAATGTACACCTTTTAATAAACTAGATACAATAAGACCACAATTATTGAAAGCCATTTAAAGTCGATAAAGAGAGAACAACTTCTAGTAAAAAAAATGGTCAAATCCAACACAAATGTACAAGCCACTTAATGCACATTTATTATTGGAAAGCCTTAAGTTCATTTATCATACCTTTAATATCATCTAAGGTCTACTTACACCAAGATTTACAAGCTTCTTACAAGCATCCATAAGTCTCATTCGGGTTTTTGGTTCCGAGCTCTGGCTCTTGTTCTGGTTCTGGTTCTGGTTCTGAGTCTTGTCTTAACAATAGGTCTAGGTTCATCATTTTCACTTTCTTCTGGTTATTCTCGAAATCAACTAAAAACCCAAAAAAAATATCTTGAAATCAACAAAAAAAAACTTGAAAGTTCTTTTGACATCAGGCAAAAATACCGTTAAAAAGCCCTTGAAATGGTTAATTTATGATAAAAATACATTAGACAACTTTACGAGCATTTACGCCACCTCAAAGGTTCCCCTACTATGAAAAAATTGTGGATCCGCCACTGTATGTATATAATTGTATATGTATGCTAATGGATATATGGATAACAAAAAATCGTTTATCCATACCATATCCAATAAAATGTCAAGTACGGATGATGGATAGATGAATAAAAATTCTTTATCAACACTGAACATAACGTGTAACACATTTAGCTTTACCTACTATCAGTCTTATGTCTAGTGGCAGATGATAATTAAGGGCATTGAGGGTCCTATTACATGCAAGTGGAGCAATTATTGTGTGCAGACATGTGTGTATTTCAAAAGGAACCATGGACATATACTCTACTTACTCTGAAAACGCATATAATGTATGTTATAATAAAGAAAAAAAATAAGTAGATGAAAAATCTCCAAATTTGAAGAAAATATCTAAATCCTCGTGTTTAAGAGAAGGTTTATCTCTTTGCCACCAAACCATTGAACATAAAAATTTAGCAGAGAAAAACAATATTTTATATATGTATTGTTTATCTTTATAAATTAATTGAGGTTATAATCACTAAAACATAGTAGTCATTAGAGTTTGATGTAATGATTTTATTCAGATTTTGACTTTTGATACCTTATTTTACAAAAGATATTATGACATAAATTTTGGACATGTTCTAATATAGTCGGTGTATGGGTGTATGCTATAAGTAGATACATGTTTGTGCTTATGTCCCGGTGTCAGGTGAGATATGATGGGCTTGTTTGTGTTTGGATGTTTTTTCCCCATGGTTTCGTGTTTTTAAAGGATCTCATCCCTATATTGGAAAGTTAATGAAACATGTCTCCATGATTGTATTTTTTTAACGAATTGGGTAACTTGGGTTTACGTGATTGCAATTTTCTATCAAGCTGCATCACTATTGTTTAACCTTTTTTATCGAGTTGGTCCTTGAATATGTTAGCTCCCTGAGTCCTATCGTTGAATAAGGTACTTAGTTCATTAAAAATATGCAACCATAGAAGCCTAAGTCTTTAAATTTTCAAAACATGAACATGATTTGTTAAAACACCAAATTGCATGAACGATAAATGTAATTTAATGGACCGAAACATAACGTGTAACAAGTTTATCTTTACCTACTAGTTTTATGTCAAAAGTAATTGAGGGGCAGTAAAGGGTCCTATTACAAGCAAGTGGAGCAATGATTAGGTGCACACACTTGTAATTATTGGGTGCAATAAATATGTGTATTTTAAAAGTGTATAATGTATGTTAACATAGAGAAAGAATAAATAAATGAAGAAATCTTCAATTTTGAAGACTAAACCTCCTTATTTAAAAGTAGGCAACATTTTCAATTCCTTACCTATATATTTTTCAATTTTACACTATTATATTAATATAAATAATATACGTAAATTAAAATGTCTAAGAGTAAATTGGAAATTTTTGTCCATACTGTTTGGTAAAAATTTGACTAAATTGTCATTTTCATCCCTAGATATATTTCTACCTTTAAATATAATGGGCCAAAATGGTACAAATTTATAAGGATTGAAAAACAATAAATAGTAATATATCATCCATATCCTTTCAAATCTTTCAAGTAGAAATTAAATCTATACTTAATAGATACTAAGAATAATAATTCCAATTTAAAATTATCAAATTATAATAAGATATTTTTATAAATTACAAATCATGAGGACAAACATAGAAATTAATTATACATCATAGTTAGGGTGATAATTCTCGATAATGTTCAGTCAAATTTCTCCTCGGCAAACGCAATGATATATATATATATAGAGAGAGAGAGAGAGAGAGAGAGTTCAAATGAGAAATGCTAAAAATACGAAGTAGAGAATGATCTTTACCACTCATCAGGTTAATAAAGGTGGCTTTGACCAGTTACGATGGACGCGATCACGGGGGATTGACGCGATTCATGGAAGAGTAGAGATTATTAAAGGAGGGAACCCGGTCAAAGCCGTCTTTATTGACCGGATGAGTGGTGGAGTTCATTTCTCTACTTCTCATTTAAACCTAATACTATATAGAGAAAGGACCTCACTAAAATATAGTGATGAAAACTATAATTTCTAAATTACAAGGATGAAAATTGCAATTTTTATTAAATCATAGGGACTAAAACTATAATTTACTCAAAATGTTATTATATATATACTCCATGCAAAAGTCAAAATGGATCAAAAGAGAACACCCCCCACCCCCAATCTCTCTCCCTATCTCTCGAAGAACCTCACTGCCGGAAAATGGTTCCGGTTCCGATTCCGATTCCGATCCGTAAGCTACTGATTTTCGTCACGTTACTACTTCCGATATCGATATTCTCGTTACCGGAATGTAATTTTCCGGCTATATTTAACTTCGGTGATTCAAATTCCGATACTGGCGGATTATCGGCCATGTTCGGTCAAATTCCTCCACCTTACGGCGAAACTTATTTCCATTCTCCTGCGGGACGCTATTGTGATGGCCGTCTTCTACTCGATCTCATAGGTACCTAAGCGTGCGTTTGGTTGTGGAAAACTGTTTTCCTTTTCCCATAAAACGTTTTCATAAAATGTGGTTGATTTTTCATTTTCGGGTTTTTTATGAAAATTTTAGATAACACGTTTGTTTGAAATGGTGGAGTTTTCATTTTCTGTTTTAAAAAATTAGAAATTCTTTTGGAAAATTGCTAAAATCGGTTTTCTAATTTACATAGAAGTTAGAAAACGGATTGTTTATTTTCTTGAAAACTTTTAAGAACTGAATGAACCAACGTGTTCTTTAAATTTTCATTTTCCTTGGAAATTTTCCACATCTAAACACACCCTAACTCTCGCATCGTGAATATAGTTTTGCTAGTTTCGTTGTCGATCTATGGAAATCTAAATTTCGTGTTCTTAAAACTCAAATTTTTCCCTAATTATTTGGTGAATTGTGGTATTCTGCCTGTTGTGATCATAATTAGTTTAAAAATCCATATAAATCGTGATTTTAAGTTGAAATTAATATAATCATGAATTTACATTATCTTGATATGAATTGAGCGAAATGTGTCGGCTATGTTTGGAAAATAGCTACCTTATAAGTTGGGTTATGTTTGGCAAACGTAGCTGATAAGCTAGTTGGTAGCTGATAAGCTAGCTAGTAGTGATAAGCTAGCTGTTGATTGATAAGCTTGCTAGTAGCTGATAAGCTAGCGTATAAACAAATTATGTTTGGCAAAAACTAGCTTATGATTTATGAGTATATAAAATGACCAAAAAGGGTATTTTTGAATTTAATAATAATAGAGTATTAATAAGGGTATAATTGGAAAATGCTACAATAATCTCCTCATAAGCTACTCAAAGTAGCGTTTCAGAAAGCTAGCTTATAAGCTAGCTTCTGGTACATGTTTGGATGGACTAGCTTATAAGCTAGCTTATTTTACCAAACACAGCCTTAATACATGTTTGGATGGACCATAAAGTAGCTTATAGAAACGCTAGTTCGAGCCTTTTTGTAGCTTTTTCTAATTACATATTTATTTTTTCTTTTTGTGACTATTTTTATTTTAATTTTAATATAAATAAAAATGCACTTCTAGAGTTTGCAAAGCGCCAAAGCGGGGTCAAGATAATTTGTGCCCACATGCTTGAATTTGTCTCACCAACAGTGGAAATGTGTTTTCCTTCTTTTGTTCATACTTTTTCTATTTAAAAGAAGCATGGAATTTTTTAAACAAAAATACAAAAACTTTCTTTAAAATAAAAAAGTATATATATTTATATATCTTAAGTAAGTCAATATTTGCAAACTAGTTGATAAGGATGACGATAGCTGATAAGTTAGTTGTTGACTGAGGCCATCCATTGTATCTGTACCGAAACCTTTGGCAACATCTCAGCTTCATCGGGTTTGCTCGGCTACACCACCACGAATGCACCGGGTCGGTTGTAGTTGGCTCCCACCACCCTAATTGTGAGATTCTTTATGTTAAAACTGATTTACATGAAAGAAATATAATATCTTATGATTTTTTCATCAATAAGAAACTTGATGTTAAATTTCTATAAGAGAAATCATATTTTATTATATGCATGAATTTTTTTAATAATATAATTAAGATTATACTGTTAAATTACTTTTGCTGAAGTTAAATAACTTTTTTGAAAATCTCCGTCTTGAAGATTCAAATAGTCTTTTTAACTCTCTAACGCTGTCAAGGAAAAAAAATCTCATGTTGAAAAATAAAATTGTTGTCCTTAGGTCTAGAAACACTTATTAAACGTATGCCAAATTGAATGGTTTTTGTTTAAATTTTCTTCAGCTGAAGATTTAGGATTGCCTTATCTTAGTCCATTTCTGGATTCAATGGGTACAAATTTCAGCCATGGAGCCAATTTTGCGACGGCCGGTTCAACGATCCAACGTCAAAACACATCCTTCTTCCGAAGCAAATATAGCCCGATTGTATTGGACATTCAGTATGTCGAGTTTTCCGATTTTTTGAAAAGATCCCAAATAATTCGTCAAAGAGGTACTTGTTCTTAACTCGTATACATCATGCATTAAATATGAAATCTCATATGATCATGGTGTAGGAGACTTCTTTAAGAACTTATTCCCGGAAGAAGACAAGTTTTCCAAGGCATTGTACACGTTCGATATAGGCCAAAATGATATCACCGCCAGCTACAAACTTCATATGCCTATTGAACAAGTAGAAGCATTTGTCCCTAATTTAATATCACAATTTAAAACTACTATCAAGGTGAGACACTCAACTTATCAAACACTCATATTTCGTTATGAACTAAATCATACCAAGGGTTAAAATGATAGTTTTATATTACTGAAACATTTAATTCAAAAGCTAATGTCTTACAACTGTATTGTCTGGATTAGTATGGCCAAAGCCTATGACACCCTTAAAAAACAGTTTTTTCATTCACACAGAGTTTCTTAATTATTCTACATTCAACATTTGGAATATACTGTATGAGATTCATGATACGTTCTTGATCGCACTTTGTACACAGAATGTGTACGCTCGAGGTGGGAGACATTTTGGATACATAACACAGGACCAGTCGGTTGCTACACGTATATCTTGGATACCCAATCGTTAACGGCGGCAGAACTGGATAAATTTGGTTGTGCCATCCCGTTTAATAATGTCTCACAGTATTTTAACAAGAAACTCAAAGAAGCCATTATTGAACTTCGAACGGAGCTCCAATCGGCCGCAATTACATATGTTGATATCTATTCGGTCAAATATTCACTCATTGGCAAAGCAAAAGAACTCGGTAAATTTGCTTTTCTTTTTCTTCGTAATAAATGGAACAATGTTTTAGATTATTTTCCAAAAGAGCTTTTTAACTGTAATATGACAACAGGTTTGATGATCCCTTTTTGGTGTGTTGTGGACAGGAGGAAAGTACAACTTCAACAATAGGAAGAGGTGCGGAACCACAGAAATCGTGAACGGTGAAGAGAATCTTGATTGCGGATTCTTGCGAAGATCCATCGTCGCGGATCCTCTGGGACGGAATTCACTTCTCCGAGGTAGCTAACCGATGGATCTATAGTCAGATTGCCAATGGGGCATTCTCAGATCCACCGGTTCCATTGAAGATGGCTTGCCATAAAGGAGAAGTGAAGGCAATGGAACTCGTAACTCCAATTTTTGAAGCACACAAATCAAACTAACCGAATTTTATTTTAGAGTAAATTACGGTTTTCATTCCTACTGTTTAGTGAAAAATAAAAGAACTTGTGTACATGATATGTGGGGATTAATGGAGTAGCAATAAGTATGTGGCAAGCAACATGTTGATAAATAATCGATACAGAAGAAAAGTAAATAGAGAAAAACAATATATAATCAAAAAGCTTTTTAGATAAAGATACGTTGTACGCAAGTTTTTTTCGAAACATGTCTCTCAGTTAAAGACCACATTTTTACCAGGGCAAAAAACCTTTAAAAATAAAAAATTTTCTTCCTAATTTATACAAACAAATTAATCAAAAAAGACAACTTTATCCTATAGATCCAAACAGCCCATTAACTCATAATGCATCCCCAAATAATTTTTAAAAAGAACACTATGAAATCAATGATTGGACTTGCTGATTCCATTACAGGTGCAAGAAATACAATAAACTTGACATAATCAACTTCTATAAGAGCAAAAAATTTCAAATGATCCACCTTAATGTACAACTCCAATGCACCAAAGATACAATAAGACCAGAGTTATTGAAAGCCTTTTAAAAGGTAGATAAAAGAGAGAACAACTCCTAGAAAAATAATGGTCAAATCCAACACAAATGTACAAGTCACTAATGCACATTAGTTATTGGAAAGCTTTAAGGTCAATTATCATAACTGTAATATCATCTAAACTACCTCTACTTACACCAAGATTTACAAGCTCCTTACAAGCATCCACAAGCCGCGTTCGGGTTCCTGGTTCCGAGTTCTGGTTTTGGTTCTCGTTCTCGTTCTGGTTTGGAGTCTTGGTCTTAACCATGGGCCTAGGTTCGTCATTTTCACTATCTTTGTGGTTATTCTTAACCGTTCGTTTCATCCGATAGACTTTCTTCACTTTTGGTGCGACATGCATCGTGTCACAACATCGATGGCTTCTTGGTTTCCAACCTGAAATTTGAGGTTAATCGGTAAATAATTGGTAAGATTTTGTCACAAATGTTAACCCCAATAGCATTTATCATACAGGCAGGAAGGTTCAATGAGAATCACAAAATTATTTCTCAAAAAAAAGGTGAGTCACAAATTTGTAACATTTGTCTTTTGTGTGTTTATATTGGGAATTGACTCTAAATAACCAAATTAAACAATAAAATTGGTCTCTTGGCCATTTCTCTTCCATTTTTACCCAAATGTCCACTATGTCCGCAATATCTAGGTCCACAATATTTCTTAAAAAAAGGAACTTTTTTACGGACTCCAAATATAATTTTTCGTCCTCTTTTTAGCTATTGAACTAGTCTGTTGTAACCATCTTTTTAATCACATTCATGGAATCGTCACATCTGACAACTAAGAATTTATTCTCATATCTCAACCTTTTTATTTTTCGTTTGAACCTCTTCCCTGTACTGTGTACTTTAACATAATTATCGACACGCCTAATATTTCACACTGAGAACTAGGGTATGAGATATGAGTTAAAGATGTACAAGAACTAGACTCTATTAATAGAACTGTATCGATGCTTACCTCATCCCAAAGTCCATCGGAAGCCAAGACTAGGTACTCCAAGTCTTCCGTCAAGGTAAAACCTTGGTCTCGGGCTCACCCACCACCCAATCTTTCAAGTGAGCAATCACCGATGCTTCTTGAGACCACGAGTATGCCATGAACCCTCCAAGTCCCACGATGAAGCTCTACATATCCGCCCTGCACGTCACAACAGTCCATGAATTCACATAATTTGGGTTTGGCCGTTGTTTGTTTTCTCATAGAAAAAACGTTACCTAAACTAATTTGATTGTTACCTTATCTTCTATCCTTTTACGTTCATCCTCATCCGATGCTCTATGATCTTTAGTTAAAGTCTCGGCTTTCCCTTTTCTGGAAAGAACGGCTCTGCAATCGCCTAAGTTCGATACAACGAGTTCCTTTTCTTTGATAAGGGCAGTAACACAGCAAGTGCCACTCTCTAATCCCTGTAAATCATGATCACACACCATTCAGTTTTGAAACATTTGTAGAAATCCGAATAACCATTATACTTGGAAGTCAAGACATATAAAGATTGTAGTTTCAATTAAGGGCCTTTTTGGGTTGATGGAATGCTTTTGAGGGATTTGGATTTTGTTGAAGAATTTGAAATCTTTGGTGTACTTGGTTTGTAGGATTTGGAAGGAAATTGAACTTCATTCTTCATAAAATAATTTATTAAAATTAATTATAAAATAATCAAATTACCTTTATTAATTGATTATTACAAAACAAATGCTTTTAACCTGTTTTAAAACATTATCACAAACAAATCATATAAGGTCTCGTAAAATACTAACTACCTAGATGTGATTTCTAAATCTAATGTTACTTTTCTTTAAACCAGATGTCGGGTTGGAATGAAGTTTCAATTCCCGAATTCTATCAAATCCTGCAAGCTAAACGGACCCAAAGAGTTTGCAACTACTATTGTTGTTTAAAATATAAAGTTGAGTACAATAGTTGCAAATATTAACTACTGGACATGTGAAAGACAAATTCTTTGGGTAGGTATACAATTTTTAAGTTCATAATGTCAATCTTTAGCCTTTGGTATGTGACTTTGTCATTGGGTTAAGTATGATGACCAAGTCTAGATCTTGAAAAAGTAAACAAAAATGTGAACAACTCCTAACTACACTAGACCTAAAAAATACTAGAATTTTCTTGAATGAGTCAAAGTGTTGTTAAACAAATGTTTGACATTTACTATCACAATCAACAATGCAATGTTCACCTTGTTTTGCTTCAGTGATAGAATTCTTTTGACACATAAGTAAGAAGAAAGCTATCACATTGAGATTTTGAAGTACAGTGAATTTAGACAAAAGAAATTGTCAAGTAGTATGACTCATCTTTTTGCATTTACATGCCCACAACTTATCCCCCCTCTCTCATCCTTGGACTTAACTTTTGACATTTTCATAAGAATTGTTAGTTTGTGAAGATAGCCAAGCACAACTGTTGAAAACTTCCATGGCTACTCGAGACAACTCGCGAGCTACTCGAGATCGACTCGGTCAAAACTCGACTCGAATAAACTTGGTCAAAACTCGACTCGAGATACTAATGACTCGACTCGAACTACCTGATACTCGGCTCGACTCGGCTCAAGCCAAGACAACTCGCGAGCTACTCGAGATCGACTCGGTTAAAACTCGACTCGAATGAACTCGGTCAAAAGTCAAAACTCGACTCGAGATACTAACGACTCGACTCGAACTACCTGATACTCGGCTCGACTCGGCTCGTTTACACCCCTAGCTGCAATGTGGAGTGTTCATAGAATTCACCTTTTCAACAATCATACTTGAGCAATTTTGGACAAAATTTGGAACTTTAAGAGCAAAAAACCAGCACTGTTCTATCAGTATTTGCAACATTTATACTTTATTTGCAACAAACAACACAAAATGAAAACACAAACCTGTTTTAGGAATTCATCATCAGTTTTAATGAATGCAGCTTTAACAACTTCTTCTGTTGTTGTATTCTCTGAGCATTTATCCAACATCTGGAATACATTTGAGTGCAGATTCTTCGCTACGAATTCCGCAGCCTTGCTGCCTCCATGTCCATCATAAACACCAAAAAAGCCCTAATTACACCATAAAAAAGGTTAAAAACTAATCAATCAAACATCAAATTTCAATCAAAACATACATAAACACAACTCTAATACTCTGAAATCAACATTCACAAACTAATTCTATCATAAACACCAAAAAAAGCCCTAATTACACAATGAAAACAAATCAATCAAACATCAAAATTTGATCAAAACACACATAAATACAACTCCAATACTCAAAATCAACATCCATAACCTAATTCATCACCAAAACACTAAAATCATAAGTATTACGATAATCACTGTTCTAAAAAACTCGCCTTGCAGCCGCCATGGCGCGCTATGGCTTCAAGGCTCGGGTCTCACGCCCGTGGCACGCCATGACCTGCTGCGCAGTTCTTCTAATGCGAAATTTGATTTTTAATTTCTTTACATTTTTAACGTTTTATTTGCTAGCTTTTAGTATATAATAACTCAATTCATTCTAACTTGTTTATTCTTATTAACTCATCGAACTACTACAGTATAAAACATATAATCTTATATATAATAATTTATATGAACCAGAAATTTCACGTAATAAGTCACGCCTTAAAAGACGCGCCATGGCTCCTAAGGCACGCCTCACGTCATTTAGAACCTTATATTACGATTTACGAAAGTACCTTATCGGTGTTCGAAGACGAAACAATCGTGTGAGCGTCTTCCATGAACGATTTCCTTCCTTTCACGGAGCAAACGCCAACGCCGTATCCACCGGACGATAAGACAACGTCGGATCTGGACTCGTAGCTCGCCGGAGCGAACTTCGCGGCGGAGGATTCGATCTCCTGAAGGACGTTAGGGATCGCGATCATCGGCGGTCGTTTCCGCTTCTTCGAAGCGGTTAAGACGGTGAAAGGCTCCGGCATCGCGATGCTGGTGTCGCCATCGGAGAGGCGTAAGATGCTCGGAGGCATCGGAGAACCTATTTTCCGGTGATCGGAGAAAAAAATCTCCGGCGATTTAACGGTTAACGGCGAGGTGTGTGAGAGTGGTGGCCGGAAGGGTTTTAAAGAAGAAGAAGAAGAAAGAGGGAGGAGTTGTAACGGCTACTTGAAGGTGGAGTTGATACCCTAGAAAATGACTTTGGGTACTTGTAAATTACCATAGTACCCTTCACATATTTTTAGAAGATTTCCAATGATCCAATTTAAAATTAAGGCATCCGCAGCCGTGCAGGTGATACCACCTGCACAGGCTGCCATCTCCGCGCCACATCAGCTTTACCACTATCTTACCACTACCTTACCATTTCACCCACAGCCGTACAGATCATACCACCTGTATGATTAAATAATAAAATATTACCTTTATATATATTGTATGTATATATGTGTGTGTGTGTTTGAGTTTTTGTTGAACGGTGAGGTCTCACCGTTGAGGCTGGTTACAGCCCCCTTGCAGGTACACCTCGGCGGTGTTACCGCCTGCAAGGGGAGCGGTGCAGGTGGGTGCAGGTGTGGGCTGCGGATGGCCTAATAAAATATTTTTTTTAATTATATAGTTTTAACTAACTTTTATCAAGGTTCTAAATGTTGTGAGACGTGGCGTGGCGGCAAGGTCAACCCTTAAGCCTTACGAGTTATGACAAAACCATGTTTGTTTTCCAAGGCGTGGCTTAAGGCGGCAAATCTATATACAATGTATTTATACCAATGTCTGGAACAATAACAATTTAAATTCGTATAACATTATTTTTTTTGTACCAGCATAACGTGTCATGGTGGGCATAACGCGCCATGGCGTGCCATAACAAGCTCGATGCCTTACTTCGATGCCAAGGGGGTTAACGTGGAGGCAAGGCCACACCTCGACGCCATGGCGGCGCCAAGGCGCGTTTTTTAGAACCTTGTTTTTTATTAATAAGAAGAGTTAAATAGTTTCTTCTGATAAGAGTATCCTCAACCAAGGGTGTAAACGAACTCGGCTCATTTTAAGCTTATAAAGCTTGTGTAACCGGATTCGTTTACCTGGAAATTGATACTGAATTTGTTTTTATTTTTTATTTTTTATTTAAATATATTTAAGTATATATTAATTTAAGCTCGCTAACTTAATCATAAAAGTTCAAGCTCGTTTATTAAACGAGCATAAGATGAAGTTCGAGCTTGGTTCGAGCTCCTTTAACTCAAGGTCGAATCGAATCAAAGCTTTTAGCGAATCGATCATGAGTATCACGCGAACAGCTTGCTTCGCTTACACCCCTAATCTATACACTAGATTCTTTAAAATAAAACAAAAACAAGTTTTGTTATTTATTTTGTTGTAACAGGTTCTTATCAAAGATTTAATGTGTGGAGAGAAGAAGTATTTTTATATTTGTTTTCATAGATGATTTTGGATTGTTTATTATTTTTATAAAAATTGTTTAAATAAGTGTATTAAATGATAAATATATAATTTTAATAATATACTAAATATTGAAAATTTTAAAATAGATAATCTATTAAACTAATACAAGTTTTTTTTTTTGAAAAAAATGATTTTTGTTATCTATTTTAGGAAAATTATAAAGAAAAAACTTATTGTAATACTCTACCTAATTAGTTTTTCTTCAAATTTGAAACTTTAAACAAACACCGTCTCTTATTTAATTTTCTCTGTAAATTATCTTTTGAAGATACTTTAATTTAATTAAAATTACCTCATATGTGATATCTCAAACATTTATAGAAAAATATCTCACAAAATATTTGAGATGTCACGTTTAAGGTACCAAAATAAAGATTCTGAAAATAACATACACATAATAAAAATTATATCAATGTACATTGTAGTTTCCATTCCAATTGGGTTTGTTAGTTTTTTAGAGCTTTTGCTTTCCATTTAAACATATAGGCATATGGCTAGTAGCCATAATTATTTACATAACTTTCTTATCCTATAACTATAGGATTCTACTTCAAATCTAATTATTGAATCTCACAATATTTTTCTTTATTGATATCCTTGTATTTTTATGATTTTGTTATTTTAATAATATGTTGCCTTTAAAATTCTGACAATATGACTCTAATTTGATTTTAGTTTGTTGATTGAGATATTGTAACTTTATCTAAAACTGTTAACGTTACCTAGTTACACATTAGATGCGAATCCAGGGGAAAACAAGATGTCTTTACTGGTACAAGCGATAGAGGTCTGCTTGTAGGGTTCACAAATGTTACTTCACTCGGGTTCGAATCCAGGGGAAGACAAGATGTCTTTACCGATATAAGCGATAGGGGTCTGCTTGTAAGGTCCACAAATGTAGGCCACGAGGTCATGGGTCCCTACCAAAAAACCTTTAGATGCGAACATACGATCATGACTTTAGGGGTCAAAAAAGTAATATGAACGTATCATAAGGGCATTTTAGTCATTTCGTAAAGGAGTGGAAAAAGTGAAACAAATAGTGGAATTGGTCTACATGTATGAGAGTTGGGAGGAGTCAAATATCGGCCGAGCCGTTTCAAAAATGTATATTTTTATCTTTTAAAAGAAGTCAAATTTATTGAATTTTGTCAAAAGTCAAAAGCTAACTCTTAATTGTTATTTATTATTTCAAGTAAATTATTTTTTTAGTCGATAAAGTTTGTTAAATATTTCTATTTCAATTATTATAGTTTTGGAATTACAGAATCGTTCATTATAGCGTTTATTAGGTAAAAGCTAAATTTATAAGGTAAATGTGATAAAAAAAAAAGGATTGATGATGAGCTTTTATAACCCAAAAATGGTTATCGGATAAAAATCATCACTTTTACTTACTATATATGTCTCAGTTATTGTCTTTCTTCTTACCTAATAAGATTTAATAAGTAATTGAACCGACAAATGCTTACCAACGTAAGTGTTTAGTAAACAGTCTCCAAAGATTTTCATTCATATGGTTTGTAATTTGTTGTTAGTTTTGTCTTTAAAACGTACCTTTAAATCTGAGGGACAAAAACAAGAATGAATTATGAACCATAAAACCAAAATAAATGAAAAATGATAATTGGAAGCCATAAGAATGAAAACATCGATACATAGGGATAAAATAGTAATTTTTGACAAACTACATGGACTGAAAACATAATTCATTCCAGAATTTGATCCATGTGGTTTATATATAACGAGGGACTTTCCTATAGTTTCACTTTTATAACGAACTAGGCTGGTAGCTTTATTTTTGGTTTTTCGGGTCACGGGTTGCTCAGGTAGGGGAGACAATTTGACACGACACAACACGAAAATAAACAGGTTTGGATTGAGGTTTTTGACCCGTCAACCAGCCAATTTCATGGGTTGTGTTTGGGTCACCTGTCGGGCGGGTTGACTTGCGAACCCGTTTATCTTTTAACTAATTATTTTGTATATAATAAAATTAACATTTTTAGTTTTTTACTTTGGTAATTTCGATTTGGTTGTATGTTGAACTTTGAACTTGGTTGCCTTTACACTTTTGTAATTTGTATTTGGTTGTATTTTTAAACTTTGGTAATTTCGATTATGATCTGTTTATTTGCCCGTCAAACCGTGTTTGACCCGCCAACTTGTGACACGACCTGTCACACGAGTTAGGGTTGAAGATTTCGACACGATTAGCTAAACAGGTCGTGTCACGGTTTGATGTTTTTCACCGCCAACCTGAATACTGCCCGTTTGCCATCCCTATGCTCGGGTATTCATTTTCTCGGTTTCTAATCATACGGTTCTATTCGATTTTTCAGTTTATCGGTTTTTTTAACACCCTTTTAGTACACAGGCCTAACAACAAAGATTAAAAAATGATGAGCTGTTGAACAAATTATGTTTGGCAAAAACTAACTTATGACTATGTAAAATGACCAAAAAGGGTATCTTTGAATTTAATAATTAATATTAATAAGGGTATAATTGGAAAAGCTACAATAAGCTTCTCATAAGCTACTCAAAGTAGCGTTTCAAAAAGTTAGCTTATAAGCTAGCTTTCTGGTACATGTTTGGATGGACTAGCTTATAAGCTAGCTTATGCTTGCCAAACACAGCCTAAAATAATTAATGGTAAAGAAACTAATGGAAATGATTGAATTATATGAAAATGTCAATTAGATTACAATTTTAAGAATAGTTAAGAAAATATCACACTATCTAAAAATAAGTAATTTTTATGTCAATATTGTATTTTTTTTACTATGATTTAAACCAAGCTGTTATACACTAACATAAAATAAAAGATATTTCCAACATTAATTCTCAAATAAAGCAAAGTAAATAATTTAGAAAGATCTAAAAAAATACTCTTTCCATATTCATCACACACTTCAATTTATATGTAAAATCAAAAACGAAAATAAAAAGATTTTTAAAATATTCACTACATTGCTTATAAATACATTTCATTTTTCTATTTTTTTTACCCAACCACAAGAAGAAGACCATCATCGGGGCGTCAATGGCGGAGCCTACAACTGATTCAAAGGTATTCCGACACACACCACACACACACACACACACACACATATATATATATATATATGTATATGTAGGGGTGGGTTCAAATGTGAACCACTTTTTGGTTGTGAACGTGAGGACAACCGAGAGTGCGACACGTGGCAGATGACTAGGCGCCACGTCAAGTTCACGGCGGATGACTAGGCGCGATTCATGGGAGGGCATTGAATTAAAGGGGGGACCACACTCAAAGTCGCCACGTGTCGCGCTCTCGGTTGTCCTCACGTTCACAACCAAAAAGTGGTTCACATTTGAACTTTCCTCTATGTATGTATATGTATATGTATATATATATATGAACATGAAGACGAATCTCAGTCACACATCTTCGGTTACGGTGGACGCGATCACGGAGGATTGACACGATTCATGGGAGGGTGGAGATTATTAAAGGAGGGGACCCAGTCAAAGCCGATTTTATTGACTGGATAAGTGGCTGAGATTTGTCCTTATGTTCACGACCAAATTGAGTTCACATTTGAACTTTCCTATTATATATTAAATCTATTGTTTTATATTTATTACGTATTTGTTTTATTTTTCGAAACCCAAAATCACATTCAGTGTTATAAAATTAAGATAAAAAAAAATCATGTATTCTTTGTCATATTTGATGTATATTGAATGTTGTTAATTAATTTTGCATGTAGAATTATATATTTAAAGTGATCGCCAAGTGTTGCCGAGGGCTTTTCAGAAAAAAAGCAAAAACTGTAGAAACATACGTTCATCAAGAGAAGGAACAAAAGTCGTGTTGCAAGAGCAGAAAGGAAAACAAACGTGAGACAAAAATCTTTACGACACATAAAGCCGAAGCTTTTGTGAAGCCTGAAGTTGATAAAAGAATTTGTCGAGATATATTATGTACAACGCATCATCAGAAACCAATCATCATGCCATCATCGTCAACCAGTAATCTACCACTACCACCATTGCCGCCACCTGATCTAGGATTCTATCATCATCAGAGGTCGATGTTTCCTCCATCAACACCGCCATCTTTGTGGTATGGTTATGATGGTATGCCGCAATATGGTCATAATAGCTGGGGAATATATTAAGTGATGGTCGATTAGATAAAATAATACTCTCGATATCATAATGTAATACGAGTAATCAAAGATTTTTACTTTATTTTTACCATCTCATTTGTCATTTTCTTTTTGGTGCAAGTGTTGACAAAATGATTGTAAATATTTTACATTTGGTGATTCAATTAACATTCATCATATATTTTTCATAAACATATTTAGTAGTTTATTTGAGAGTGATTATAGTAATACTAAATATAACCATTTTAAAAAGATATTATATATTCATTTAAAGATCAATCGATAAGATAAATGAAACATTCACATGTTTGTGGAATGGTTGAATTTTGTGGTATTTAAAATATTTTAATTGTATGCTTTAATTTTTTTTTTGATATTTTTATAAATGTTTTTTTGTAGTAAGTATTTCTATAAATATTGTCATGTATTTGGATTTTTTTTTTAAATCCGAACATATTTTTAAGAAGTAAAATCATGTCATTTTAAGAAAAAAAATTAGGTATGCAATCATTTTATATTTGTAAATCTCACCTTTAAGTAAGATATATTGTTCCACTTTAATTTGTTTAAAATTTGGGTCTTTATGTCAACTTCTTTTTATGTTTGACATGTGAGAAAACAATATCTAGTAAAATCTAAATATCAAACACATAAATGGAGGGGGGAAAACTAGGTAATGAGATGGTTATTTTATAGTAAAGGCTTGAAAAAGGTAAAACGTTGAGAGTAATTTTAGTTAACCATGTGATTTTTTGGATTTTTATTACTCTATGTCATGTTAACTTTCAGGCGTTTAAAACTTATATACTTTTATGTGGATCATTTAGTCCGGACTTTTGGAATAGTCCCGTACAACATTATGTGGTTTGTCTAGTGTCTTTTTTTTCTCTTTCAATTTGGCTTCCAAACAAAATGCATTAAAGAAAGTCTTTAGGGGATGCTTGTAAAGTTGTAATTTTGATTTATGTGAATGATCTAAATCTGCCGTTCTCTGATACATCTGAAATGCAACCAAAAGTTTGAAAAATCAATGTGAATATAATATAAAGTTCCAATACGTATAACATAAATTAATATAAGATGCATGGGGTATAGACATTTCAAAGTTGTTTTCGGTGAGCAAAATAAAGCTCTGCTTTTTAAGGTTTGACAAGGCTTTATGGTTGAATAAGAGTTAGATCAAACTATTTTAGGCAGGATTTTCCGATCTTAATTGAAAATTTTCACACTAAGCTTTGTAAGTAGACCTCGGTTAGGTCTACCCCAAAAATTTTAGTCTAATCGTGCTTTGAGGCTAATCTAAACCGAACTTTAGGTCCAATAGGCCCAAAAAAATTTTGAATTTTTATATGGCATCTTTGATAGAATCAAACTTTTAAAATACATCCAAAACAAACCGGAAAAATCTTCGAAATAATAGTGAGATAATAATAAGTTATAATGGATTTGATTTGTGTTTAGTTTTAACTTTTATAAAATAATTGACTTGATTTTATTTTTTACTTTTATATATATATTTTAGTATTTGATACATTTATAATGAATACAAATTAATTTAAATGATGATTTTATAAACCACAAATCAAACCGTAAAATATGGTTTGATAATGACCACTAAACTTTGGTAGTCTTGAAGAGGACAAGTAGAACTAGTTTAATCTTTTTGGACACACATCAATTACAATCTCATGGGTTTGTTCTTGTTGAACTATTCAAAATTAAAACATTTTTTTAATCAAACCTATAAATAGGTTCGATGAACAATTTGTTAAAGTAAATTATGATTTTCGTCCTTATGGTTTGTTAAAGATTTTGACTTTCTGTCCTTGTAATATATACGTAACGGTTTCGTTCTATTGTTTGTAAATCATTGCTACTTTCATACTTATGGTTTGAATTTATTGTTGTTTTGGTCCTTTTGGTTTATAGTTCTTTACTATTTTGATCTTTTGTACTTAAATATAGAATTTAATCCCTATGGATGAAAATAGAAACAAAAAGCAAACCATAAAAACAGAAAAAGACAATTACTAAACTACATATATAAAAATCATAATATTTAATAAACTACGATGACTAAAACAATATTTACTCTTTTTTTCTATCTATGTATATGATAATAAATTCATAGCATTTTGACGTATTTTACAAGATGAAAACTGGTAAAGTTGATATATAATAGGGTGTTTGTGAAATTAATTATTATTTTAAGACCGTAAGACTTATTATGAAGTTTGAGATACGTCATTGTAAAGATTCCGTGTGTGCTTTCCACGAGGGTTTGGTGTTTTCTTTATAGTTTTTATATGAATGTTCGGGTTTTTTTATTTTCATGTGAATATTCATTGTTTTTCATATGAATGTTTGTCTTTTTCAATGTACAAGTCGTTAATCTTTGCAGAAATTTGATCTTTTTTCCCTTACTTTTTATTAATGTTTGGTGTTTTACGTGAAGGTTCGACAAGATACAAAACCCCATCCAATGGCTCTAAGCTTGGACTTGCAAACTAGGCATTTTTTCATTATGTGTTGTAGAGGAAAGTTCAAATGTGAACCACTTTTTCATTGTGAACATGAGAATGAATCTCAGTCACTCATCGGTCAATAAAGACCGGTCCCCCTCTTTAATAATCTCTATCCTCCCATGAATCGCGTCAATCCTCCGTGATCACGTCCATCGTAACCAAATATGTGTGGCTGAGATTCGTCCTAACGATTCACAATGAAAAAGTGGTTCACATTTGAACCCACTCCATGTGTTATATGTGTATATATATCTATCTATATATGTGTGTATGGGATGGGAAGGGATAATTCAAATGAAAATCATAATATATAAACTCATAAGAATCAATTAAAAAATATTTTTCGAATGTATTATATTTTTTTTTACAAATTTGAACATACTCATTTGTGAAATACTACTTTAGATCATAACAAAAAAAAAAAATCATCTAAAAATGTTCTTATACATCAATTTCTTATGTGTGTGTAAAGAGAGGGGGTGAAAGAAAGACTTAGAATCGTGTAAGAAAAATAAGATTCGATAAAAATATGAGAAGAATTTTCGTCAATTAGATTAATTTTGGTACTTTCATCCATATTACTAAGAATTAAGGTGTCCACTTACTTATTTAAAGTATTTCATGGGTAAATTGGTCACATGTGGTTCACATACTTATTTAAAACTTTACCCTTGAAATTCCTTTTTTGAAGAGTGTATGTGTTAGTTTCTTGTACCATGTATGATCTGATTAAATTTGAATTTGATCTGATGCCAAAAAAAATCTCGTCTTTTCACGAGTAAAAAAGATTTCTCGGCGTAACTCATAAAGTTTTATAACAAATTCAATCATCTATTTGGTATTTAATATTTACAAGATTCACGTAAGACAAGTTTCCTTTAATATATCTCAAAATAAACTAGTTTTTGATAATAAAATAAACCAATTCCAATGTTTTCTTCTTATATCACAATCACTAGAAACAACTTGTGAATGATAGTCAACGTGTCAAATACGGTTAAAAGATGTATAATAGCGAATAGAATATGTAGATGGGTCGACATTTAAAATAAATCTAATGGATATATTAAAAAGAACTTTGTAACCATCTTTTTTATCAAACGTCTTTTTTCTTCCTATTTTTAAATGAATATGCACAAAAATCATAGATAAAATTGGACATAAAGTACATAAAAGACTAGTAATTTATTTATTATATTTTACTTAACATCCATGTTAGTATGTTACTGGACTTTCCATAACATTTCATGACAAATCTTGAATTAGTAGCAAGTTAGGTAATCTTAAACCATGCAATGAACAAAAAATTAGATGCATGGATATTATGTTTGATATAAATAAAATATGATAGCATTTGAGCAAAAATGGTTAATTATCGGTTAGCCTACATCACATTTGAAGAGACATTTCAGAGCTAACCCAATAGAAGAGTCGAGTTGCCTCTAGGAATGAGGCGAGACAGGTTATCCCCGTTCCTAAATCTGAAATATGCTCCTCCCCACCCCGTTTTCCATCGGGGATCTTATCGGGGCACCCTGTTGGGGCTATAGCTTACCTCGAACCCCGCCCCGTTACCCATAGTTGTCCCAAAACCCAAAATTTCTAATGTGTAATTGTAATTGTGAAGATGGAATAAAAGATGTCGTATATAATTAAATATATATTATATATATAATATCAGGCAGGCTCAGGGCATGGTCACCCCAACTACTAACCCCGAACCCCAAAAAATCCTTGTTAACACCCCGATCACCGCCATGTAACCCGATAACGTATGTCCTACCTCGCCTGCCCCGTTAAGATCGTATTTTGGGTTTTTCCGTTTGATTCGGTTTTATTGACATCCCTAACTTGCCTCTTGTAGAACTTGAACTTGAACCTGTTGTATTTTAACAAAGTCTCATAATCCATCAATTACTGAGATATACACCCCAAGGGACGGACCTATAAGAATGAGAAGGTAAATGTGCACCCATCAATCGATTTTTGCAAGTAATTATTTTTGGGGTATAGAATGGTGCACCGATTACACCTTGAGTTATGATCCAATATATTATAAAGTACAAGAAACATCAACCCAAAAAACGAAAATGTATCTCTAAATCAACTAAAAATCGAATAAGGCCGGTTTACTGACATCAAGCAAGCAACTTAAAAGGAGAACCCTAAAAATCAACCAAAAAACTTAAGGATTTTGGGAATCGTTGAATTTGGTTAGAGATACAACGAAAGAAACCACTTGGGTTGTGGCGCATCGGTAAAACCTTGGGGGATGTAGTGGGAAATCTCACCCACCCGAATCCAGGCGTTTCCAAAGCCCTTGTGGTCATAAAGGTTCATCTGCGATAACTCCAGACTATTCGTGGTCATCCGACAATTAGTCAGTGTGCGTAAGTTGATCTGGAACCCATGGTTACCAAAAAAAACCGAATGACTTTAAGGCCTTAGATTCAACTTAAGGTTACACTTATTCAACAAAAATCTTGTATCCAATACTGAAATATTATAATAAACTATGCGTGTAAGATTTTTTTCTTGTATTTTACAAATTGTGCACGATTGGAAATCATGAAATTGCCATGTTCATTTAATATACGTTAAACTACTATAATTTGCATCAATTATTGAGTTTGAAACTATTAGAAAGTTAATGCTTCATTTTGTGATTTTCAAAATACAATTTAAAGTAAAATATACTTTATTTTGACATAATTTATCAATATTTTCGTTATACATTTTTCTTTTTAAATTTAAAGCTTTTGTTGAGAAATTGGCAATGAAGTCGAACTACCTTTGACATAGTGCTTTCTGTTTAATGGATTTTCTATAACCTTGAGTTGTGCATTTAAATTATTTTTAATTTGCATATTAAACCATTTCACCATTTTAATGAATACAAATATTTAGAATATCTGTTATATTCAAATAGAAAAAAATAGAATTTTAATATTTTTTCTTCAACAGCTATGCTATCTTATATGCTAAAATAAAGAAAAAATTGTAAAAATTTCAAATCTATAGAAATTTCTAAAGCTTAATAAAAAAGAGACAAATAATATTATATTCATTTACCATGAAAAGAATATATTGGAATTGAATGTGTATGAGAGAAAAATAATATTTTATTAAATATTTTTTTAAAGTATAATTAACCGTTACGGTTTTTAAAATAGTATAGTTATCATAGATGAATGCAATTTTTTTTAGATTTTTTAATTTTTTATACTCTATTTTAGAAAAGTTATGACATAACTATTAGAGATGCTCTTATGATAATGATATAAAATAATAAAATAATAGTTTAAATTGTAACCTAAAAATAATGAGTTTTTAAATGAAAAACAAAATCTATGGTCTATTTACTAACAATTTAATTGGATTAAATTACACTCATAGTTTATTCATTCAAACTTATTTAATCAATTATTCATGACCTTGTAATAATGGCTTATTGATGTCAAAAGTGACCTATTCGATATGATAATGGAGAGAAATTTGTACAAAATAAGTCTTTTCAAACTTGCCATATCTCAACTTAAAAAACAAGCTTTATTTATATAAAAAAAAGAATCCCTCTTAATCCCTATGGATAAAATAATATAACAAAGTAGCCTTGTCCATGCAAAATTTAACACTACACCAACTATACAACCCCTAAGCTATGTCCTTCATCTTTTATTTTGAATAATGCCTTTACTTGCAAGGATATTGCAAAATAAACATCACTTAAAACTCAAACATGCTTCATGTTTTCATTTTTATAAATGGTTGTTTTTAAAATAAAGTTAAATACAATGATTACAAATATCAAGAAAAGTTCACTTAAAACCAACTCCCATTGTAAGTTGAAAGACAACGGAGAGTGTAACATGTATTATATCCTCTTTCGTTGTAAACAATAAACATATTTTTCTGCAACATTCATACCGAATGATTCAACCAACTCACATTCGGTATGAACGCCGATATGTTAGTCTAAAGAAAACTGAGGTTTGGGTATTAGTAGCCTACCAAGCTTAATTAGGAAAAACGTCGTGTGTCTCTTGTGTCTCTCTCCTGCCCGTTTTGCAACCTTTTCGATTAAATTGAAGATCACATTTTCAGAGATTGTGCCTTCTCGAACTCCATTATGAAGCAGGTGCGTCAATGGTGGAACATCGATGCGAAAATGATTGTCGATCACCCGCTTTTACTCGATTGGGTTGATGCTCTTAGTTTAAAGGTGATAGGAAAAAAAATCCAACGGGCTTTTATAGACCTACTTTTGGGTAATTTGGAAGGTTAGGAACAACAAAGTAGTTTCGAACCCCTCGCATTAGAAGGAAAAATGCTTGGTTGCCAAAATTCAGGCTCTTTCCATTTACTATATAAAGCACAAGGGTTGGAGGTGGGATGCAACTTTGTGGAGTTCTTGGTGTGGCGATGCTCTAAATATTGGTTAATTCCAATCTAGTGTTCGGAGGTGCTGTTTGGGGTGCCGTTCGATTAGAAGTGTCAGCTGCTTCTTGCCTTGTTTTCTTTCTTTTTGTTCGCAACGTTTTCTCTCTTTCTGGTGGACGGATTGGTGTTTCTTTCTTCTTGTTTCTTGTTTTTTTTCTTCCTGAATTTTTTTAAACAACCAATTTTTGGTGTTTTTTTTTTCTCTTTGTATTGTTCCTTTTCTAGCTCCTCAGCTAGAGTTTTTAATAAACTGTTTTCTTTGGATTGTTTGAAGAGGGTGATGGTTTTGTCGAAGCTCTCTTTCTTGCTTTCTTTTTGCCGTTTAAAAATAATAATAATGTTGATATGGAAATTTATTAGACTTTTTAAAGTTGTATGGAGTGTGAATGTTAAATAATAAAGGTAGATGTTAGAATGGAATTCTGATTTGATAATCCGTTGAACTCTTATATGAATTATGAATGCCCTAAGTTCATAACGTCTAATACATATTATACACTCTCCTTCGTCTTGGTTCAAAGCAAAAATTACCCATACAATATAAATGTTTTGTAAATATCTATCATTGTATATTTTTTGATAACAAAACAAAGTATGTATCTTGAAGTACAATTTAACAAACTATTTAATAGAAAAACTTAAAAAAAAACCATGGATCATAATCAATCTAACCCACAAGTTCAAAAATAAAATAGTTGCATTTACCAAAGGAGTGTTAGCCTAGTGGTAAGGCTTGGGCACTACATAGTGGTGAACCCGAGTTCGAGCCCTGGGGGACGCATTCTGGAGGTACGGGGGTTTCGACCCCGGGCTGCATGCTTTAGCAGTCGGGCTTCGGCCCAAAAATTACCGATGATTAGTCTGGGCCCAATGTGGTCTGGGATACCTCTTCCAAAAAAAAAAAAAAAAATAGTTGCATTTTAAAATAATAAAAAAACTCAAACATTTACATTTTTTTTAGTCAAATAGCTATTATCATTGTTGTAAGTCGTCCAAATTATATCCTAATAATGGTGGGGGATGAAAATCAAAATTTTCATAAATAATTAAACCCTAAAGTATACCCTTTAATTAAAACTGACTTTTGCCTTGATAATTCAAAACTCAATCACCCCATATTGTCTTTATCATTAGCAAATTTGAAAACAAAAACAAATATATCCTTCCAAGCTCTCAAACACCAAAGAACCCTCCAACTTCTTCTTCTTCACTTAAAAGGAATAATAATAATAATCTTTGAAACCCACATTTTTATGCTGAAGAACAACTTCTCTACCCACAATCACATTTTTCTTCTTTGGTTCAAGAAATCTTTAAGATAAAAGTTGTTAAACCCACATTGGTTTCCTCAAAATACTTGTGGGTTCATCATCAAAAGCGGTTTTCAGGTAAAAAAGTTTTTACTTTTTTTATGTTTCTTGGTGTGTTTTGTGAAGCCAGTGAGTGAAGCCAGCAAGATATTGTGGAAAAAAGATTGTTGTTTTGTTTAAAAAGGGAATTGAAAGTAAGAAAATTGATGGGTTTCTTGTGATTGGTAGTACCCAAGAACTAGGGTTTGTGAATCTTTTCTTATTATTTATGTTTTTGGTACTCCAATTTGATTTGATCATGTGGGTTTTTGATTATTTATGTTTATGATGATGCATAGTTGATGATTTCTTTATGGTGGGTGTTGATTATTTTTGTTTCAAGACTGTAAATTTGTCAAATTTGGTTTCTTGGTACCACCAATTTGATTTGATCATGTGGGTTTTTGATTTTTTATGTTTATGATGCATAGTTGATGGTTTCTTTATTCTGGGTGTTGATTATTTTTGTTTTAAATTTGTCAATTTTTGGTTTCTTGATTGGTTAAGTTTCTTGATATATGGAGGAAATTGAAAGGGGGAAATTACTTATTTGGTCTTGTGGAGTTGTGGGTATCTTAATTTGTTTGTTTTTCTGTTAAAGAATTGAATCCCAAGATTGCATTTAGGTTTTTATAGGATTCTTTACTCAATCTTTATATTTTGGTTCACAACTTCTTTTAAGGATCTTTAATGTTCAATCTTTATCTTGCTGATTCAAATAAGCAATTGGGTGCAAAGAGAATGAAAAAAGTATAAGTTATCCAATTTGCCCTCTAATTTGGGAAAATAATGGTTGATTTTCGTTAGTTCATGGTACTTTCTTGAGTTAATTTCCAAGAAAAACGATAATTTGATCCTCAAATTACAAAAAGGTGTCTTTTTTGTGTTAATTAGTCTTGAATCGAAAATCTTGATAACTCACGGTACTTTCTTGAGTTAATTTCCAAGAAAAACGATAATTCGATCCTTAAACTACAAAAAAGGTGTCTTTTTTATGTTAAATAGTCTTGAAATCGAAAATCTTGATGACTTTTTATAACGGGTTCTTGAATTTTAATTTGGTATATGCAGATCTTGTTTTGCTGATCTAGCTGTCTTTTTGTCATTTCTTAAGTGGCTGCTTGGGTTTTACCGTAGAATGCAAGTTTAATTTTCTTGTATCGATATGAAACCAGAAGAATATAAAAGAAGGGGAAGCCTTGGTCGTAGGTTTGTGTCTTTCTATTTTTGTTTCCTTAAATGTTAGAAACTTTTTTTCGATGAATATTATTATGTTTTACTTCATTATTAACGATTCAATTTTCAGAAAACCGAACGATTGTATGAGGGCTATTGTGACCATCATAGTTGGTATTGTTTTCGGATTCTTCATTGGAGTATCGTTTCCGGTATTTTCACCACCAAAGGTTCGTATTTTTAGTTTCGTCCTAAAAAGGTTCATCTTTGACTTTTGTGGGTCAAAGTAGTTGTATTTGATTTCAAAATTGTTAAGAATTAGTTACATTAATGACCTTTTTAATATGGTTTGAAATTGATAGCTCAAACTCATACCTCCAATTGATACGTACCTTGGTGACAAGAATTCGGGCCGCTCTACACAAACAATCCTAAATGTGATATCTGTGACGAGGGACAACGTTACAACTGGAACTCAAAAACTAGACGATCCATCGGAGGTATACATCCCTTTGTTGGGTATCATATCATTCCGTTGCACGCGCGCGCGCACACACACACACATATACATAGGGTTCAAGTTAAGGGAATACCAAAGAACAATGAAAAACTGAGGAACATCCTAATAACCATTCATCTGTATGGTATGCACATGTGCGTAAAAGTAATTTGGGCGGTATGCACATGTGAATAAAATGCACACTTGCGTAGAAATCACAAAACATTTTCGATTATCTGTGTATACACATGTGCATACTGTGCAAATGAATTGGGTTATCGGGGTGTTCCTCAGTTTTCCATTTTTCATTGTTTTCCCCTAAACATAAGTATGTGTGTGTGTGTGTGCCCTTGATCTCATGGGAGGCTGCGCCCTACAAGTACCCAAGTATCACTTAGCCAATGACCCTTCGGTTTGTTGGTTGTGATACTGTTCGATAATTTATGTTGTTTATAGTTTTTCTTGAAAACATCCCAAATTCAGTTAAAACTACAATAATTTTACTCAAGTTATCCGTCTATATAAAATTGTGGTAATTTCCCCTACAAGAATCTTGAATATTGCTTGTTCCCCTTTGGGCCTTAAAATGAATAAGTTATTTTTTGGTTCAAATGAAATGTCTTTCTTTATAACGTTACATTTGAACTTAAAACGGTATGCAGATATTCGTGTCAACTAATCCCCGGGGTGCCGAAAGACTACCTCCAGCTATAATTGCTTCCCAATCGGACTTCTATCCTCGGAGATTGTTTGGTCGACCTAGCGAGGTTAGCCATTTTCCCACTATAAATCTTTCGTCCTACGTGCTCATTTGCTCCAACTCTCTTGGAAAAAACTGCCTTACTCTTTGTGGTAAAGGTCATGTCTGCATACATCTGACACTCCCTGGACCCCACTTTCAGGGGTGGGATATACTGAGCTTGTTTGGTTTTTATCGAAACTTGTTAAACTTCCGAAACTCTAACTACATTCGAGTTTGCAGGACTTAAAAATCAAGCCGAAATATCTTGTAACTTTCACGGTTGGTTATAATCAAAAGGACAACATTGACCAAGCCGTCAAAAAGGTTGACTTTTCTCTATATTCGCCACCCTTCTCTTCCGCCCTCTATCTCTGCCCTAATCGTGTTGCTCTTCCTACAGTTTTCCGAGAACTTTACAATCCTTTTGTTCCATTACGATGGCCGAACAACCGAATGGGATGAATTCGAGTGGTCAAAACGAGCCATTCACATAAGTATTCCAAAGCAAACAAAATGGTAACAAAAACTAACACTTCTTTTACCTGTTTGACTCGGTCAATGTCGCACTATCTTTGACTTTTTGCTGATTTTTTCGAAGGTGGTATGCGAAAAGATTTCTGCATCCTGATATTGTTGCACCCTATGATTACATATTTATTTGGGATGAAGATCTTGGGGTCGAGCATTTTGACGCTGAAGAGTGAGTTTCTGTGGCGAAATTATGCGCGTTTTTAAGAAGGTTTCTTGATTAGTCAATGTTTGACTTTGAATCTTTTATACGTTTTAGGTACATTAAGCTTGTGAGGAAGCACAAATTGGAGATATCGCAGCCGGGTTTGGATCCTAGCAGCAAAGGTTTGACATGGCAAATGACCAAGAGAAGAGAAGATGTTGAAGTCCACAAGTAAGTCAACACTTTGACTGTCTGCTTACTTGGTTTTTAAAGAGAAAGTTTTAAAGATTGAATCTTTTTTGTGTATATTTGATGGTTTTGGTTCGATAAAGTGACGGATTTTATGTTTTTTTTGTTATGTTTTGGTAGAGAAACTGAGGAGAAACCAGGCTGGTGCAGTGACCCTCATTTGCCTCCATGTGCAGCGTAAGTTTTCTTTTTAATAAATTTATTATACTTACACCCATTAAAGAAAAAAGAACGACAATTTGAGTATTGGGTTCAAACGGGCCGACTATGAACTGATCTTTTTGCAAGAAAGACCATGGTCAATCTGAATTTGAAAGGTCATACCATCATAGCGTTGACTTCAATGGTCAAACTGCGTTTTTAACGGAGGGCGTTCAAGATATGAACTTAACCTCTTATCGTGTACTCCCTTTGTTCGATGACAAAGGGTAAATGAGTAATTTGACTAGTGGGTTAAAAAGGGCTAACTATGAACTTCAAGAAACTGAAAGCTACGACCTTTTTGCAAGAAAGACTATGGTCGATCTGAATTTGGAAGGTCATATGATTTCAATGGTCAAACTGTTATCTTAACGGAGGGTGTTCAAGATATGAGCTTTACCTCCTACCTTCTATTCCCTCTGTTTGATGACAAAGGGCAAATAAGTAATTTCACTGCTGGGTTCAAATGGGATGACTATGAACTTCAAGATACCGAAAGCTATGACCTTTTTGCAAGAAATACCATGGTCAAGCTGAATTTGAGAGGTCATAGGGCTGACTTTAATGGTCAAACTGTGAACTTAACCTTAACCTCCTACCGTCTACCCTCTTTGTTCAATGACAAAGGGTAAATAAGTAATTTGACCTTGAGAACTTGTCAAAAACCAAAATCATGCAAATTTCGTGACTTAATTACTTTCGGGTACAGATTTGTGGAGATCATGGCTCCCGTATTTTCTCGAGATGCTTGGCGTTGCGTGTGGCATTTAATTCAGGTATCGTGTATTTCCACGATTAACCAAAGTTCCTGTTACTTCAAAATAATTCGACGCTTTTAATTTCCGTTGGTTGTGAATGTAGAACGACTTGGTTCACGGATGGGGTCTTGACTTCGCCCTTAGAAAATGCATCGAGGTAATGAATAGATTCGGTTGTTGTTTGTGTTTCAAGAAATTTTGAGGTGTTAATTAATAAGAGTATGGCCTTTTCGTTTTCTAATGATATAGCCGGCATACGAAAGAATAGGAGTCGTGGATGCACAATGGATCGTTCATCAAGGCGTGCCTTCGCTTGGAAACCAGGTAAAAAATAGGAAATTTCCAAAATTGCCCTTGTAAGCTTCAGGGGTCTTCACGAAAACAACTGCTTTGCTCTTTTGGGTAGAGGTCAGGTTTGCATACATCTTACTATACCTAGATCCACCTTAAGGTGGGTTAGCTCGTCGGGTCGGATTTAGCGGGTTGTCTTGTCCGTGAACAACTAAAATATAATGGGTTCGTTTGGTTTACCCTTGTAAGCTCGAGAGAGGGGTACCATCATGCTTTTGTTTACCCTTTAACAATTCCATTAACAGGTAGAATCTGAATCGCTAAAAGGTAAATCTTGTTTGGCAAAGAAAATGTCTGCCTCCTGATGGTTCTAAAACCCTCTAAATGATTTTGTTATTTTGTATCTTGGTCTTCTGTTAACCATTCATTGCACTGATTTCATTCGCAACAATTACAAACCAACCGTATTTCGTTTTGCACTATATTATAAGAGCCTCTTAATCATTCTGACCACTTAATCATCCGGCACCAAATCATCCAACAACTACCAAACAACCCCTTAATCTCTCGTTTTTTTTGTTTGTAGGGCACTACAGATAGCGGGAAAGCACCATGGGAAGGGTATGCAATGCATCTCCTTTTTCTTTACTGCTTATTCACATGTGAATAGACACTCGTGTTTGACTTTTTTGTTGTCAAAATTCAGGTAAGGGATCGGTGTAAGAAAGAGTGGCGGATATTTCAAGATCGTGTAGCGAATGCGGAAAAAGCGTACTACAAGTCCGTCGGTGTGGGATCCACAGATCAAGAAGCGAATTGGGTGACGGACGACAGAATTCAGTAGCCACTTTAGTGATCAATGGTATCGTTACTATCCATATAGGTCACAATAGTATATGATGCTAGAGGCAAATCTGTACGATTATACAGAATTTATGGGCGTTAACGAGCATATGTTATAAACGTTCTCAAAGGGTAAAAAGGTCATTTTACTTGCTCGTTCTCGAACGGTTTAGGTCCTTCAATGCCGACAACAATAGTAGTCGTACTATGTACAAAGAAGTTCGTGAAAAATTTAAGACTGTACGAAAATATGTCAATATTAGACTCTATTTGTAGGTAGTAAAAACTTATGGAATTTGTTGTTTTTTAGTTTTTTGAAATGAAAAAGAAGGCTAATCTATACTATATATAAGATTCTTAATCAGTTATTTTAATTAAGCAAAACTGTAATGCATCAATTAGAAACTCCTTCCACCCACGTCTTCAATTTCAATTCATATTTCAATTGATAACTTACGCTCTATATCCCTATAGTTACTTAATTAAATTACTTTTACCCCTCACTTTTTCATTTTTCATTTTACACCCTTATTATATTAACATAAATAATGTAAATTGCGTAAAATGTATTAAAATTTTTATTTATATTTTTAACAAATTATACCATTATAATCGTCTCGAAAATATCTTCAAAATGAGTTCAATATCGAATATTTTTAGATTTTAATCATATTATTAAATATTAAAAATACATATGAATTAATTTGTTCATATATTTTTACATTAAATCATTAAATGTTGAATTGTTTATAAATTTGGAAGTTACAGTTAATACCCTTATGATTAGTCATTTATTTACTATTAATCCTCTATTTTTTCATGTGTCATTTTAAATCTTTATCATATTAAGATAAATAATCATATATGAACAAAAATATGTTAAAGAAAATCTTAAATGTTATTTTTCACATGGGTCAAAAATTAATGATCAATTATCCATCTTCGTTATAGAATTTTAAATGCTTTGTGCGGCATCGCGCACGGGCAATTTCTAGTTAGAAACAAGATAAGTTTTACTTAAAAAAGGTTAACCAATAACATTGTGACACGTGGCACCAACCTTTGCCAACCCATAGTTGGTCGACGACCAAACACGGAGAGGTTGGCATTTTGGTGAACTAGTTTATTGAAAATTTAAAAGAGTAAATTACAAATTTGGTCCTTGTGGTTTGCAAAAAATGACACTTTTTGTCTCTGCGGTCTTAAAATTACAAAATGGTTATTTTATCGATTTTTGTTGTTGTTGTTATTCAATCAAAATTGATTTTATGATTTTGATCCTTGAAGTCTTTTATTGGATAGAAGACAAAAAACAATGGCAAAAGAACAAAAATGATGCTCCTTTAATTGAATTTTTTAATGACGGTTAAAGGAAGGTACAAAATCTATAGAGACGAAAAATGTTATTTTTGAGAAACCACAGAACAATTTGTAGTTTACTCTTCTCTGAAACGTCAAAAAGTCTAAAAAAAAAACTTGAAACTAATCTTGGACTGTTGGGTCATAACCGGTCTTGCCTTTGTGATGAGCACAATTTTGCCATCTATTGATGGTTTGGTTAAAGGGTTAAACGAAGTTAAGTTGAATTATGAGAACATATTCATATATGAGCTTGTTGATGTTTGTTGTTTACTAGGTGAAAATGAGTCTAAAGAATTTGATTCCTGTCTCTTTTTAGTTATATTGGACTTTATCAACTAAGAAGTATAGTATCTTATATTAGTTAAAAAGGTTGGCTTAACTGCTTAAGATTTGTTGGTTTGTCACAACTATTTGAGCCCACATGTTCCATGAAAGGAAAACCCGTTTTTTTGGGATCCTTATTGTTTACGTTTCTAGATATACAATAGTTGTTGGATTCTTATATATTGAGTTGTTATACGTAGTGTTGTATGAAATGTAAACTAGATTCGATTAAATTACATGATTTAAAAAGACTGAATAGAACACAAATTGTTTATTTTATTTCATACCAATAAAACGAATTTCCGTAAAACAACATAGAACAAAGAATGCAAAAACACGCATGAACAAATACAACATGTGTAATATAATTAGTTTCCCATCATAGACATTGTCTTGTTAAGTTCAAACTTTTTGTGCCTCGACACAATAAAGTCTGCCGCTTCTATGTCCACATTCTCATTTATATCCTCTTTGTTTTGCGGGAATCCATATTTGTGGTTGCGGTGATGATGGTTTGTGACTCTAATGTCTGCTTGACGTTGCAGCGGGAGTCTCTGGAAGCCATGACCAGTGAAGTAGATATCTGAATAAGGAGGTGTGTCAAATAACTTATGTGGTGTATCTGTTAGTTTCTTCTTTGAGGAACCGTGATGGGTGGTTGAAATGTGGGTTTTCGACATCAATGGTGTTCAGTTGGAAAGACGATTGGTTGATGAATGAGATGGAATTATGTCGAGTTTTGAACATATATTTATATGAGTTTGAGAAGGTGTTTTTTGACGGGAGGGTGGATATGAGTTATGGAATCTGATTCCCATTTCTTTTTCTTTCTTATATTTTGGAGTCTATCCAGGGTATTACATGCATTATATTCTTCCTTTAGTTTGGTAAAAGGATTCTCTAGTCATTGAGAAAACTTGAATATCAAAGCGTCTTATGGCACCGCCGCCAACCTGCCAACTTTGAAATTTGAAACATTAACAAAGTTGTTGGCTTTAGCGTAATTGGTTTCTTTTGACCACTTTTCAAGCCTATATTGTCTACTCTACACAGAATAATACATGTGTCTATAAATTCATCGGAATGATTTGATATATATATATATATATATATTTATCAAGCGTATTAGATTTAAATTATTGTACATTAAATCCATACATACAGATTTTGACATGATGAATGACTTAATCAAAAACTGCCAACTTGATCGAAAGTTAAAACTACAAAAGGTCAATGTACCATTATTTGGTGAAATATATGCCAACCCCCCCCCCCCCCCCCCCCCCCCCCCGGATCAAACTCATAAAATAGACGTCCAACAAAACTAAGATAATCTCGAAATTGAGATTTTGTTGGTTCTGTAAACTGCAACCAAGAAAGGTCCAACTTGTGCTAAAGTCAAATCAATATCAGATTTTTATAACTGATTCTTGTCACTATCATTTTTTAAATCGTTAAAAAGATAAGTGGTATAGATTTGTCTGATTAGGGTTCTTTAACTTTAATATTTATAAATAAATGGCTATAATTTTATTTTCAATGATATTAAATTTAATTTTATATCAATTAATCGTATTTAATTTGAGTTAATACTCTAACTTATACAACTTTATAGAAGCTTAACATATATTGGCCCTGCCCCCTTTCCCAAAAAAAATAACACACTAGCTCAATATTCATATTAACACAATTAAAAGATACAAATTTACCAATAACCTTCATATTACTGAATTTGAATGTAACACTCCTACTTGCATCCATTAATATTCACTTCCATCAAATTGGTTTCAACTATGTTTTTTTAATACACAAATCTATGCACTTTCAATGATATAATAATAATTAATTAAATAATCAAATAACAACTTGTGATTAATCTATAACATTCAGTAAACCTTAACTATTTATAATAGTTAAAAAACAAAACAAAACCCAAATTATTTATCTTATTTCATACGATAACATATATTTCGAAACAGAGATAATAAATATTACATAGCAAAGATTGCTCAACAATTTACATAGTCAAATGCAAGTTAACCTCTAATTATAGACATTGTTTTGCTAAGTTCAAATTTCTTGTGCCTCGACTCAATAAAATCTGTAGCTTTTGCGTCTACATTTTCATCTATGTCCACTTCAGACTGTGCGAACCTGTATTTTGGCTTATAGTCAGTGTAATTTGTGCCTCTAACATACACTTGGGATTGGTGTGGGATTCTTTGAAAGCCATGACCAATGAAATAGATATCAGAATATGGAGGCGTGTCGAGTAACTTGTGTGCCATTTCTTTGATCTTCTCCTTCATGGATTTGTGATGGTGGTGTTGATGGGTGGGAAACCTATGCGTCTTTGACATAAGTGGAATTCAATTGCAAATGGTTGATTAGTGCATGGTTTGTTACTGAATTTTAAACACACATTTATATATGAATTTGTAAAGGCCTTTATCCGCGTGAAGGTGGAAAGGAGACAGAAGTCATGGAATCCTATTCCTATTTCTTTTCACATTTCTTCAAGACTTCCTCTAATAAGTTTATGACAAGATGTCGGGAATACACCAAATTTTAGAACATGGGGACTGAAGCCGACAAAATGAAAATGCATGGGGTTATATGCAATCTCTACAACCCTTTCAAGTCTCGGTACAAACTTAAAGTTAAAAGGAGAAAAGGCCTAATACTTCCACCTAAAATTGCCAAACTTAGAACTTATATTATTCTAGATGTTACATAAGATATCCTTTTGAATTATCTTTTAACGTATTTCTTACCTTACACATTTTATTATCGAGATGACTAACGTTCATAGTAATAGGATCGAATGTAAAACAAGAGGCTAGTTAGGTTAAATAAATAAAGAAAGATCAAAACGAAGCCTATCAAAAGAAATTTTCATGCAAAATTCTTAAATCATCTTTCAAACTTAAGCTTTACATAATTCAAGAATTTTGATATTGTCAATACATCTAATCGTATTTGCTTTCAAAAAGAATTGTATACTGACTTTTTGAGCATTGATTTGGTTGAAGAATCGTTCACGTGCATGAACATGATCACGTACAATCTTTGTTTTCTTTTGACAACTATCTATTATTTTTCTCTTTATACATACATATATGGGTTGGATTTTTTCAATATAAAATGATATTATGTCTTTCTATAATCTTCAATTTTCTCTTCATATCTCTTATCTTCTTTTCCCATTTTTCTCTATTCTCTCTTCATAACAACTACGGATACACATAATTGAATTATACAATAAGCAAACACGTTGTGGATACTTTCTTAAGAATATTATTATACTTTGTGAATCCGTTATGAATACTTAACATTATTAGTTATTATAGTTGTCAAATAAGCTGTAAAGATACTATGAATTTAGATCTAGTATAACTTAGTGAAAAATTTGTGAATACCAATTACGTCAATAAAACTAATATATCACTTACAAATATCATGTGAACATTATGAATACATTATAAAATATTAATATTTATTTAATGAACAATGATAATTATCTCATTAACTAATAACAATAATTATCTTAGATTTGTAGTTTAGAACACCTTATAAATTTTAAAGTTTTAAAATGATTAAACCACTATATATAACACATAGACATCTATAATCAAATTTAGTTCGACGGTAGTGGATGAATTTATCATATATTTAATAAAATTATTATAATCCTAAAGTTTATAAATAGTAAAAAGATATTCTAATTTAAAAAATTAAATGTTCGACCATGGTTTAACAAAGTATAATTTTATTAAAGCTAACATAACATATAATTATTATAAATACTCAAGTAGTTTAAATATAAATATGTTTTTGAAAATCACAAGTAAATTACTACTGAGTGTTATTATATAGACCTTCTTTAATTAAACTGAGGTATACAACTATATTGAGTCCACCTGTATACTCACATAAAAGATCCATTCACCTCATTGAGAGATCCATTTATAATTCCTCTTACTAAATTTGTTAAAGAGTGGAAGTAATTGTTTTAAATATTTAATTCTAAACAAACTATTAATTTTAAATGTTAAAATGCGGTAAAAACCAAAGTATGTTAAAAAAAAACTATAAAACCTGACTTGATGATTGTTTTGAAACATAGTAGGCAAGTTTATTTTTCCCCCCATTTTTATAAAAGAAAAAACACATCAAAATAAAATCAATTTGCTTTCATTTATATTTTGTAAATCATGAATCCAAATAATTCAAAACTATTTATTTTTACTGAGTGTTAGATCAAATTTATACATTTCTTAAAATAGAAATAAATGTAAATTTGGTTTTTTTTAGCCTTTTAATAATTAGAAACTTTATAACACGTTCCTCAATTTAAAAGTGGTGCGAATATGCATTTTTCAAAGCATGAAAAGTGAACGATAATCCAACAATTTCCACCGCCAACAACGATGGCACTTTCACTTTTCAACCAGAGGCTAATTGCATTTCTATAACTGTTAATTATATCTTTAATCTTCTTACATATATTAATATTACTGTTTGCTTTTTACATTTTCAATATGTAAAACGATCTAATTATGATATTTATAAGGGTGCAAATAACAATTCCCGTTTTATATGCGACCTCCTCTAACTTTATATGCGTGCATTGCACGCTATATTACATTAATCTACGTGTTTCTTCAAATAGCTTTAGATCAATGAAATTATATATAGGGAAAAGTTAATTTGTTAACCCATGAATTTGTGTTAACTGTGTTAATAAAAATGGACCAATAGAATTTCTTTATTTTTCTTATTTTTCTCATTTTCTGCATACATGGGCCAGCCTTCTATATTTTAGGATTTAACTAACTTCCCTCTAATTTAAGAAATCAATCTTAACCATTGATTGAAATGATCAACAGTGGTTATATGGTTAACACAAATTGATTGGTTAAACAAATTAACTTAACCCATTATATATATATATATATATATATATAATTTGGCATATATCCACTTTCATTTTTAGTTATTATAGCATAAAGTATTTATATATGGCAAATAAGCATCAACATTGTTTATCTTTGGTGAGATTTAAACTCATGACTTTTTAGGTGATTTTGTATACTTGAACCTTTAGTCATTTATGATTGATTAAAAGATTGTTAAATTTTATTAGTGTCTGCAATTTTTTTTTACCGAAATTGTATATTTCCTTTTGCCACATGACCAAAATTTTTAAAGTTGGGTCACATTTTGTGAAAAGCAATTTCACTCGCACTAATTTACATAATTTAAGAGAGAACGTAAATCGTTTATTCATATCATAAATATACTTATTAGATACATTATTTGGCAAAGATTAAAAAAACATAAACACGATAGAATGCAATATGTATAATGTATAGTACAGTTAGCCCTCCATCATAGACATTGTCTTGTTAAGTTCAAACTTTTTGTGTCTGGATGCAATGAAATCTGTAGCTTCTGCATTGACATTCTCGTCTATATCCTTTCCTTTGTGCATGAATCCATACTTGTGCTTGTGGTCAGAATACTTCGTGACTCTAACATCTGTTTGAGGCTGAGAGGGGAGTCTTTTGAAGCCATGACCAGTGAAATAGATACTAGAATATGGAGGTGTGTCAAGTAACTTGTGTGGCGTGTCTATCAATTTCTTCATTGAGGACCCTTTGTGGCTGGCTGAATTGTTAGTATTCGACATCGATATTGTTTAGTTGTAAATGGTTGGCTGATGAAGTTATGTTAGGACTTCGAACATATATTTATATATGGTCTTGGGAGGTATTTGTTGACGTGATGGTGGAGATGAGTAATGGAATCTGATTCCCGTTTCTTTATTGTTATTTTGAAGTTTATCTATCAATATATTGTAAGTCTAATATTCTGCATCAAGTTTGGTAAATAGATTCCTCTATGTTATTTTAGAAACTTGAATATGATTGAGTCTTATGTCTGCCAAACTTAATCAATTAAAAGGGCGGTGGCTCTAGTGTATTTGATTTGCTTTGACCAGTTGTCGTTGTCTATACATGATTATACACGTTTTACAGATTTTTATATGGCACGTGATTGAATCAAAACACTTCCAACTTGATCAACAACAAAAACTATAGAATGTCGATGAATCATTATTCGGCGAAATATATTCCAAGAAATCTTGTTAAGATTCATAACATATGCCACTTGACAAATGATATCCCAAGAAATATAGCTAGAAGTTGGACTTTCATAGTCTTTGAAACTAGTAGGACTAACATATTACTAATACATATTATGTTTCGATTTGTTAGATAATGTTTAATATTTCAATCTCTTTATTTGCTCAAATGCTTTCATAAATTATTTTATATTAAGGTGTAAATCTATTTTATGATAATCTTTGTTATCCATTGCCCCATGTAACACACACATATCGCTATATAAAGCTACATATTTGCTCAAATGCTTTCATAAATTATTTTATATTAAGGTGTAAATCTATTTTTTCTCATATTTATAGAGTAAAAGAGTCGAGGGCATTCGAATAAAAGACAAGATGGAAACATAAATGCAACAAAATAAAAAAATTTGTTGTCCATCATTTTTCATATTTACTGTTGTTTAAGAAATAGTAACATGTTAGACAAATTCTATATCATCATGGACAAAAAAGACGTTGGGTTCATAAATAAACATTGGTCTTACAAGACACAACGTGTTTTGGACCACAAGCACGCAGACATTATGATTAAAACAAGATGGAAAGGACGTTGTTTGGGTGGGATTCAATATAACATAATGTTTGCGTGCTTGGGTGGGATTCAATACAACATGTTAGAAGTCCTCGTCATGTCGCAAAAACAAAGCCGTGAACCAATAGTGTAAAGCGGACAATATTGTGTCTTGGCAGACGAGATGTTATGATATCAAAAATAATATTAATTTCAATGTCCATTAAGTGAAACGAATTAAATGTAAAACCATGTTTAAATTTTATTTATATGTTTTATTTTTAATAACACTTTTTAATACAAAATAATTGTTTCTGATTTTGAAAACCAATTTCGACGTAATACAAGACCATGTTGTGGATTTGGAAATAAATTATTTTAGCCATTTGAATACTCTGATAACACATTTGATATTATGTTCATCGTATTTTATAAAATTCAATACAACTTCAACTTTTCATAGTATTTAAAAATAACGAAATAAAACATAAAATATTTATCTTATTTCATACAATATAGAACATTACTTAGCAATTTTTTTTCATTATTGTTACTACTTAGCAAATGTTGCTAAAAAAATATACAAATTGAGCTAAGTTTCAAAAAATTTGTGCCTCAACTTAATGAAATTTGCAGCTTCTGTATCTACATCCTCATTTTGCATGATCCCAGATCGGGGATTGCCGTCATAATAGTTTGTGACTTGGGGTCCCCGGGAGATTCTCTGGAAACCATGACCCATGAAATACATGTCGGAATAAGGAGGCGTGTCGAGTAACTTGTGTGGCATTTCTTTGAGTTTCTTCTTGAACGAGTCGTGATGGTGGTGTTGATGAACAGTTGAACTATGTGTCTTTGACATCAGTAGTTCGGATGCAAATGGTTGATTGATACGTTTATGAAGTTATGTTGAATCCCAACATACATATATATAGTAGTCTATGAAGGCTTGTATCAACACGAAGGTGGAAAGGAGACATGAGTCACAGAATCCTATTCCCATCTCTTTCCACAGCCCATGTGTGTTTTATCTAATGAGTTTGTGACACAAGATACTAGGAATAACACCAAAGTTCGAAGCAAAAGGGACCATAAATGATGAATCGCAAAAGTATAGGGGGTCAAATATAGTTTTTGGAACCTTCTACGAAGAAAAAAGATAGTATTCCCACCTAAAATTGCCAAACTTAGTACCTATAGTATAACTTTTTAAGTTATTTTTTTAATGTATTTCTTTTAGATCGTTCGTTTATATTTGTTTTATAACGAATTGCTTTCCGAAATTTTGAAATATTAATTAGGCAAAGAATCCTTAAATTCATGAATGTGTTTATGTATAATTTGTTTCTTTTATCTTTATTCCAACAAATACTACTATTTGTTTTCTATATATAATAATAAGATTTAGTTGGACAGATGTTGTTTAAATTGTCTTTAACTTTTATAAAAATCACATTATAAGTAACAACTTTACATTGTATTTGAAAAAAAGTTTAAAATGCAATTAAAAACAGTTTATGCTAAAGTAAGGCATATAACTTTGAGTTAAAGATTATAGATGATGAATTGATTAATATTTTATCATTATAAATTTATAATCTACAAAATTTATGGACATTAAAAAGCAAAATGCCAAACAATTTCTGAATGTAAAAAAGTAATTTACCAACTCTTTCTTCATTAGGTTTTTATTCTGTTGCTAATAACAATAGTAATCGTACTATTTATAGAGAAATATTGCCACAACGATCTTATGTATGCTTTCAGTAATATTAGACGATTATGGTCATTGCATAAAACTTTGTAATGATAAAGACTCATGATGGTTAGATTTAATAAACATTGTATTTGTTATTTGTTTCTTCGAAAGACAACCATTAGTTAACAAATTTTACCTAATTATTGTATATTGATAGTTTAAATTTGAGCTTTTATACCATTTTGAAAGTTTTGATATTGTCAACATATCTAGTTATACTCGTATTAAGAAAATTTATTTTTGACATTTTTAAACATTAATTAATTGGTCTAAGAATTCTTCACATGCATAAACATGTTTGCGTACAATTTTTTTCTTCGACAACTATCTGTTCTCTCTCTCTTCCTATACATATACACACATATGTAATCAAGTTTAATAAGACGATAATTGATCAATTTACCATATATTTAAGAAAATATATAGTCATATAATTTGTAATTAATAAAAGATGTTGTAATTAAAATAAATATATTGACATAATTTTAGTGAAGTATAATGCTCTATTTTTAAAACCAACATCAAATATGATGAATATAAATATTCAAGTATTTTATATATACGTTTTCTATTTTTAAAAGTAAAGTTTGATAGGAGCAAATTAATATCATTTTTTTTACATTTTAAAAAATACAAATTAAGTACATCAAAATTAAAATTAACTTTTCCTTCATTTATGTTTATGAATCACGTTCATCAATTTAAAAGGTGTGTGAATATGCACTTTTCAAAAATGTGACAAAGTGAACGATAGTCAATCTCTACCGATAAAGATAGGGCCGGTCCTGACATTTCAAATGCCCATGACGAAAAGGTAAAAAATACCCTTGATAACTATATATAAAACAAAAATAAACTATGTATTATTTTTATAAATTGATAATAACACAGTGGATTTGGGCTGTTGATGCCCTTGTCTGGTCTGCTGCCCATGGCCGTCGCCATGATAGCCAGGCCTCAGGGCCGGGCCTGGATAAAGACAACGACAACCTCTAAGACCTCGCGTTATACATAACCCGAGCCAGTCGAGTAGGCTCGAGAACCATCAGCAAAGGCCGGGTACACCACCATGGACGATTTCGGGTTCGACGTCTCAGCTCCAAGGAGCCGTTCGGCAAAGCCACCCCTGACCTCTCTTCTTTTCTTCTTTTCTTTTGTTTATTAGTTATTTAATAAGATAAAAAGTATGGGGAAGATTGGGTTAGGTATAACTCATGATTTTGGTAATTTTGGATAAGTAGTAGAAAACTAATGTGGCGTTGATGTTGCTTTGGGTAAATTTGAGTAATTTAGCAAGTATAAGTCATATAAATGCATGCCATTGTATTACATCAATACATTCCTTCAAAATGGCCTTAACTCAATGAAATATGCGCATATATAGTTGGCATAATTTGTGTTTATTTTTTTTATGCATATAATATTTATATATGATAAATAATGTTGTACACTGTTCTCTGGTTAGTGGGTCCTAAAACTTTTAGGACGCTTTGTAACACTAGATATCCTTTGTTCTTTTATGGTTGATTAAAAGATTGTCTTATTTTGTTTGTGTCTGCAAAAAATGATGGCATATACATTTTCTTTTGCCACATCACCAAGGCTTTCAAAGTCCGATCATGATTTATGAAATGCATTACAAGTTTTTCTAAGTTAAATGATTTAAGAAATGATATGATTTACGAAATGAAATAGAACGCACATCATTTTTATTCATACCATAAAAAGTATATACACAAGATACATTATTTAGCAAATATTGAAAACATAAACACAATAAAACACAATATGTATAATGTTCAATACAATTAGCCTTTCATCATAGACATGGTCTTGTTAAGTTCAAAGTTTTTGTGTCTGGATTCAATGAAATCTGTAGCTTCTGCATTGACATTCTCATCTATATCCTCTCCTTTGTGCATGAATCCATACTTGTGATTGCGTTTAGAATACTTCTTGACTCGGATGTCTGCTTGTGGCTGGGAGGGGAGTCTTTTGAAGCCATGACCAGTAAAATAGATGCTAGAATAAGGAGGCGTGTCAAGTAACTTGTGTGGCGTATCTTTCAGTTTCTTCATTGAGGACCCTTTGTGGGTGGTTGAATTGTTGGGCTTCGACATCGGTGTTGTTTTGTTGCAAATGGTTGGTTGATGGATGAGATGGAGTTTATGTTTGGACTTCGAACATATATTTATATATGATTTTGGGAGGTGTTTGTTGACGTGACGGAGGAAATGAGTAACAGAATCTGATTCCTGACTCCTTTTTTTTTTTATCATTTTGAAGTTTATCTATCAATATTTTATAAGTCTTATATTTCGCCTCGAGTTTGGTAAACAAATTCCTCTTTATCATTTTGGAAACTTGAATATGATTGAGTCTTATGACTGCCAACCTCAAGAAAACCTTAATCAGATTCATAGACGATGTGGCTTGACAAATGATATCCCAAGAAATATAATTAGAAGTTGGGTTTTTAGTTTTCACTATTTTGAAACTAGTTAGATTATGTTTCGAATAGTTAAATAAAATATTTTCAATTTATTCATTTCTTAATTGCTAGTTTACCAAACATTGTAATAGACTTGAGATCACGTACGTGAGACCGAGTTGTTTTCATGACTCGTAAGACTAGGTTTTTACACTTGAAACTTCAAATCGAAATACTGTGAATATAACTTTCATAATGTTTTTGCTGTGAATGTTTGAATTTTTTTTACATTTTTTGCTATGAGGTTTTAAATGTAAAATATGGTCTCACCGATCTTAACGAAAACATGTTGGTTCCACATAAACTTAATCCCATTATAATATTCACAACAAATTGGATAAGTGATAATTTTTGTAATCCACTAGACCACTACCCAATATAACACACAAATAGCTAATACAAAATAACATAATAATTTGTTTTTCTAGAATGTTTTCATTAACTTGTGCACATCTTTTTGTTCATATTTACAGAGCTGAAAGAATCCATAATGATTAAATAAAAGATAAAAATTGAATTTTTTTTCATCTTTCACTTCTCATATTTATCCTTATTTCAAGAATTATATTTGAAACAACATTACTTAAGATGTCTATTAATTGAAACAAATTAAAATTTTAAAATCACTCACTACATATGTGTATGAATTTATATTTTATTAATATGTTTGGTCTTTAAGCCAAAAAAATTATATTATAAATAATGGGTTTAGTTTACAAAAGTATAAAAGTTATTGTATATATTGTATCTAAAAATTACTTTTAAAAAAAATTAGAGCATCAAATGCACCAGTGAATAAACATGTCTGATTTAGACTCACTTGTCGATTGAAAGCAATAGGCATGCTTGGGAGAGCATCTTTAACAAATAACTTATTAATTTCTATATAATATAGAACTAAAAGCTAATTATAAAAAACTTACAGTCACTACGAAATTTTTTTTACTGATCCTACTAGGAATCGTGTGGAATGGTAGAGACAGACCTTATCGAATATATAATCCAAGTAGAAAGTAGAGGTTATCATAATAGTAGTATGATAAAACATAACAACTAATAGATACACTATCTAAGATAATTTAAAGCTATATCACATTTTCTAAAGGAACTATATAAAACATAATAATATTCACTTAATGAAACCGCTTTCATACATGTTTCAACATCTATGACCAATGAATTCATCAAATATAATAACAATAACAATAATGATGTGTGTGTGTTTATAGTTAATAGCATAAATATTACATTCATTGTGATTTACAAAGTTCAATACTCACTTCAACTTTATAGTATTAAGAATAACGAAATAAAGTGTTATGTCATGCTATAAAATATATTCCCAAACAAAAATAGTATATAGAACATTATTTAGCAAATGTTGCTCAACATATATACATAGAGCTAAGTTTCAAAAATCTTATGCCTCAACTTAATGAAATCTGCAGCTTTTGCATCTACGTTCACATCTTCATCCTCCTCATTTGGCATGACCCTAGATTGGGGCTTACCATCAAAATAGTTCGTGACTCTAGCATATGCTTGGGGTCGGCGTGAGATTCTTTGAAAGCCATGACCAGTGAAATAGATGTCAGAATAAGGAGGTGTGTCGAGTAACTTCTGTGGCATTTCTTTGAGATTCTTCTTCAACGAGTCGTGAATATGGTGCCGATGAACAGTCAAATTATTTGTCTTTGACATCAGTTGTATTCGAAATGCAAACGGTTGATTGATGTGTTACTAAATTTATGTTGAATCCCAACACATATTTATATAGTAGTTTGTGAAGGTTTACATTGACACGAAGGTGGAAAGGAGACATGAGTCATAGAATCCTATTCCCATCTCTTTCCGTGTCTCACGTGTGTTTTATCTAATGAGTTTGTGACAAAAGATACGGGAGTACACCAACGTTCGAAACATAAGGACTCTAAACGACGAATCACAAAAGTACATGGGGTCAAATGCAATTTCTAGAACCTTTTAAGAAAAAGTTAGTACTTACATTATATCCTTTTGAACCATATTCATCTATATTTGTTTTATAACGAATTGCTTTCCGACATTTTGAAATAATAATTAGGTGAAGAATCCTTCATATAAATGAACGTGTTTATATAAAATCTATTTTTTATTAATATATAATAAAATTTAGTTGGAAACTTGTTTAAATTGTCTTTAACTTTATAAAACCATTTTAATCCTATTATACATAACAAAAGACATTATGTTAAAAAAAGGTTAAAAAGATGCAATAAAAAGCAAAGTATGCTAAAGTAAAGCATAAAAACTTAGAGTTAATGATTATAGATGACGAATATATTAATGTTTTTAGTGTACATTGTTTGTTAATTTCTTTAAAGGTCGCATAGTATATGTGATGTTTAGAGGGAGATCTTTTCAATATAAAAAAAATACATGAGCTTTAAAGAGAAAATGTTAATTCCACAAAAGAAAGAAAAAAGAACATTTATTGTTTCGTCTTGAAACAAGTTTGTTTTTTATTGCCGACAACAATAATAATCGGACTATTACAGAGAAATATTGCAACAACAGTCTCTTGTATGCTTTTGGTAATGTCATTAGGCTTGTTACTTGATCATATTGGGTTGGGTTGGACATATTGGACAAGGCCGACCTAAGTGTTAGACGGTTAAGGGAATTGCATAAATCTCCGTAATGATAGAGACCCATAATATATTACGCAATTATGATCATATTGATTATGGTTAGTAAAGATGTATCTATTACTTGTTTGTTTAAAAGAGAACCATTAGTTATATTTAGTTTTTAAAGTTATACCAATTTCCTTAACTATTCACAATATTATAATTTAATGAGAGGCTCATGTGTGAATCATTAAAAAAACATATGTATGAAGATGCATATGTAAATCGACTTTTTAAATTATTCATATGAGTTTGTATGAATTTGTTCAATAGTTTGTATATGAATCTTTGATTAACTTTTTTGTTCTTACTTTCTTACACCACTTAGATGGTGTTTGTTTTTAAGAGGTGTTGAAGTCTGATTTGACTTCTGAGTTTTAAAAGGTGATGCAGAAGTCTGAAATTTTAATCGATAAGACTATTTGTTTTTTGTAAACTGAAAAATGTCTGATTGTATATAATTTTCTAATTTATTCCTCAAAATTTCAACTTAAGTACGTCAATTGAAGTGAGTGTCAATGATTGAAGGATGTAACACCTTAGCATATCCCATATCGGCCGTGGACAAGAGTGATGCTGGGTGTTATAAGTAATATCTTGGCCTTCCTAACAACAACGCGTTTTGGGGCCACACGGGCTGCGGGTTCTAGTAACGCTGCAGTTAAGCGTGCTAGGGTGGGAGTAGTACCAAGATGGGTGACCTCCTGGGAAGTCCTCACTAGGTCGCCAAAAACAAAGCCGTGAGCCGGTGAGGCAAAGCGGACAATATTGTTGTTGAGGTAGGCGGGATGTTACAAAGGACGAAACAAGAAAAAGAAATAAAAGAAAAATATTGGCAGATTTGCGAAGCTGTAGAGTTTTAATCATATATCACACACCGTGCGAATCCCCAATTTAAGCGATTCAATATGTTCTGGAAAGGCAACACATCTCTACAATCTTTGTGTTTTGTGTTCGCAAATTCAGGTTGCATCTTGGCTAAAACCAATGTTGAAATCAAAAGAATAATGCCACTAAGAAATAAGAGATAACTAAGTGTTAAGTTATCATTAATTTATCATAGGACATTAAGGGTTAAGAAGCTCGTTCTAAAAAAGAAAAAAATAAATAGAAGAAGAAGAAGAAGAAAACGGTCTGAATTTTCTTATCTATGACCGTATTAGACATAAGTGGAAAATAAGAGTTTTTTGTTGAAAAAACATACACCACCTTAACCTTCTTATTTGAACAAACCTCTTATACTTGGACCAGGTGTCTCTAGAAGACATATCAATTTTGGAATAAGAAGGTTTGTCGAGTTACTTGTTTGGCGTATCTTTCAGTTTCTACTTTATGATACCATGATGAGTGGTTGGACTCGTGGTCTTCGGCATCTTCGGTATTTAGTTGCAATTGGTTAGTTGAAATGTTAGAGATGAAGTTATATTTGAATTATGAACACTTCTGTTAATGTTTGTGTTGCGGAGCAAGTGGAAAAAAGTCAAGGAATACAATTCTCTCGTATCTTTTTTATTATTTTTGTAGTTTATCAAATGAGGAATATCTATATTATATAGCTATATTCGATCTATTTTTGTGGGGTTGGTAAAAATTCTTTGTAGCTAATATGGAAACTCGGATACGATTTGATGACTGATGCGGTAACCAACCTCTAAATTTTTGAAAAGGTCGATAGCCAAAGTTTTATCTGTTTGTTTGACAACTCGTTTTGCCCACATGGTCTATACATGATTATGAGGATAATATCCATTTATTAGGCAGCTTTGCCTTTTATGTTTCCAGAAAGATTGTATCTTTAATTCTAATAAAATGATTTTATTTTTATTCAACCTGAATCAAGACAGGTTGATTTTAATTTAAACTAAAGTAGCAAACGAGTGGCATAACCGCATAACCTTAAAATATAAATATATGATGATAAGTTATTAGTAATTTATTATTATATGCTTATAATTTATCAGATTACATTCATTATATGTTTTACTTTGTTTCTTTTAATTGGTGCAAGCATATGAAATCATTTAAACGTATTATATCCGCTTGACGATCCTGTATGTTATGATAATTGACAAACACCCAAGTCGTTTTATGTACTAATATTGCAAATCTTTTGTTATCGTGTCAAACACCCAAAGTGTTGGGTTTTTGTGGGTATCCTCTGATCAAACTGATTCGAGGATTATCTCAGATTTATCAAAACCTCGCTGGTTTGATATATCTCGTAGGTTTAAAACAAACTGTTAAAACCCACGTGATCAGAAACACGCTGTTTCTGATCTAATCATGCGGAAGCGACAAAAGCTAAAAACCCATTAAAGCCTAATGATCTTAATCGTTTGTAGCTCTAAACCTAAAGGATTAGGTTAGATTAATTTACCTGGATTGCTTGATGATAGTCCACCTGTAATCAACCAACGAACGTTCCTCTAGCAGAACCGTGAAACCCGAATAACAAAAACCGACCCGGGGGGGGGTATGTGTGCGCCGGTTTTGGGAGAGAGGAGGAGAGAGACAGAAAACTGATTTTTCAACTGAAAAGCTTAATGTTTCTTTTAACCCATAGACCTTATTTATATGGGAAAAAATATAACAGTTTGGATGAGATTCAGCTTCCATATTGTAATTATCTCAAATTCATTCCTTTTATAAATTAGCTGGAAAAGAATTTGCATACGATAATTACGATTATATATATTTATCTAATATATATAAACCTTATTAATTAACTATTATATATTTATTTATCTTAATAAATATATAATATCCTAATTAATTAATAACCCTCCAACTTTGGTAATTTTGACTGAAATTACCCAATAGATTTATAATACACTATTATAAATCCTAACTCTCCATTTCGGGATTTCAACTAACTTGTTCGACTTATAGGTTCTCACAGGTGTGACCCTCAAGTGTCTTGTAACATTGGATGTGTAATCACTTGGTTTGTCAACTCTGCACATAATCCCTAACAGACTCCCACTTGTGCAAGTTGGCAATACCACCTTTGATTATACGGACCTAAGGAGGCCCCTAGACAGGCACTTAGGCTGACCAGGTTACAAGAACTCTTATACCCAGATTTGGTGATATAAACATTCCGTGAGGAATTGGTATCTATGAAACTACTGTTCATTGATTGGGTATATCTTGGCTTTTCCCTTTGCATCGCGATATTTCATCTGTGAGTATGAGCTTGGAAAGTGTCAACTCTAAATACTCAAGATTCTGTTCTCTTGATTATCTGACTTTCACTGATAGGTAAACGACAAAGAACTAATCAGTTCGTTTGGGCATGGCCATGCACTTCATCAGTATACTTAGTCAGTCAAGATGGGCCCAGAAATATCTCTCTTCTGAGAAGAGGTGCAAATCCCATCTTGCATATCTGCCTTTGACACCACGGCTTCCGCTGAATCTAGTTACACCCTTTATAGCCACCCTGTTACGGTGTAGCGGTTGAGTGCACTAAGAATTCAGTAGTCCTCATGATATCAAATCAGATACCTCAGGTGATAGGGACAACCACTGTGAGATTCACTTATGACTCTTTTCCAAGAAGTAATCTCAACCGCGGATCACGTCCGATATTTGCTACTCTATCAAATATCTGTGCAACTTTTAGTCTACAACACTTGTAGCTGTTATTCAGCAACTGATCATAACTACCTAAAAGTTCACAATGACTTTAACACCTTATCATGCTCCCACATTGATAAGTTGTCACGGACAGATTTTGAATGAAAACTGGAAACTAGTTTCATTCCTGGATTTATTAAAACATGCAAAATATGAAAGTGATAAAGAAATCAATCTTGTATAGTCCATATTACACGCTGTAATAATAACAAGTTTGAATGTCTTTTCTTTAGTAACTTTCATTTTATCTATTTAACATTTGTTAAATACTGGTCTAAAATGAAGTATCACCTACCTTCAGTTTTAAACCCTTTGATTAAAGTTTACCATTTTAATCAAAGTGATAACCAAAAACACAAGTCTGTTTACTTGTATCTGCTAATTATTGTTTTGCAAACACCTCTTAAAACAATAATTAGACTTTTATCATATTCCATGAACTCGGAGACCTGGACTAACTTCCAGTTCCTGAATATGTAAGACTGCAACTTTCCTTAGTCGCTGTGTAGATGAACGATTTCTATCTGAAATCCGATTCTATTTGCAATCCTTGCAAATCTACTGGAATTCTATTTTAATCCAACACTATAATTATTGATTTCTAAGTCAGTCACGACCTTTGTTTCATGGGTCTTGAAACTTTTATCCTTTTAACTAAAAGGGTAAATTATATCTTATGAATTCTTATCCTACCTGGACTTATGAATTCCGAGATATATCAATAATTATGTCTTTTATTCTTTTATCTTAGACTAGATAGAGAATAATCGGGCTCCCACTGGCTTGCATAAAAACTAACTATTACTCAAAATTTACTATTGACTTATTCAAGACTTTGATTAGTCAATCCTAATTTCAAGTAATGAACTTTAAGAATTTCCCTTTTATGAAACTCAACTGGATTTGGTTAAATCCTAATTCCAAACCTTGGAATTCTTCTAGTTTCATAAATACTGTTATTAACGCTATCTGAGTTAATATCCTAAATTCTCCTTTTAAAACATTTGAATAAAACTTGATCAAACTTGATTAGTTAATTCTTGAGAATTTCTTTTATAAAACTTAACTGGATTTGGTCAAATCCTAATTCCAGAACTTGGAATCTTTCTAGTTTTATAAATGCTGTTATTAACGCTACCTGAGTTAATATCCTAAATTCTCCTTTTGATCACAAAACTATTATTCATAAATGTTTTATTTTCAAAACACATTCCTATAGAATCTCGTGTGTTTTGATAGTTTTTATACAAATTACTTCAATTTTATTAAAGTAATTATAACAGGCATCAACAACTAGGATCATACAAACACTAAGCACAATCAGATATTTCAATTGTCAAGACAATAACTTTTGAAAATTAAAACCATTGAATTATAAAATATAATTATCCAAACATAAACCCCCAAAATAACTGTTTTAAAACTATAAATTCAAAAAATGTCTTGACTTTAAATCATCTAGTACTTAAGATCCTCGGCAACTCCTGGGCACTTCACTTCATTTCTGACCTCCTGCTTCATGACGCTTAGGGCAGTTTTGCCTCCAATGACCGATCTCATTGCATATGAAGCAGCGATTCTCGGTCCTAGCTTTGTTTGGCTTAACCTTCTTGCCCTTGCCCTTGCCCTTGCCTTTCTTGGGTGCACTCTGGATGGCCTGAACTGGTCCTTTTCCCTTGCTGGTGCTAGCATGCCCATTTTTCTTTTTAACCCCTCCGTCTTTCACCATCAAGACATCCTTTGTCTTGTTCTTGTTCCCCATATTTAATTCAGCTGTCTTAAGCATGGAGTGCAATTCTGCTATTGTTTTCTCCATGTTGTTCATGTTGTAGTTGACTACAAAGGGCCTGTAGTCTTCTGACAGTGAATTAAGTATGGTGTCAGTTGCTAGCTGCAACGGAACGGGATGACCCAGCCTCTCCAGATGATCTAAGTGCCGTTTCATTTTCATGACATGGTCACTTACTGATGTTCCTTTTACCATCTTGCACTCATTGAATGCTTTGGTGGCATCGTAGCGCTCTGTACGAGCCTGGGTCTGAAACATGTCCCTCAGCTGGCGGATCATGTCGTAAGCATTTGTATTTATGAGTCCTGCTTGCAGATCTGGGCTCATAGTTGCTAACATCAGACAGGCAACATCAAGGAGATCATCTGAGTGCTTCTTGTGGGCATTTCTGGCAGCAGCCGGAGCGTTTGCCGGAGGTGCCTCCCCAAGTGGCTCTTCAAGCACATACCACTTTCTTTCATGTCTGAGCACAATCATCAGATTGCGCTCCCAGTCAAGAAAGTTAGAGCCGGTCAACTTATCCTTCTCTAGGATAGAGCGGAGGGAAAGATTGTTAGTGCTGGTAACAGTGCTTGCCATCTACACAAAATAAAACTTTTGGTCTTAGCAACTGTAAATAGACTAATTTCCAATAAAATATCAATAAACCCTTAAATGATCAATTTATTGGACTAGGATCCTTATTTCATACGTCCTGATGTGCGTAATGTTCTTGCTCCACCAGACCCGTATTTATTTTGGTAGGTAAGGACTTTTACCAATCATATCTAACTGACATGACTCCTAGATCTTTTCGGGACCATGGCAACTACCTGTGCATGTTTTAGTCCCTCTTAGTGCTTTTTGGCCCGGTACCACCCGGTGAACATTATAGAACCAAAACAGATCTCACCATTTTGGGGACCTGATTACTATACTCTGGCCGGTACCACCCGGAGATAATTCGCAGAGTTATGTAACCCCTTCAGCTTCAGTTTGAACACAGACGTCGAATGTGTGATCACTTACAACGCCTATGTACTTTACGCCGAAGGTGCCCCTAGATGGGTTGCACTACTGATCTATGATTTTCGGGGTTTTGAAAAACTTTATTTCCAGGATTTTGAAAAAACTGATTGTTTATAAAGGCTACTTATGTTTTAAACTAACTGTTTGAAACATACATGCAATTTTTAAAATTAACTGTTCTAAAATTACTCGCTAATGAAAACTAACTGTTTTAATAGCATACCTAGTTGATTAAAACTAACTGTTTTTATCAACTTTGCCTTTTATAAAATAATCATTCACTGATTGCTATAGAGAGCAATTGATATTCTAAACTTACTGTTTTAAATATTCATATTATTTTAAACCAACTGTTTAAAACATCGGTTAATCAACTGATTTAAAGTGTACTGGTTGATCGAAACTACCTGTTTCGATAACCTTTCCGGCTGACAAAAGCTAACTGTTCCGTCAATTTTGCTCTTTTATAACAATACACTAGGTTTTATTAAAGTGCTTCACTTTAAAGGTTTTCGATTGAAAAAGTTAATAAAACCTATTTTCTTCTTGTTTTAAAAAAAAACTTTTAAAACATATCTAACAGTTATTAGCATCAACTACGTAGTTAATCATGCACACAGATAATTATAACAACTACGCAATTGTAAAACAGATAATTATAGGATTTGCCAATTTTGTTCCTAGGGACCAATGATGACCTAGTTTTTCTACAACTTCAAAACTTCGCGTAGCTCCCACTGGCTTCGCCATGCTTGTCAGTATTCCGGTAAGATGAAGAATAGCTCCCACTGGCCTTGTCATCCCAAAAGAAAAAAAAACTATCCTAGGGTCATTATTACATAAGGGGTTGTAAACGGCACGCAGGCCTCCCCATGAATATGTCAAGGGTCTAGGCTGGCAAATACTATAACGTATATATATATATATATGTAAAATCAAACTGAAATTCATATATAGTTCTCAAGCAATCACGCAATTATGTGTATATATGCAACAAAAGCAATATTATAATTACGAGAAAATAAACCTGGATCCGTTAAAATTATCTTGTCTCAATAAATGCAAAAACTTGGTTTTAAAAGGATTCATAAAACAACTGTTTTATAAGTCAAAACTAAAATTAGTTTTTGTTACCTTTTAAAAGTTCCTTTTATCCAAAATATCAAACCGGATTTTTCAAACAAAAAATGTAAACTTTTAAAAACATATCGTGTTTGATTAGCTGGTCAAGATATAATTCTAAACTTGTTTGACCAGGCTGGTTAAAATAACTGGTTTGATGAAACATTATATAAAATTATAAAAGATTAATTCGGATAAAATATCAAAAACTGGAAAAACCCTTCTTGGGCCATAACTTGGTCCAAAGGATTTGGGCCTTTGGGTCTGATAACGCAACTAGGCCCAAAAACGGAAAAAAAAAAACTAGGTACAATTCATGGTCAAGAATTATCGTCTACCACCACGCTGGTGGCCGTTGCGTAATTATCATTGATTGGTAATGATAGTAATACTACTACCGTCACCAATCGACCCATTCGATCGCCACCCTTTTTGTCGTAACCACCATCCACCACCGCGTGAGCGGCTTCTGGTGGTTGTGGTTTGGCCGCGTTCCAGCCATGTCCCATTATCAGAACCGCCGGCCACCACCACGCTGGTGGTTCGGCCTTGGCATCAGCCGTGGTTCGATATGGATTCGGCCACCACCACCGATCGGGTGGCGTGGCCTACGGCCATTGTTTTAACACCTCCATCCACCACCACGATCGTGGCTTCTGGTGGTGGTGTTTTTTTGTTTTCGGCCGGCGATCAAAATTATCACCGCCATTATTCGGCGATAAACCATTGCCTTGGCGTGGCCTTAGGGCAGCCGGCGGATGGTTCGGTATGGCGATTGGCTGCATTGGTTGCCGCCACCGTCGATCGCCACCGCTTGGCACGGCCTAATGGCAGCCGGCGGTGGTTTGGTTGTTTTCTTTCGACGCTACTACCACCATCAAGGTGGTCTCGGCCATAGCCGTTGCCACCACTACTCACGGCGATTTGATTGAATTCGGCATCATCGCCACCATAATCGATGGGGCGGTGGTGGTTTTCGTTCAATGCCGGCGTCGCTACCGTACAATCTTTGTTGCAACCATGATCAATGGCACACGGCGCTGCTGAGCCGTTGTTCCTAGCCTGAAACCGTCGATCACCGCCACCCACCTGGTGGCGTGAACCTTCGTACGGAAGCCGGGGCCGCTACCACACGCTGTGGTGAGGCCCGACGATTGATCACTGAGACCAGCCGCAACCACCACGCTGGTGGTGCGGTGGTGGTGTTACAACCGTAGCCATTACCATTCCGGTGATGGTTTTTCCGGGTTTTCGTACGAATAACAATTTAATAAAAATCTAAAATTTTATGTAAATAATTAAACTTAATAAAATCAGATTTTTTTAAAACTTGATACGCAAGAAACAAGAATAAATTTAACGGATCACAAAAACAGATAAATTGATAAACTGAAACGATTCTAACAATGGCTCTGATACCACTGTTGGGTTTTTGTGGGTATCCTCTGATCAAACTGATTCGAGGATTATCTCAGATTTATCAAAACCTCGCTGGTTTGATATATCTCGTAGGTTTAAAACAAACTGTTAAAACCCACGTGATCAGAAACACGCTGTTTCTGATCTAATCATGCGGAAGCGACAAAAGCTAAAAACCCATTAAAGCCTAATGATCTTAATCGTTTGTAGCTCTAAACCTAAAGGATTAGGTTAGATTAATTTACCTGGATTGCTTGATGATAGTCCACCTGTAATCAACCAACGAACGTTCCTCTAGCAGAACCGTGAAACCCGAATAACAAAAACCGACCCGGGGGGGGGGGGGTATGTGTGCGCCGGTTTTGGGAGAGAGGAGGAGAGAGACAGAAAACTGATTTTTCAACTGAAAAGCTTAATGTTTCTTTTAACCCATAGACCTTATTTATATGGGAAAAAATATAACAGTTTGGATGAGATTCAGCTTCCATATTGTAATTATCTCAAATTCATTCCTTTTATAAATTAGCTGGAAAAGAATTTGCATACGATAATTACGATTATATATATTTATCTAATATATATAAACCTTATTAATTAACTATTATATATTTATTTATCTTAATAAATATATAATATCCTAATTAATTAATAACCCTCCAACTTTGGTAATTTTGACTGAAATTACCCAATAGATTTATAATACACTATTATAAATCCTAACTCTCCATTTCGGGATTTCAACTAACTTGTTCGACTTATAGGTTCTCACAGGTGTGACCCTCAAGTGTCTTGTAACATTGGATGTGTAATCACTTGGTTTGTCAACTCTGCACATAATCCCTAACACAAAGTTCCTAGGATTCTAGACATCACGAATCGACTTTAAAAAACATGCCTCTCCGCAATTCATACAAACAATATACCTCCTGATGCATGTCAATAATAAGAAGGTCATAAACTTAGTACAATATCAAAGACGAATACCAGTGATAAATTTTTAAAACAAAATTGGGTTAAAGTGGATAGATGTTTTATGAAGTTGTCTTTTTACTAGTTTGATATAAAGAAGTTGAAAAAGGTGTGGTAAAATTTCACTACTACAAGAAATTGGTGGTACTTTGCGACACCGTACAAGTTGGGTTCTTGTATATGATCATGTACATCGATACTGATTTTAACATAGAATAATCAAAACACTTTCAAGTTGATCAACAATCACAACTTTTATCGACAAATTAAACTAATTATTTTATTCAATGCATAACACATTATTTAGCAAATATTGGAAATTGTGCACATGACCAAGCACAACATGTATAAAGATGTATGGAGATATATTCTCTACTCTAAGAGACAAAGATATTGTTTCATGAAAACATGATCTTACAAAAAGTTTTATAAAGACACAATATATATATATATATATATATAAGAAAAACGAAATAATACACAAAGTGCTTATCTTATTCTATTTGTTAAGTATATTTCTGAACAAAACACATTATTTAGCAATGATTACTCAACATATACATAACTGAATACAAGTTAATCTCTTATTGGAGGCATTGTTTTGCTTAGTTCAAATTTTTTGTGCGTTGACTCAATAAAATCTGTAGCTTTCGAATCTATGTTTGCATCTGCATCCTCTTGATTCTGCATGAACCTAGATTTGGGCTTACCTTCATAGTAGTTTGCAAGTCTAACATATTCTTGAGGTTGGTATGGGAGACTCTTATAGCTGGTACCAGTAAAGTAGACGTCGGAATGGGAAGCCGTATCAAATAACTTGTGCCTTAACTCTTTGAACTTCTTCTTCAAGGACGCACGATAGTGGTGATGGTGGGCGGTTGAATTATGTGTACTCGACATCAGTGGTATTTAGTTGTAAATGGTCGGTTGAAAGATGAGATGAAGTTATGTTGAATCCTAAACCTGTATTTATATACTGAGTTTGTGAAATGGAATCTTATTCCTGTCTCTTCTCATTCTTCAAATAAGTTTTCTCTAAACATGTGACTTTATCGAAAACAATGCTGAGAATACACCAAAATTTGAAACACATGGACCGTAGATGATAAAAATGAAAATCCATGGTACAAACTAAAAGTAGGAAAGGGGACTAACTTGTGTCATATACTCATATTATGTTTACATAAATTATCCCGTTGAGACAATATTTGAAGTGTTTCTTCGAAATTTATTAACAAGACTAGACAACTAAAAAAATTGCATTAGCTAATAAATAAAGATAATAAGGAAAATATGCCAAAAAGAAAAAAAAATGACCCCAAAAATATTTAACCAATTGTTAGATTTAGGTTTTACATAATTCAGAATTTTTTTTAAATCAGTATTCAATTGTTTTTGTTTTTCAAATGACTGATTTTGAAAACCATTTAGAGACAAAACATTTTTAAGACTTTGACTAATATAAGAATCCTTCAAATGCATGAATGTGCTCAAGTGCAATCTTTTCTATTTTTATTCAAAGAGATATCTATCTATTCTTTTCTTCTTTATATATGAGATTTAGTTAGAGGATAACTTGTTGTTCAAATTTTATTAAGTTTTAAGAAGATCATGGAAGAATTCAAATAAGAACCAATGAACCATAAATATTTTAAGAGCTTAGTAAACAATTACTTTATGTATGAGAAATAATCTTGAACTTTATTTATATTAGTATTGTACATTTTAGTTATTAACGATATCATGCATTTTCATTAATTAGTTTTTATCATTAATATCTATCTCGAGATATGAAACTTATCAAGAAAAGTACCAAGGGTTTCATGTAGCCCATGCCGGATTAAGCTTATGTAATACGGGTCAGGGCAATAAATCTATTTGAATTTGCTCATTTCATACTAGAAGCATGTGTATGGAAAATAATTTATGGAAGAACGAAAAAAATCATTCTATTAGATGGCTTATTGGGATAAATTTAGATGAAAAAGAACCCTCAAAAAGAAGAAGAAGAAGAAGCACACACGAAGTTTTCTCTTAGTATGACTCAATAAAAAGAAATAACCATCTTCTTTCTTTTTCGATTACCATTCTCACATATGTATAAGGCCAATGCATTCTATTTCTAGTTTTTCTTACTAATCATTACCATTATCGACTAATTTTCTTCGTTCCATAGGAGGCTAGAAGGATTTGATAGGCACGAGGGATTAAGATTTCAAGGTTACTTGAGGCTTATCGTAGTTGGTGTTCTTTCCTATCTCTACGTTTTTCACCACTCGACTCGAATCAAACGGTTTGCTGAAGAAATCACATAATAATTGAGAATCCTACAAGATCTGCTAGTTTTTTTTTTTAATTGTTGTTATTATTATTTAAATGACAGAGGATTAGAACTATTTTGAATTCAAATCCTACAAAGAAATAAGAGCCCAAAAGCATATTTATAACCGTATAAAATGGTGAATGTAAGAATAAAATCCATAGAAAATCGTATTTTTAAAGTTGCACATTATTTTCTACCACAACATTTAAAGCGAAGTTTCTGTTGGATTTTTTGGTTAAAAAAAATGGGGTTTTTACCAAACTTTGGACACATTTAATTATATATAAATACGTTATATGTAGTTAACTCTTTGTGGGTTTGTGTTCTACTATATGAGAGCTTCGAATCGGTATATCAAGTGTCCAAAACGGATAAGTAGTGAATGAGATATCGACTCTCAAAGATGAGCTCTTGGGTTGTTTTTTGAAGGAAAAATCTAGTTAAATAACTTGTCCCACATAGGAAGGGAAGTTAATATTGGAGGGGTTTATAACTAAACCATGAAGAGAAGCTTACAAGCTTCTACTATGGTTTTACTCCAACACCTACCCCAGATGAGCTCTTGGGTTGTTTTTTGAAGGAAAAATCTAGTTAAATAACTTGTCCCACATAGGAAGGGAAGTTAATATTGGAGGGGTTTATAACTAAACCATGAAGAGAAGCTTGCAAGCTTCTACTATGGTTTTACTCCAACACCTACCCGCGCGCAGGGGGGTGCAGATTCTGGACTTCGTAGGCTAAAATCGTCGAACTCGTGCATGGGCGCGACCTGCGGACACAAATGCAGCTCCGAATTCTCGGGCTTGCGCAGGACGGTTTTGCTTAGAGTTTCCAGAATTTTTTCCTTCTGTAACTGACAGATTTTTTGAATTTTTAGTCTAAGAATTGAATATCTGGTTTAATGAATCAGTTTCTTATGTTTCAATTTTCGACTATAAAAACGAACCCAAGCTACTCATTCCAACACACTGAAATCCATATTCTCTCTACTTCTCTAAGCTTCTACAGGAGTAGACGCCGTATCTGCTTAAGGGAATCGTGTTAAACACGAGCCTCGGTTTCTCGTTTCCCTTTTGTTCCTATAATCTGCTGCTGCTGTTCTTAATGCTTCGTTTCAGATTTATTCAAGACGTTTTTCTAACAGTTTCACCATAACATTTACTTGGAAACACTATGTAATTGATTCAGTTATGAAATCATGAATAGTATAAATAGTTGGTTTCTATATTTTTAAAATATTTATGACTCTAATTTGAACCTCCTTAAATCATTGTAATAGTAAAATTATGAAGTTTACCATAATATTGTGTTCGTGACACGTTATAAAAAAAATCTCATCCATTTTACGTTGATCCCATTTTTTTCTTATTTTATTTACTATTAGTTCCTTTATTTTACGGTCCCTCAAAAGCATTTTTTTTGCTTTCTTTACCTCGAGGTTTAAGACATAGCTTTAAAACTTATGTTCTCGAAACATTTTTACATAAAAAACGAGAAAAATTTTAAGAAAATAAAAAAAAAGAATTACCATCTTCTAGAAACTTTTTGAAAATGGAAGAAAAAAATCTCAAAGAAAGATAACGATTAGATTCCTCTCAAAACGTTATTTCCAACTTTCCAAGTCCCAAATGTGGAAGAAAGAAAAGAAACTAAAATTCTTAAAAATATTATTAAATTACCTAACTATCAATCCTTTTATATTATTTTTAAGTATCAATCCTTTTATTATAAACATATATATTTTCAAAATAAATATATATTTACAAAAATAACATATATATTTCGGTATACAAATAAAAAAATTAGAGTAGTTTGTAGTTTTGGCTCTTATAAAATTTTGATTACTTATGAAAATTCTTTAATTTTGGTCCCTACACTAATGAAAGTGTAACCCCCCATCGGTCAAGTTGGATATGCATGGCTTGCCTAAACATATATTGATTTTTTTTATTTGTCCTTGTATTTTAAAAATCAATAACTATTTTATTTTCATGTGCAAAATACATAGGAGGGAACAAATGAAACTTAACTTATGTTACTAGAAGAACCGTATGTATGGGGGCGAATACTTAATTTATTATCCAAAATTGAACTGCACAGGTTGGGTATTCGCAACGAACTGAACCGAAAAGGAGCGGTACCCATGGTTCGGTTCATGGTTACCCACATTTTATCAGATGTTTTAACGTACACAAGATAATCGAACCGAAAACGAAGTTATTTTGTGACAAACAAAAACAAATAACACCAAAAATATTAGAAAATAAAAATGAGAGTATAAAATATTGTCGTCAATACTAGTATGCAAAAATGATCTAGCTCAAATATGTCCGACAAACCAATGATAGTAGGGGTGAACAAAGAAAACACGACATATGATGGATATTTTCTTAATATTAGTATTTTTTTAAATATAAAGGCTATGTTTGGCAAGCGTAGCTTATAAGCTAGCTGGTAGCTGATAAGCTAGCGGATAGCTGATAAGCTAGCTGTTGATTGATAAGCTTGCTAGTAGCTGATAAGCTAGCTGTTGAACAAATTATGTTTGGCAAAAACTAGCTTATGAGTATGTAAAATGACCAAAAAGGGTATATTTGAATTTAATAATTAATATTAATAAGGGTATAATTGGAAAAAGCTACAATAAGCTCCTCATAAGCTACTCAAAGTAGCGTTTCAAAAAGCTAGCTTATAAGCTAGCTGATAAGCTAGCTTCCTGGTACATGTTTGGATGGACTAGCTTATAAGCTAGCTTATCAGCTAGCTTATAAGCTAGCTTATGCTTGCCAAACAAAGCCAAAGTACTAATAAATATATTCTTCTTAATAAATTAAATATATACAGGACCGGGTGGGTATCCGCAAGTAGTAAATTTAGATGGTAGATCCGAACCTGCGACTCGACAAGTACCCTTATTTTCTGGTTTTTTGGATCCAGGTTGCTCGCATATTGGTTTCTCGATTTCGGATCATACGATTCAGTTTGGTTCTTCGGTTTCTTTAAACACCCCTAACCACAAGGACGAAAATTACAATTTACTCAAAAAAAAAATATTTTCATTCCTTTCTCTTTTCCCTCCATTTTCATTTTTCTAGAAGTTTCGTTCCCTTCCATTTCTTCCCCAAATTCGAGGCGGTTAACGAACTCCGGTAGATTCCGGCAATCTCCACCGCCGGAGACGATGTCAACCGCACTTCTCTCCTCCTCCGGTGACCGGAACAAGTTCATGCTCTATCTGCTGATATGCATCATTGCGCTTTAAATCGACGAAATTCTAGAATCTAAACAGGTATCCATTTCCGTTTGATTTATGGTTGATTGATTATATGTGATACTGTAATTTGATTTCAATCGTAGTTCTTACTCTAATATGTGATACTGTAATTTGATTTCAATCGTGAATGACCTAGTTGAGTTGATTGATATTGTTACTTATGTTAATCGAATCGTTGAGTTGTGATGTTAGCTTGATTTACGAATATGATTTTGCATTTGTGAATTGTGAGCATATTTTGGTGCAATTTGACGCCATATCAGGTGATTTGCAGTTCATATGATTATTGAGTTGTGAAGTTAGGTTGATTTGGAAATATGATTTTGCATTTGTGAATTGTGAGCATATTTTGGTATAATTTGAGGTCATATCAAGTGATTTTGCAGTTCATATGATTATGAATGTGATTATTTTAAAAAAATTGTGCTTAATAGTTAGATATTTCTATGAATGATTAGGATATGTGTGAAGCTTGTAAAACAATGAAACATTACTGGACTAGGAAGGAAAACATAGCACTGATTTGAGCATTTCTTCAAACCATTTGATTTCATCCATTAGATCATTAGAGATTTCACAGTTTCAAACTAAAATAGTTGCAACAATAATTGTATTCTCATAAAATTAGATAAACAAAGCAGTAATTGACATCCATTATTCACTGCTTATGCATATGTAGGTAGTAAATGACTAAATGGAAAGCACACACAATTATTATTTAGAGGGTAACTTGAGCTACTGCCAAGCATACACTTCTTGGTGATAATATTGTAGCTTGTTTCTTAGATCTTCATTCCTCATCATCAAGCCCCTTCAGAATCCAAGATGGCTTCTGGTTCTGGTAACCTTGATTCATGCCACCCTGACCGTAACCATAGTTTGGGCTACCACCTCCAAAGCCGTGCTGACCATGTGACGGCTTGTCAAAATGGTTGGTAGCACCACCTCCATATCCGTGTTGACCATGTGACGGCTTGTCAAAATGGTTCGTAGCACCACCTCCATAGCCGTGATGCCCATGGGACGGCTTGTCAAAATGGTTCGTAAGAGCACCTCCATAGCCATGTTGTGGGCTCCCATGCCGTGAGCGTGTGGGCTCCCATGGCCGTGAGCGTGTGGGCTTCCATGGCCGTGACCGTGTGGACTTCCATGAGCATGACCGTGTGGGCTCCGTGGCTCTGCGGATTGTCATAGTAAGAACCTCCATATCCGCCAGTGGTGGGCCGTGCACCACCACCAGGTAGGCACCGGCTCCATTGCCATAGTAGTCACCACCGCTGGGACGACCAAATTGGTTTTGGGGAGCATGGGGCGATGGGTAAGTTGACGCTTGAGGGTAAGCCGAGTATGGGGATGAGTTCTGCGTTACGCCTTGGAAACTGCTGAAGTTGCCATTAGGCCCTTGGTATGCATCATAGCTTTGCTGCTGGTAGCCACCGGGGTAACGTTCAGTTTGGAGAACCATTTTTATCGAAAGATAGAAATGCCTTCAAACTTAAACCTGTTTGTTTTGTTGCTGATGGTTTCATTGCACACTTACTTAACTTGTATTTATAGTGTTAGCCGTGATTCCAGATAAGTCGAAAGATGCATTGCGACCCCATTTGAACGGTGAGCATCAACCGAAGGGTCATTTCTGCAACTTTATTCTCAACTTGTAAAGATGCCTTTGGATTCTTTACGAGTGCTGATGATTTTTGATACCCAAATAGAGTCATTCTCATGAATTCCCATATTTAGAACATTTTGTAGTCATCTTGCCCATTTATTACATCCAAAAACCTGCTAAAATTACTTATCCTTATCACCTTATGTCATTCTGCAATATGATATGCATCTGTTCTTATTCCCTTATCGTCCTTTTCTTCATTTATAATTTCATCTTCTCTTTTTGCCATATTATTCCTATTCTTTGTTTCCCTCTACTTGGTTTCTTGGATTTTTGTAATCAAAAAGGTCAAAGTTTTTATGTCACATCAGACACAAGAAAGATACCGAGTATCTTTCTAATGACTTCAATTATCAGTAAACAAGATTCGATAGCTAGAAATGTGTTTATATTAGTCTTATCCACGAATCTTCAGTTAATCCAAGCACCAAATGGTTAACGATTGTGTGTTGATGTTGATTGATGATCATCTTTCCGAGACGTGTGGCATGCATGTATTCGCTTGGATTTTGATGATCGGAAAACCTTTCATCTTTTTTGTTATGTTTTGAATTATGATGATTAATGTTACTTAATCAGCAAGTGTTTGCTAAAAGGTTCACTGCTGTTTAATCTGCAGGAACAACCTGAAGTGCTTTATGTTGATCCCTGCATGTCCCCTTTGACAAGGTGAGTTGAGTGTTGTCATCTTTCATCTTGTGCATCTAAGGGGGTGTTAAAACTTCTTATTTGCTTATACTGGATTTAACTAGTAAATAAGGGGTTTCGGGTGTTTGGATAAAAGGCTTATAATGGAGCCAACCAGGAAATAGGGACTTCTTTAAGAAGTCAAAACCATTTAACCTTTCCAACCAACAATAAGCAAATAAGTAGATAAACATAAGTTGTTTTAAATAAACAATTCCAAACACCCCCTAAATACAAATTACAAAGTAGGGTTCATGTCTCTTGGCTTTGCTCGAAGCAATTTGTGCTAAATGACACTGTACAACGTAATAACGGTCCAAAACAATTTGTACTCGTCTTTACCCGCACCCCCGTCTAACCTTCTCGACACTCTAGGACAATCAGTGTTTGTCTAGTCTCCTCAGAAAGAGTGTTTTAGAGCCTTATATCAGCTAGACTTGGACAAATTTCTCCTCAGTATATGTTGAAACCTTTTTATCTCCTTCCCTCCGATGTTTATGGCCAGCCCCTAGGCTTACGACCATTACACTACTACTACTTACTACACACTACTACTACTACTACTGACTACTACTACTATGATGTGAGCAGTTCAAATTTTGATCTTTTTGGATCATCAAAGACCCTTTTAAGAGTAATGAGTAATCTAAACAAATTTCATATTTCTCATAATATCTGTACTTTTAACGGAATCGATGAAATTAATTATAGTTTTTAAGTTGTCCAATTAATGCAACATTTGTCTGACAGAAATATAATCCATGTTTTTCAGTATAGTTTAGTTTGAAATTTTGAAATTGGGTGGTGGAAATGAAAATTATTAAGCTTCCTTGATCATCATAGCTTTTTAAAAATAATGTCTTTTATTATTAAGCTACAAATTAACGGTTATATTACTTACTTTTTATGATGGAAATAACACATGTTTAACTACAAAAATGGTGTTGTTTTTCTTTTTCTTTTTATTTGTTTAAGATAATGTATATGAAGCTTGTAGATATTCAATTAACCTTGATAAATAATTACAATTTGTTAAGTAGTAATGGAAAAAGATTATTACAACTTCAAATAACACAAATATATGTCATGTACCATTAATATTATCATGAGGTTTAGGTGTTTTTGGTGAAGTGGATAAGATAAAACATGATAATTTTTTTATTGATTCATGTTTGATATGATTTTTTTATGTGAAGCATAAAACAATTAAGTGAAATATTCTTGTTTCATCTCTATTTTATGGAACAACTATAGGTTTTACCAATATATCCTTAAAATAAAACCTAATTTCCTTCTAAAATATCAAATACGTAAAAATCTTATTTATCGTATTTTGTTATCTTTAAATTTTCATTTTACTGGCCTCAAAATTTTTATTTTTTTGCATTTTCTTAATTTTAGTTAATTTTTGTCATTTATTAAATATTAGTAATAAAAACATTATAAAATAAAAAATCATATAAACTTCATAATATATTTAGTGTCGTTTTAGTCGTTTTAATGAAAACTTTATAATGATATGTTTCTTATAAGATAGAAAAATATAATATTGATAAATTACATTAATTTTTAAAAGATAGAAAAAATATAAATAGCTCATTAGATGTAGTATAGCTATTTTATCAATTATGTCCTATCATGTTTTGTTTTACCGAACATTGAAAATTTATTTTGTTGTTTTATGTCATTTAGGTATCAACCTGATCTTCCGCAGTTTGAAATATAACCTTAACATCATCCCTTGTTTTGCTTTATACTCATGAGAATGTTATAAATTTAAGTTAAATCTGGTTTTCAGGTTATGTACTTAAAATTCCTTAGCTTTGCTTTTGTTATAGCTAAAACTTAAAACTAGTTGCCTTGATCCTTCAACCAAGGGTTTATAATCTTAACTCAAGTCTTAAGGGTTCTAAAACAATTACCACCTCAGCTGAAGCAAAAGAAATACAATTCTTCACTTAGTAATAATAATATTATTAATAATTTTGTTATTATTAATTAAATTAATGATAACAAAATAACTCATATATGCAAGAAATAACATTGTATTTTCATATGTATTATTTTATGTATGACACAACATATGAACATATAAAAATTGATTAATAAATTTGTGTAAATTATTGTGTTTATAGAATAAGGGGACTCTTTCACTTTATACATATACATATATTGAAAGAATAAAAACTGATAAAAGATGATAAGAAAATACAAACTTATTAACCAAAGCAGTTGTTAATTATTGGGATGGGGCTTGTATTGGAACCATTGCCACCCAAGACACATGGGAAGTAAACATATAGGACCCACAACTACATAACTATTAGCCAGCCACTTGCTTTCTTCTCATTTTGATATCTTTTACACATTGAATTTTGGTAGACTTTTTTTCAATTATAAGATTGATATAATTCATACCAAAATATCGAATTTACGACCTATAAAACCGAACAAAAGCAGCCATATTTCACTTGTAAGCATGATCGAACTACTAAGATGCACGTAGGCACAACTTATGTCCTAAAAAATAGAGCCGTTATTACAAAAAGACGCAGATAATTTTGATTGTAAAAAGAGAATGATTTGATGTCTAATAATGAGTTGGTAGATGGCATAAATTTCCATCATATTTCATGACCGTTAGAAACACTAAAAGGGTCCTACTTGCAAGAAATAAAGTTGGACATTTAAAGTATATAATGCATGAAACCTATAAATCCTCTTCATAAAGATTTGGCATCATATCCTATTCTGGAGTCCCAATCATTTTACAAACCCTTTAAATACAAACCAATCTCAGCCATCCAATATCTGGTTTCATAAATATCTTGATTGTTTTTCAATCTAAAGTCGTGAAACGTTCATCATTGTGAATGAACTTTAACCATACTCTATAAATATTTGATCATTGTAAATTTAACTCTTAGCATTTTATATAATTATATCAATTGTTAGTTTTTCGAATTAGGAGGTTCACAGATGATTTGAACCGTTCTTGATGTAGATTTAGGTGGTGTCTCCTTCTTTTATAGTTGTGGGTTCGAGTGTTGTTATAGATGTTAATGTAGTTTTAGGAGTAAATTTAGTGGGTGTGTTTGTTGATTAAAAAAAGGTTAAAAATCACATTGGTTCCTGAATAGAACCATGTTTGCTGGCTAGAATTCTGCCTATAACACTTTTTAGCAAACAAAGCCCAATATTAAGGAACCTGTACCAGAACTCATTTTTATACAACTTTCTTTCACATAATATAGGAGATTTTTCCATAAAGTGGGACCCATAAGCAAAAATAAATACAACCATTTTCAATAGAAGTTCTTTTAAAGTTCTTCTTTTTATATTTTTGTTTGTCACATTAAGTCCAACTCATCAAGTTATGAAATGTATAAAAAAACTCTAAGGTGATAGTTCTTATAAGAACTCTTTCATGGGTCCCATGTAATTTACCGACATCAAACATCTAATTTAAAATACATCCACACAATATAAAATATCATCTGATAGAAAGTCGAAGATACGAACCAAAATTGATGAGGTTCTTATAAGAACTCTCTACGATGATACTCTTTACATACAATTTCACTTTTTATCCATATATGGTTTTAAGTTGGGAATTTTGTTACAAATTTAGCCTTAGCCTTAGGTAGACAAAAAGTAGTCCAAAAATGATGCTACAGAAGGCAAACATCATGGACAAAAGAACATGGTTGGTGTCAATTTACAATTTGTTTTCTTGAAGAATACAACTAAGTAAGCACAGCTGTATTTAGTCTACCCAACCAAAACATGCCAACCTCAAACAATAATCTTTCTTGCCAACAAATCAAAAGGAATAGGAATCAGGTTCTTTTATGCCAAGAATCATTCTGTCCTTAATGTCTTATTAATTAATCCCCCATACGTGTCATCAACATAGCTGTATACAGACACAGATTCTTATGATCATAAACAAGATAAACCAACCAATCAAATTAATCAATTTTATCAATCAATCCTCTATCATCATCATCAGGACAAACCCAGGTTACAAAATCATATGTAACACAATTTGAATATAACAAATGTATATTTATAATAGAAGATTTATACCCATTCAAAAATTCCCTAAAAATTGCAGAAAAAAATTACCTTTTTTTTCTTCTGAAGAATCTTGAAATGTCATCATCATCATCATCATCCATCCATGGAAGCTTTAAGATCCCCAAAGACTATTTACACTATCACCCCCAGAAATCAAACATTTCTGAAAGAATGATGCTAAGTCCCAATTCAGTTTGATCAAAACCCTCTATGGGTTTTCTATGCAAACTTCAAAGATCCAATCTTTACATCGAAAAGAAAATCGGGTTTTACGGGGTTTACTCACTTTCTCTTACGCAGTTCCCCGGTAAGAGAAACCGTATTTATCCGCGTTTTCTAGAAGATGGGCTGGGAGATGAACGGCCGAATACGAATGAGGGATGGGACCCATTTTCCCGATGATTTCCTTGAACGTGTATTCTTCGGGTAACATATCGAAGAGATCAGCCCCTCTACAGATAACTTTCTGAACCCTTTTCGGGCTCAAGAATTTGTTAAACCTCACTCTATCGACATGGCTGTAAGCTTTCATCTTGAAGATGAACTCGCTGATGTGGCGGAAACAGAAGCTGCAATGCCACCCGGCATCCGCCAACACGACATCCGATTGGCGGTAATGCGCGTATCTCGTTTTCCCAGATTGGTATCTATGGATCGACGCCCTCCAGCTATTGTTATCGAGAAAAAACTCGAACGAATATAAATAGTTCTTGAGTCGAAGATGGAGAATCGAGGGTATATCATCACACCACCTCAAAAGATTGATGGTATGTCTACTCGGGATCTCGTCAACATCTGACATGATCAAAAGATCGTCATCTTGAATCCCGGCTTTTCTTAAAAGATAATCCAATGCCAGCCGTTGATAAGCCTCTTCCACAAACGGGTTTTCCCCCTTTCGAAACCTCCCGGGATCTTTCCATAAGTCAACCTCGGCTCCACGAATTTGAACTGGTCACGAAGGCTGTGAAACACCAGGGGCTTCGGCAAGCCGGTGAACGTCGAGTTTGATTCGAGGAGGACAAATTCCGTAACATAAGGGTAAAGCTCGTGCCATCTAACAGTCAGAAGGTCAACTTCGTTACTGAACAAAACAGCATCAAAAACACGACGGGGAAACTCACGAGTTCCCCATCCGTGAAGCCGGCAGAGATTCTCCATCGATACGTTTTCGTGATAGTAGTGCGGGATCTCGTGGAACGGCTTCGGTGGCGACTCCCATAACGGCCGTAAAAAGTAGGAGATTTTCTGGCCGTGAACGTATAAACCAAGGATCACAGTCGGAACCAAAACGAACAGAAAAACGATCGTTTTCAAATCGAGCCCACGGAGAATGCAACGAACTCTCGACATTGTTGAAGATCTTCCCGAATCCTGCATATCAAAGGTACGTTTTTTCGTTAGATTTCATCCAAAAATGATTTTTTTTTTTGAACTGTAACACCTTTAATAAACACACACAGTTTCTCCAATTTACACCAATTTGATCAATTTTCATCAAATTTAGTAAATTTACAGTAAGAACAGCCCAAAAAAACAAAATTTACAAATCCTAACAAAATTCAAATCTGTGTAATTGATTACAAAATTAACACCTTGTAAAGCATCTTATGGAATCACTAGAAGCTTCCTGGCCCCAATCATTTCCTAATTTATGATTCTTCAATAAAAGTTTAGCCAAATAGACTACAATATGAACCCTAAATGTTCCTAAGTAGGAATTAGATGCATATAGCCAAAAAATTCTGATAAAAATACAGAAATCAATCACAAACCTATAGAATTTATGAACAAAAAAAAATGCGAATTAAGATTATTACCTCATCGCAAACATCACCACAGATATCATCAGACTTTTTAGAGCAATAACGAGATCCACCTTCCGCCATTAAATAAACTTTATCAAGGAATTTAGATAAGCTAATCATCGCCATTAACCAACCAGATGTATAGATATAGGTATATGTATAGGTGTATGTATAGATCGATGAATGAATGAATTAATGGAGGAAATTGGGGTGGTTTTAGGATGAATTTTTATAAAGAAGAAGCATAGGGGGTGTCGTGAAGAGTGTCTCTCTGGTTTTAATGGATGGCAGTTGTTGTTATTGTTGTTGTTTGATACATACAACTCTACAAGGAAGCCGTTTCTCTTGTCTTCTTCTTCTACCTCTCTCTATTACCTCTTTTTGCTTTATATATATATAATCTATACATACAATAGTTTGTATCTATATGTTTGGTTCCTTGGTTCTTTTTTTCCAAAGGAACGTTTTTTGTCATTTGACCAAATTGCCCCTAGGAATGGGTTTTTGGTTTCTTTCAACATTTTATGGCAATCTATGGAGTAAATTGCAAATTTGGTCTTTAGGTATTTTTTCAATACATGGAAATGTTTGATTTTAGTTTTTTTTTTAGGACTATTTTCACGAAAATGTATCCAACTTTACCCTTATTCCTATTGTGTGTATCCAACTTCAAAATGTGCTATTGTATGTACTATACTTTCAAAATGTGTTGTTGTATGTAATATTGTACTTATTTACTGTTGAAATGATACATGCAATAGCATATTTTTTAAAAGTATAGTACATACAATAACACATTTTTAAAAGTATAGTACATGCAATATCACTTTTTAAAAGTATAATACATACAATAGCATATTTTGAAGTTGGATACATACAATAGGAATAAAGGTAAAGTTGGATACATTTTCGTGAAAATAGTCCTTTTTTTTAACTAATAAGAAGGTAAAATAGTTTTTTTATTCATGAAATATGGGAGTAAGTAAAAAAAAAATTAAGTATATACCATCATCTCATGTTTCTATACGAGGGAATTAATTCGAATGGAATTTAACTTCCATTAGTGAGATGGACTAAAACCAAGTACTTTTTGTAACGCATGAAGTTTTTTTACAATAAATATTTTTTTTAAGTATTGAAACTGCAGTTTACTCTAAGATTAAGGGGGTGTTTGGGATTGCTTACTTAAAATAACTTTTGTTTATTTTTAAAAGTGTTTATTAACTTATGTGGTGTGTAAATGGTTTATAAAGAGTGTTTCGATTAGCTTATTGTTGTACCAAAACATGATAAATAGATGAGTTGTTTTTTAGTGTTTAGAAAAAACTTGTTTATTTATGTAAAATGACCAAAAATAACATTTTTTCATAGGAAACCATTTAAAGCCTATAAAACAGCACCATGAGACGAGAGACGTGAGTTTTTTATTATGTTAAGGGTGAATGTGTAATATGAAACAATAAGCAAATAAGCAATAAGATGATAGTCACAATGATTTATCTTTTTCAAAACTCCTTAGTAGCTTTTCCAACTAGCTTAGAGCTCCCTTTTTTCCCAATCCAAACACTTTTTTTGCTTACTTGTGGAAGTTAAACGGGAACATTTAATGAAATACAAGAACGTCTTTATCACATATGATAATACATGTAAGTAGAATTACGACTTGGATCGTTGATTTCTCTTTCTTAAAATAAAGATGTTTTTTTAATTGAAATACTTATCCAATGTAACTCTAATAATCGACAAGTGTCGATCAAATATTTAATTATGATAAAAACAAAAAGACTATGGCTTTCACATCATACTAGTCGTTTTTGCAATAGATTATACTTCACTATTTGTGGGTTCAAAATTTCAAATCTTGTTAGGGAGTTGTTTAATAAATATTTTATTCTATAATTTTTGTGGAATTTTTTGGGGAAATGGATGAGGGGTAGTTTGGTCAAGTGAAAAAGTAGTGAAATTGGCCGGTTCAAGCAACGCGTCTCTTTGAGGTGTAATCCGGGTTGACCCGACACCTGTAGGCCCACGGTTCGCCTACGCAACGGTACCATCAATATTTACATTTTCAGACTCTAAGTTTTAAAAATGTTACATTTACACCCCCTTGACAAAACATCATTTGCATTCAATCATCAAGAACAACTTTTTGACCTTGTCTTATACATGATCTTTATAAAATTTGCCATTTGTGTCATATGTATGGTTGCAAAAATAGTATAAAAAACAGTATTTTTATGTAAAGTAGTATGAAGATTGTTTATTGAAACTTTAAAGTTGATTGAAGGCTATAATTATAATTTTGTTATGGTATATCTAAAAAGAATGTTATATTTATAACAGATGAGGATAAATCAGACTTGTTGATTATTTTTCTTGTTGAATATTTTTTGTTAATTTATTATAATTATATTTACAACGATAATACTATACGGCTATGGTATGTGTAAGTATGTATGATTCACCTATTAAAGAGAGGGGTATAGGAGAAAAATTGATACAAGGTATTAATCAAGAACCAAACTTATGGGTTAAGAAATTATTTGAGGGCAACTTTCATTTCATATTATTTTTTATTTGTTATTTGTAAGCGAAGGCTTTTTCGAGAACAACACGTTTATCTCTTATAATAGACAAAATGTATATTGATATCATGTCTCTTGCAAATCTTAATCTTTTGTATGTAAAATAATTATTGATTTAATGATGTTGAGTTAGATGAAAAGCTCTACTTATTTATGTGATTATCCAAACTATAATTTGTTAAAAGAAAATTATGGAATCTTGCTAACATGGAAAGGTATAATTGTATGTTTTTATAAGGATATGGAATATTCAGAAAATAAAAATAAAAAGTAATGGGTTAGTTATAAGAGTCGTTTTAATTTCAATATAATTTATTCTTTTAAGATATAATAAAAAGGATGCTCTTAAATCATGATTAAATATAATACTTTTAAGTACATATAACCGTTTGATTTTTAGATGATTATGAAATTCACGTTTGTTGTCACAAATGTTTTAAAGTTTAAACTTAACACTATAAGAAAATTAATTTTATTGTACGCTTAAAATATTTAAACATCTTAATTGGGTGTATTATATGGTTTATTTTTATAGGATCAAAAATAAAGTGTTATATCTAAAAACATTACAATAAGTTTATATGTCATTTTTGGGTTTTGAACAAGTATTCTAGGATGTTCTTAAAATATATATTGTGTTGGTTATTTATTATTTTGTATGACACTATATGGAAAAACATCATATAAACACAAATTTTCTATAAAAATATGAGGGTTTATGTGACATTTTTCAAAAGTGTCATAAAAAATAACTAACTGAACACTTTATTTTAGAAAAATCCTAAAAACTCAGAACCTGACGAAATTGTGGTTTAGTAGTAGGAAACCCACCTTACAGCTGAATTGGCTTAATTGGGTTACTTTACCTTGTAAGTAGCTTTTGGGTTTTGCTTTTCAGATTCTGGTTTTTGTGCTCTTTGTTCTAGCTTCTCGCTAGCCTCCTTTCCTTAATAAAGCGGTTGGCTTGGGGTGGGTGATGGCCGAGCCGAAGCTCCCCCCTTGCTTGCCTTTCTTTTTGCCGCTCAAAAAAAAAAAAATCCTAAAAACTTATTACAACGTCGATCATCCATAAGTGTCTCATTAACTTATTGTAACACTTTTATGCTTTATTTTTTGGTTGCATAAAACACTTTGTTAAGAAATTTGAATACTTTAGACGTTTGATTTTGTTGTAGTTTGAACAACATTTACTCTCTCATGAGAACAATGCCATGGCCCACGAATCTAAGGAAAATATCTAGCTTAAAATATATTGCTTCATGAGTAGGGGCTGATTTACCTTGGGGATATGGTATTGGTATCTTGTGAAACCTTCGAGGTTATAGTGTAAACATTTTAGTTGCTTAAATATGAAATTGTAAATTTTCTGGATGAAATCATAAACATTAAAACTTTGTGCATACTGAATTTAACTTTTTAGGGGTAATTTGTTTAAATTTAAAGCTAACTCTTTAAGGCTAACATCTTTAGAATTTGTTGTTTATATTGATATTAATACGAGACCAATTCATTACGTTAGCGATAATACTCAATAGGTAGTAAATGACTTAGAGAAAAATCTGTCAATTTGTAATGACTAAAATGTATGTTTATAATTTGAATGTTTTTATGTTTTAATAAATAAAGTTGATGTAAAATATGTAAGATTTGATATGCTTTTTAAAGGTTGGTTCAAAAAATATATCTATCTAATTTTTATGTGAAATAATTTTTTTTATATATAAATCCCAAAATTATATAAGTATGTATGTATATTTGCAAATTATCCTGTAATTAATGTGAACTTTGGAAGAATCAAAGTCTACGGGCATCACCCACATGGCCAAATCATTGTCAACTTATAAGGTAGTTCAATTATTCTCATGCTTTTTGATGTATTATTTCCTTTAGGACTTAAAATCTTAATTTAAATTTTAAAAAAACAATTTTAAACTCTGATTGGTAAGGCCATGCGTACCATATGATATGAACTCATGGGATCACTCTTTGGTTTCGACGGTTTTGGAAGGTTGGTGGTACGCCATCACGGGATCACTGAACGGGTTCGTAGCGGTTTTATGAAACCGTCCAACCATTCTCTCTCTCTCTCTCTCTCTCTACTTCTTTCTTTCTTTCTCTCTCTTCTATATTTATATTTAAAATTTTTTAAATGGTAAGGGTATGAAATTCTGCTACGAAATTTGAAAAGTTGGTGATAGTTTGAAGATAGGATAATAGAAAGCTGATGTAGCTATGAAACCATGAAACCACAAAACTGAGTGATACTCACGGCCTAATAGATTTATAATTTTTGCAAATTAAACTAAATGTCATTTTTCTTGAAGACATTAGAAAAGTAAAATAATTGTGTGATAAACTAATATCAACTATACCAAGTCAATTTAATCCAAAAATTGTAATTATTTTATAGGATATAATATCACAACTTTCCAAAAAGAATAGATATTTTTGGGTCAATTTAAAAAGAGTAGACTCAAGACTTTGATATTTGAACTTTTCCAATACGTTGTAAAATTAGTCCAAAAAGAGTACACAAATTTTCAAAAAGTGAATAGTTTTGAGAGAGACGTAAGATATTTCACGTGGAAGAATCGAAGATGAATGTTAAAGAGTGGCATGGAACAAACTACAAGTACTCCAACAAGAGCTTTGTCAGAACCATCTTCGAACAAATTGCTAAGTCTATACGATATGGTTTGTGACCATAAACTACACAATGAAAAGTTATAAATGATTAATAGGCCTTCTATTAATATGACCATGGATAGCTTGAAGTTGTGCTCATTTGTTGCATTACCATGTCCTAAGATACATTTGGTTCTTAGCTGAGCTTGGCCAACCATTCATACTTTGAGAATAATGGCACATGATTATCTTGAGTTGAGGATTTCACTCTGATTTGGTTCTTCTTTTGCACCTGAACATATCCACTTTTCCTTTTTAACACCTACATTTTTCCATACTGATGTTATTTCTTCTACGTCTAAACGTACTCCACTTTTCTGATTCAACCCTTGTACTTTTCCATTGTATTTTTTCTTATTTTACTTAGACCATCTGCAGCCGGCCGTGAAGGGAGGCGTCAAGAGGGCGGTAAGATAGTGGAAAGCTGATGTGACGCTTATATGTCAATTAGTACCACTGTCAAGCGGCAAGACCACTGTGGATGGTCTTATGACCCAAAACTTGGGGTGTTACAACTTGAAGATCTTTCAATGATTTTGATCTCAACCAAGAACCAGAAGTGAAGAAATAACATATAACATACATAACTACTTTGATGTGACAGAGACAATCCAACATGAATATGTTCTTGAGATGTAAGATAAATATTAGCTAAATCAAATAATTATGGTTATTGATTATTAAATTACAAAACAACCAATAACAATTTTGTTTGAATTTAAATAATTGAGGGCACTTTTCTAAGACTGGGTCAATTTAGATTTATCTTGTAAACTTTTGAATAAGATATTTTCATATGGGTCAACTTGGAAAAAAAGGTCTTGACTTAACAATTAGAACTCTTTAAAAAACAAAGATGTCATTACAATGTAACTTCTTTTAATTTAATTTAAGTTGATCATTCCACTAGTTAAATTTATCAACATTGAAAAAGTGATAAAAGGTATGGTGGGTTCTCTTCAATAGATTATGAGTTAGAAATTAGTAAATATTCAATGAAGATGATTAGAAGTTCTTATATAAAAACATAAATTGATAAACTTTTGGTCTCTTCAGAAATTTAGTTAGAAAATTTCCAAAATATAGAAAATTGAAATTTTGGTTATTTTTTGCTACCAAAAATTATGAAAGAAAGATAACTTTTTAATAAGTATTTAGCATAAACTAAAAAACTAAATGTTTAAAATATAGATATTATATTTTTTTATAGATATAAATGTTTTACATAATTAATATTATTATATCCAAAATATTATTAAAAAAAAGTTACAATTCTGTCAAAAAAAACTAAACTTTTTTTTTTAAATCTGGATAAATTATAGTTACCTGTTTTTTGGAAGATAGATCGCACAAGTATAAATATATAATAAGTGGGTGTTTGTTTACCTTTTAATAGTTCAATTAAGAGTCAACTTTTGAATCCTTAAGTAAATAAATTTATTGACAAGAAAAAAAAAATCATTTTCTCTTATTAGTTCTAAAATCCTCTTAATGATTTTATGTCTTGGACTTCCTCTAACCATTTAGTGTCCTGATTTCATTCTCAATAATTGTCAAATGATCATATTTCATTTTACATTATATCATAAAAACCTCTTAATCATTCGGATCAGTTAATCATTCAATACTAAATCATTTAGTAACTGCTAACCAGTTTTAAATCTGTAATTTGTCATGATTTAGCTTGTGTGACATTTGTCATGATATAAATATTTAACCTAATTTTAAAATGCTTATAACATTTGTTTATCATAAGACTTTTTGTAACTATGCATAGAAGTCAATTTCATTGGGCCAACTTTCATGCCATCTTATCGTTGCCAAATGTCCCATTAACCCACTTTTGACGGCACAAATTTGTAACTTAAATTATGTTTACATCATGTAATCATAAATTAGAAATGTCACTATAGAACTAAGTTAAACAAGAATAATAAAGATTAAAAAAATCGTAGAACTCTGAAAAGATAATTAATTGAGGCATAAAAATGGATTATTTGATTACAGATGCATAAATTATGATATTAGTTGATAATGTAATGATTTAACTAGTTTTTATATGCTATGGTTAAATTTTTTTTTGAAACAATATATTAGTTAGTTTTTTATATGCTATGGTTAATTAGTTTACAATTAGACGAAAATCCAATATATTTTTTGAAAACAACTATCTTTCAAAACATTATATATATATATATATATATATATATATGGTGTGTATGTATTGCATATAATTATATTCAAACCCGAAGCAATCCAGTACGAAATTCGAGGCTTGGGTTTCATATCCGAAATCTAATTGAATTTTTGGTTTGCTCACTTGAACCAGCCTAGATTAAACTAATTATGTTTTAAATTTTAACTAGTAATTCTTAATTTTAAAAAATGTTAGATATGCTATTTTCAGAATATTTGAATGGCCAAAAAGCCAAAGCAACCAATTACCACCTGGGACCAACGGAGGACCAAAACCCGTAATGGTTAAGTGATCGTCGGTTAGGACCATGGTTTTGAAGCGATTCAAAGAACCGGTTATAGCCTGGTTCGGCCTAATTCTGTATTTCCAAATAATATAACTGTTAGGAAATAGTCATATGATCCTTTTTTGCATTTTAATCCACTATGAATACCATAAATATGGTGTAACAAGTTGGATACCAAGTTACAAAACGTAAAAAAACATTCTCAATTCTCGCTATTTCGTATCATATAATCGAAATTACAATAAAACGTAGTTTAAGTATATTTGAATGACCCAAATACCCAATCATCCATTTACGTATCTAAAATTCACGAAAGTTCTAAAAAAGAATTTTTCGGCCAGCCCCGATTATAGACCGGGGCCAGGACCGATTACCATATAACCAGGTACCAAGGGGTTAAACCGGACCATCTCCAATACTCTTGGACCGTTACGGAAAACACTATTTAAGACCGGCCTTTGGGCATTTCTTAAGGCCCATCACTTTTATTTATTAGGCCCAATGAATGATGAGCCTTCCACTAATGGGCTGAAATACAAAAAGCTTTTTTCAATTGGGCCAACTTCATGCCTAATATAAATAAATAAAAGTAATCCCATATCTCAGTGTAAATGTTTTACTTAACTTGTGTTTATTTGAAACTTTGAATTGAGAACTAAAAATAAATATAATACAGTAAACGGGGTTGTTTAATTTGCAACCCATGTAAATCTAACAACCTATGCAACCCACATCTTAACCGTTGAATTCTTGATCGACGGTTACAATGGAGTGGGCTTAATATTTTCAATTAAAGAAAACAAAAAAATAAAAACAAAATAACCGTTTTTTCATTAATCCAACGGTTAAGATGTGGGTTGCATGGATTGTTAGATTTACATGGGTTGCAAATTAACCTTCACCTACAGTAAACAGTATATATTATTTGAACTCAAAACTTTTCTCAATTTTTTTTTTCATTTATTGGTCATTTTACAGCTTTTCGGTCAATTATTTCGTATTTTCTTTTACGCATCAACTCATAAATTTTATTCTTTTTAAAACTGAATGGCAATTATTATAAAAACTATTAACTTAACAAAATGATTTTTGCTTTTGAAAATATTATGTATTGAAAAAAATCTCTTTGGGTTGGACATTGATATATGCAAATTAAAGTATTGGAAATTAAGTACTTTTAATTGTTAAAATAGTAATAAAATAAAAATCTAAAAGACCCATAACATTTGGGATATATAATTGTTGTAAATTAAGATAAAAAAAAAATTGTTGATTATTCAAACAATTAAGAAAATTTGTTATAATATCACATAAAACTATAAACAAAACCACAAGCTGTGGTGTATTAGTTAAGATCTGTGTGAGAAGTGCTAATTAACCCTTCTACCCCAAGTTCGAATTCAAGCACTTCCAGATTGTAGCCACTTGAGATTAACTGAGGATAGCATGCTTTAGCTATCGATGAACCTTGTCGAGATTAGTCGAAGTGTGGCATACCTGTGCGTGTATCCATATATGTGAATTCAAATCATTCTTCCTTATATTTTCTATTTAGTTTTTTCTCTTGACTAGAAATAACCTAATTGATGTAATCCAATACCATTATTGCTCTTGATTCGGTTTAAGTATATTACCTAATAAGGAATTTTATGGGAACTAGAAAGTAATCATGATATTTCTTTTTCTTTTCCAAAGTCATTTATTTATTTATTTATTTTAAATATTTATTTATTAATTTTATCAACAATTAATTAATTAGTTCATAACTCTCTTTAAAACCCCAATTTAATTCAAAACACATAATTATCTACAATGGTCCCATCCCCTTCCATTATCAACTCTTCCCTAATTTAAAACAAAATAATTATCATAAACCATTAGACAAAATAATGTGGTTTTATATCTTATATAAACCATCTCTCTCACACATGCATACACATTAATGTATGTGTATATAATCGCATTTGGTTCTCATGCCAATTATAAATTCAAACATTTTATTTTATCACTTCAAAATATTTGTATAAATTTACTGTAAAAAAGAAAATGAAAGTGGTACACATAATGTGTATTTGTTTTTATTATTATGAATGTGTGTGGTTTAATCTAACAGTTTAATGAGGCAATGCATTCTTATTATCATATCTTCCATATTTTACAATTAACTTTAACAATTTTGAACCAATTAATTATACAGAAGTTAGCCATATATGATGTTTGATCTCAACTAATTATTACAAGTTAAATGTAAGTATAAAAACAATTAAAACTTATAACATAACCCTCACTATATATTGTACGAGATCTGTGATCGAACACCGGACTATCTTTTGAGCTACCTAGTGTCACTCTTTACCAACCATGTTACAACGCCAGATAACCACACGCATTGATATTAAGACATCCTTTTACAATTTAAATTAAGTTAAACTATAGTTTGAAATGTAAAAGGATGTCTTAATATCAATGTGCGTGGCCACCCAAAATCGCGACAAGTATTACATTCCATATGAATAAAGTTGTATAATTCAGACTGAATGTAACACATGTTGTACTATCAACTCATGTTCACAACCAAAAATAATAACATTTTGTAAAATAAAAAAATTGGTTATTGGATTTGATAAAGAGTTGATACACATGTACTACAAAGTTACACTTGTTTTGAAGTTTGGATTTTATAAAATGTGCCAAAGATCTTGCCATCATCATTCTTTTGTAATATAGAAAGTAGAAAAAGGATCGATCTAAAAGGTTGTATACTTTTTATATGATCATATTAAAAAGGTCATTTCAAGAAAAATGGAAGATCCGACAATCAACTTTCCCCATTTCTAGGAACCACTCCAAACCCTTTTCATTTTATTTTTTTAACAAGTAAAAATCCATACACCTTTTTTAGTTTCATAAAGTTAATTGGATAGTTAACAAGTTAGAAGAATCATAGCTAAAATGTAGTACAATAATCAAGAATCTTAAAAAATCCAAAAAGAAACTCAATCAAGACAAAAGTTTAATACCAAAAAACAATATTTTTCATCATCTCTTCAAATAATTCTTTTTGGCTGATATTTGTTCCTCTTTACAAAACTCCTAACTTCTTTCAAAGTGTTGAAAAAGATTCTAATATTTTGTATTAGAAAGTATTTAATCCAAGTGTACCACGGGTTTAAATTGCAATATTAATTAATATTCTTGAACTTTTATATAACTTATTAATAGTTTGGTATTTTTTTTAAGTTGTATTTTATGTTCTTCTAATTACATAAAAATCATTCCCATATTTTTTTCAATTCACAACTTTCTCTACATACTTTTACCATATACATGATGGCTAAAACAACTCCAAATAACTTAAATTTGATAACTTGAATTCACTTTACTTTCATAACTTAATAACTTGAATTCACTTTCATTTCTTAACTTGAAATGAATCAAATTATGCTCCTAATTTAACAATATTTAACAAAAGAAAACCACAAAAATGTGCAAGATTTATAGAATTCAAACTTAAAAACTCCCAAACAAAGATGGTTAATTAAATTAGGGTTAGCTGCAAAAACAAAAACAAAAAAGAAACACCATTGATGGAAATTAAGCAAAGAAACATATATATATTATAACTAAGATAATTGTTCAATATCCACATCAAAATAAAACTTACATTAACCCTTCTAAACACAAGATTTCCTTAAACTAAAAACATTAAAATCAACTAACTTCACTTGATCACATCTTCCATTCCATCAATAATTCCTTCAATTACCAAAAAAAAAAACACACATTTCATCATCATCATCAAGTTAAACCACCATCCATCCATCCTTCCATCCTTCAAAAATCCATCAAGCATTTTGAAGCCTAGCTGCAAACAACCCAACAAAATCTGGATACTGAAAAACATCTTGAAACATACTCTCTTGGCTCTCGAAACTCACCGGATTCATCGACGAATAATGACCGCTATAAAACGGCAAACTTCCACCACCATTAAAATCTTTAAAATCATTAAACCCTTGATTAAAATGCTGACCATTGTTGTTATTGTTATTAACACTTCCACTAGAAGAAAACCCACTTTGGTTCTCAAAAAAGAACCCAAAAGGGTTCCCATCCACCACAGTAGTACCTTTCTTCTTAGCTTCTTTCGGGTCGGGTTTTGACTGCTTGTTCGGTTTCGGGTAAAACCCGGTTAGAACCTCATCTAGTAGACCCGAATGGTCCGGCTCCGATGGGAAGAACTCCTTGAACTCGTCTTGCTTAACGGCCGATGAACAACCAGAAGTTAAAGATTTGCTAGGGTTAGGGTTAGGGTTAGGGTTTGGATAATTAGAATTATTAGTGTTAAAGAAATCATGGAAAAGATAAGAGTTAAAGGAAGTGTGGTTGTTGTTGTTTTTTGTATGATGACGTCACCGGCGGCGGTGGTGGTGGTTGGGTTTTGTTGTTGAAGGTGAAGGGAATGTTGAGGTTGGCCGCCGCCGCCGGCGGCTGGGGTGGCGGCGGCGGCGGAGGGGTAGGCGAAGTTGGTCCGGGCCTTGGTCCCACGCATGGCACGTGCGGCGCAGTCGTAGGCGCACGCGGCCTCCTCGGCCGTGTCGAACGTGCCGAGCCACCGGCGCTCCTTCGACTGCGGGTCGCGTATCTCCGCGGCGTACCGCCCCCAGGGGCGGCGTCGCACGCCGCGGTACCGCATGACGGCGGCGCCACCGTTGTTGGTGGCGCCGCCGTTGTTGGTGTCCTTGAGGGCGGTTCTTTTGTTGGTGGTTGTGGTGGTGGTGGAGGAGCGTTTTTGGGTGGTGGTGGAAATGGGTGGTGGTGGTGGTGGTGGGTGGTGGTGGAAGAGGTGGTCGGATTCCGATGAGGGTGTAAATCCGGCGAGTCTTCTCATGGCTTCTTCCATTTTTTTTTTAAATCTTTTTTGATGGATTTAATTTGGATTTTGAAGTGTTTTTAGTTGGAAGGTGTTTATATGGAGGTTGAAAATGGTTGGGTGGAAGGTGGTATTTATAGGAGATGAGAGAAGGGAAGGTGTGCATTGATGGGTTGTACTTTGTGGATTAAGGGAAGTAAATTGAAGAAAAGAATGTGCATGCATGGCATTGAAAGTTTGAATTTTGTGTTTTTTTTTTTATTTCTTTGGTTTTAGAAAACATAAGTTGAATCAAAGTTTATGTAGATTTAAGTTAGTGGTGATTTCTTTAAGTATGTTATGATATAAATCATGTGGGTATATATTAATATAGGAGGTAAGGATTTGGAAGATAGGTTAAGAAAACTTGATTAGTATAACCACACATGATATTATAATCAAACAATAACTTGTTTAGAGTGTATTTAACAATTTCTTTAAATAATTGAATAACTTTTTAGGCATTTTTTTTATAAGCAACTAACTCACACACATGTTTTAATACGAAGTCGACAAGGTATTTGGGATCCATACGGACACCTGACTAACCCTCGACGACCATAGATCGACCCGAAAGTCAACTCATGGCAGAGTATCACCACATGCCCATCCCATGAATCGAACTCGGGTAAACAACAATGTCATACACTGCCTTTCTCAAGGATGTTACCGACCACTAGGCTACCAGTACTTTGATTTGAGCCAATTCTTTACTCTTAATAGTTTTTCACTTTTCCCAAAACTAATTAAGTGTGTTAAGAAAAAGGTCGGACCATCCCAACCGGTCGAACCAAAATCATTTTTGGCGGTTTGAGTAATTTAACGGTTTAGGTTGGTTTAAAAAATAGTCAAATTAGCAATCGATTCAACTTGTGGTTTGAACATATTTTTCAAATGTCTGGACCTAGATGAATTGAAAAGAATACATGTATTGCTTATATTTAGGTTTTATGTTTGTATAATCAAATTTTAAACATGAGCAAACAAAAAATACGTCCATGAAATGAAGTTTTGTTTTTTACTTCTTAATAATTTGAATTTCCTTAAGGGATAAAATTTAAAATCCCTCAAAGACTAAATTGAGATTTCTAATCGTTGTTCGACTTGTTTAATGTTTGCCCAAAATTTCAAATACTATCACTGAACTTGTTTAAAAAATCAACATGCTCAAGGTTTTCTTTAATAATTGTAGTGATAGTTGTTTATTTTATATATTTGGTATGGTGTTTTTTTTTTATATAATAACGCTACATTAGTAGAAATTTTATTTTGAATGTTTTAGTTTAAAGCCCATACTAGGGTAAACTACCAAAACGAGATTAGACTAGACCACCTCTTTGTGTTGTTTGATTATTTGTTGTTAAATTGTTCGGTTTTGAGTTCTTCTAAAACGTTGTTGCCATTTAGTTTGTGGTATGAGGGGTTAAACCAACCAAACCAAACCAGATCACGAACACTCTCCACCCAATACACTCTCCTATGGGTGAAGATGGATTTGACTTTTTTTTTTTAATAGATTTATACATTTAATCGATCTTCTATTTTTGAAAATTTAGTGGAGATGCTATCTCTTATGTGAATTAGAGACATACCAGACTAAAGTCAGTGAGATAAATGTTGTCAATAACTAACGACAAAATCCAATGGTTATGACAAAATTTGAAGTTTTTTTCGTAAATCATCCATAAATTACCAAGAAGAGTCTTATTTAAGTTTCTACCAATAAATAATTCGTAGTTTTTTGATGGTCCTATGACAAATCACACTTTAACAATAAATTGCATAGCAATATTTGGTAAATAAAAAATATATTTTTTCTTTTGGAAGAGAAGATTTATTTTTTGTTTTTGAACACAAAATATGATAATATTAGTAGACTCAAAGTCTCGTACACATTCTACGTGATGTTAAGAGAATGTCTAGAATCGAGGGGGTGGGGCCAAATAGTAAATGTCAATAATAATTAGGGTTTTCTTTTTCAATGAGATCAAGTAAATGGTCTTAAAACCTATGCCTAGTTTGTAGAGAGAAAATATATGGTTTGTCTTTAAGAATTATATGAGTATATTTTTATTAAAAAAATACTATGCATAATGATAAGCAAAACCCAAAGAAATATTCTCCTAGCCCTTTACATTTTTTATATTGATTTACACTAAAAAGAATTTAATCCTTAAAGTAAAATGAAAGGAAGAAATATTCTTGTATAATAATATGGGTTATAGTTCCCATATGGTGAAGGTCGGGAGTTCGACTCCTGCTGGAGATTAATTGTGGGGGATTTTTCCTGAACGGGTGCCGAATTCGAATCTCAGCTGATGCCTTGAAGCCTTTGAATGAAAATTGGATGACTAGGCTAGGGTGTGTTATTTTCCTTGAAATGTTTCGAACTCGGTCATCGTGACTTGGTTGCCATGTGGCACGATGATATTTCCGTTGCACAACATGCCGTTAAAAAAAATTATAGATGATATTATTAGTTTTATTTATGTTTGCATTTACGATCTTAATCAAGTGATCGATATCACTTGTCTATCAATGTTCTTCATCCTCAAATATAATGTTTTCATTTTTTCAATAATTTGTTAGAAATGTTTGACAAGCTATTTTTGGATAGAAGTTTTTAGTAATGTACTCGCAATTGCCTCATTTTGATTTTATAGTTAAATACTTAAATAATATCTTGATAATTTATAGTATAATATTATAAATTAAATAAATTCCGCTCGTTCAGTACGACATATTGAATGTGTGTCATGATTTTCAAAGCGTAGGTCGATGATGTTACACAAGTTCTAGAACTACGAAACGTAACTTCATGTTTAAAAGAATTTTGTAGATCTTCTACACCATAAAAAATATTAATAAAGAACTATAATCAAACTAGACAATTAACCATTAAAAAAAAGTAAAAGATAAACAAGTAGATGAGGCAAAATAAATAAAGTAATCCTGATCTTCAATTATTTTGTTACTTTTGTACTTTAACTTCTCATGTTTATATGATAACACTTTTTTCCATCAAATAGTTAATGCTACATGTTTTAGTTACCATATGTTATTCATAATTTATTAGGTCCTCCTACAACATAGTACCCATTTTCTTCTTATTTATATTTATATGATGGTTTATAGTTGTTTTTTACAGAAACATTAATAAAATTGTTTAAAAGATCGACAACTCATCTTGGTCATGAAAATGTATCATCATTGTAACAAATCTACCTTATTAGGACGACAAAAGTTGTTGTGATGCTTCAATTATCGTTGCTAATAATTTGTCGCCACGACAGATGTCGCTATTGATTTGTCACTATAGGCTCTATCGTAGCTTAGCTCCTATACCTAGGACATATTGTTGTTATAATGTGTAAAAAGGAATATTTATATTTTATAGTGACGATTGCGTGTTGTCGCTATAGATGTGATTCCTTTAGTGATTACAACATTTGTAAATTCAACAAATACAGTCGAAATAAGTAGATCAGAACTTTTTCGAGCTTAAAGCACGAATAATAAAGATACACTGCAAGGTCCAAAGTTAATTTATACAACCCACTTATTTTTTTTCAAATAATAATACTTGGCTTTCAAAAAACACTGGTATTACCTTTCTTAATCGATGATTTGACGTTATTAAACATTTTGGCATAATTGTGACTACCTTAGTAACAAATTTTAATTTCTGCCTTCAAAAGTCAAGCTTTTGTAAGGGAATTCAACTTTTGATAACTAATTGAAGTAAACAATAAGCCTTCAATTTATTAGGCAACAATTTGATTCATAACTCTCAAAGACAAGTTGTCCTTTAAAATTTAATATAGCAAGATAACAATCATTTTTTAATCTTTTTCTAAAGTTACAATACATCTTTGACAATTTTAAAATTAAAAAAACAGCGTTTGAGACTAACCATTTCTTAATCTTTCCTTAGACATTTTATCAGTCCGCCACCACCTTTGTGGTTAACAATTTATAAATCTTATTCCTTTATTGTTTAGATAAATGTACTTACCTTCAAATAACTATCTAACCGTCTAAATTAATCGACAAATAAGTACATATGTTAGTAGTTTCCAATCTAAATATAACATAACATTTAAGTATTTTCAATATGTTTTTACTCTTGATTTGGCCTTAAAACTAGATCATACAAATTTGGATTATCTTCATTTAATTTTCTTTCTTGAATACACAAGGCCAAAAAATGGTTGAAATATCACTTGCAAACCATGATATATTTTCACTTATTTTTTATCTAAGATTTTAATCAATAGGAATCACATCTTAAACCCATTTCTCTAACAATTTTTACAAAAATTCTAAAAGAAACGAGTATAATCTTTTCTATACATAATTTCCACTGTTTATTGAAATTAAATATGTCACCATTTCTTCTTATCATAGTTACTGAACCCTAATATTCTTTCTTATTTTTTTTAAATGGAACAAAACATATGGGTATTGCTTGAAAGAAGTATATGTACACAACATATATATATATATATATATATATACATGTTATATAAGAATTAAGTTCAACAAGAACAAAAACCAAATTGCAAATAATGAAGGAACCCAACAAAATCACACTGATTTGTGGTCAGAAGTCACTCGGCTCACCCACTGCTTCGAGCGTGGCCTACTCACACTTTTTTATTACAGCACAAAAACACATGTGATTCCATTGTTCATTTGTTCTGCAAATTGGGTTGTTCTTATATATAACCTTCTCTATATGTAGTATGTATATATGTATTATAGTTAAAAATAGATATACGAAAATTATCACCAATACCATAACCCTAGGGTTGCTACATGCACCCAAAAAGTGCATTGGGATTGAAAAGTACATCGGGAATGAAAAAGTACTTTTACGTTGCATGTGGTGTATACACTTCACTTTTTGGTTGCATTTGTAAAAATGGTGTATTAGCAATTATCCTATCCTTAAATCGAAGAAACCCTAAACAAGTTGCAGATGGGTGTTGATACTGGAAGCGACCTTTGTGTCATTTCACTATTCACATGGGTTTGTCTCCATGCTCTTATATATTAGATATATATATATATACATATATACGTGTGTGTATGTATAATTCACACAGTAAAGAGGGTTTATGTGCTTGTAGGTCAGAAAAAGCAGCCATCTTTGTCCCTTCATCTCTCTCTCTCTCTCTCTCATAGTTTATTAGGGTTTATATGTCTAATTGCAGCACCTTGCCCTAAAACCATCATACAAACACATATGTGTATATATATGTATAGGAAATGTTCAGACGAAGCATGTCAATTTAAAAGAACGTGAAGAGCAATATCAGTCACAAATCGTGCGATTACAGTTGACGTGATTACGGAGGATTGACGCGATTCATGGGAGGGTAAAGATTATCAAGGGGGACCGATCAAAGCCGTCTTTGTTGACCGGATAAGTGGCTGAGATTGTTTTTTAAGTTCTCTTAAATTAATATGTTTCTCGTTTGAAACTTCCTTTATATATCTAATAAATGTTTAGATGGGATAGTGTTTAAGGAGAATTTTTAGTTTTTTTATACTTTTTCCATTATACCTTTATTAACATTAATTATTATACCCAAACATACTTTTTTTGGTCATTTTACATATTGATAAGCTTATCAGGTACTACCTAGCTTAATAGTTAACAGCCATCTAGCTTATCAACTACTAACTAATTTATCAACTAGTATGCCAAACACAACCTCTATCTGAATAATAATAATCATGTATTTCTTAGTTTGAATAATACAAAATAATTATTAATTTAGACGATATATTATACATTATTCACGATAAATAATACAACATTAATTCGTTATATTTCGTCTAAATAATTTTATACTGTCCTAACCGAATAGTATCCATTTGAACCCATCCTTGGCTCTAAATAATTTCTGATTAATATAAACTTATAAAATTCTCAATTGATATTATTTTTATAATTTTATAAATTCTTGTAAATCTTTAAAGATGGCGGTGACGGAAGTTGGTGGCGGCAAATTAGATTTTAACGACAACCCTCAGATACTCCTGTCAGATCACCCTCATAGTAATAACTACTATTTCTCATTTTTTACAATATTACCCCCTTCACTTTACCATTGGTCCATTACTATCAACTTCTTTCTACCCCTTATTCTTTTTTCTTTTCCACAATTTACCCATCCACTAGGAGTGAGCATTAGACCCGGAAAAACCGGCCCGAATCGGAACCGAACCGGGACCGGCACCGGTATTACCTATGCGGTCCGGTTCTCGGTTCCAACAATCGGCCATTTCTGGTTCCGGTTCCAAACCAGGTTCGGTTCCAAATATGCGGGTAAAAAACCAGGACCGGACCGGATGTTTATGATTTAATATAGGGAAAAGTCTAAAAAAACCCAACAAACTATTCCATTTTGAATGGTTAAGTCTCTAAACAATTTTTTTGAACAAAAAAACCATTAAACTTTTCCATTTTGAATGATTAAGCCACTAAACTATTATTTTGAATGAAAAAACCATTAAACTTTTTCGTTTTGAATGATTAAGTCCTCGAACAATTTTTTTCGATAAATAAACCATTATACTTTCAAAAATAAGTTACTTACCCCCATTTAATAAAAATAAAAAAATTAAATGCAACCGACTATGAAGGTTTTAAAGGTAAAATATAACTATGTTAGTTTAGGTTAAACAAATATAAGTAGCAAATTTCTAAAAATTCAATGATTTATTTTGTTGAAAAAAATGTTTAGGGACTTAATCATTCAAAATAAAAAAGTTTAATGGTTTTTTCATTCAAAAAAATAGTTTAGTGACCTAATCATTCGAAATGAGAAAGTTTAATGGTTTTTTTTGTTCAAAAATATTGTTTAGGGACTTAAGCATTCAAAATGGAATAGTTCGTTGGGTTTTTTTGGACTTTTCCCTTTAATATACTTATTGTAATTTAAAAAAATCTAATTCTAACTATATTATTAAGTCCGACAAAAAACATGCACTTAAAAAAACCTCGGCTACTAAAAAATCCATCAAAAAACCATCAACCATCACAATACTAACTATATAAACAGTTATTATTCTCGTATAAATCTCTCATATATATATATATCCGTCAAAAAACGGCGATCAAAAACTATTGACCGTCACGATACTAGCTAACTATATATATATATATATAGTTATTGTTCTCATATCCATAAAAAAACGGTGATAAAAAACCATCGACCATCACGATACTAACTATATAAATAGTTATTGTTCTCGTATAAAACTATCATATATATATATATGTTTATAGTCGACTAGTTGTATATTTAAATAAGTAAAATAATAATATGAAATAATAAAATATGTTTTTGACCGAAGAAGAAATTATCACACTATATATTTTATTTATGCGGTTCCAACCGGGTTTTTGACCGGAAAACCGGGACCGGAACCGGTATTACTTATACGGTCCGGTTTTCGGTCCTAAGAATCGGTCGTTTCCGGTTCCGGTCCCAAACCGGGTTCGGGCCGGTTCGGGCCTAATGCTCACCCCTACCATCCACCATCCAAATTAGTAGGACTGTAAATAAACAGAACACGAACAACTTAACTCTCCGTTCGTGCGTGTTCGTTCGGTTCATTTACAGTCGTACAAATTAGTAATTGAGTTAATTTTTGGATTTGGTTCATGTGGTTTGTTGACTTTTAAAGGATTTTGTGCATAAATTTCGATTTTATAGATTTGGTCCCTTAGAAATGCAATTTATGCTGGATCTGGTCCCTATCCTGGACGGTCATCCATAAAGTCTGTTAAACTTGAGGGTATATATGTCCTTTTGCATTTTGTGTTTTTTATTTCCTTAAGCATTTTATTAATTAATGTTTATGTATTAGGTAAGAGAGTGTAAATAATAAAACTTAAACGGCCAAACAGAGAACCCTTTATCTTCTACCTTGGTACTTTCATTCCGTCTCTGACAAGAACCGGTTTTCCAGCGAGAATGATTTTATGACGACATAGATTTTCTGGCGAGAAAACCGACGAACACCCTATTCCTCCATCTCCTTCACCATCGATCACCTTCATCAAACAACAATCTTGATTTGTCGAGGGACCAAATCCATAATAAATAAAAAGTAGGAACGAAATGCGTAAAAATCAACAAACCTCAGGACCAAATCTGTAATTTACTCTTAGTAATTTAAATACTCATCATCAAAAACCGAATATTTACTTGTATACATATCTTTCATCCAATATGCACTGAGTTTGAAAAAAAGTTAACTGAATTGATCAATATCGTATATTTTTTAATACAAAAGGGACCAAAAATGAATACTTTTGAAAATATAGTGAAATAAGTACAGAAATAGTACATATAACATCAATCGATTATATTATGCAGGTCACTGTAACCAGCTTTATATTGATAACAATAACTATAGTTTCTTTTATTGATTTTAAGGACCCCACTTTTTCATTATTATTAATATTTTTCTCCAACTTTTACTTGCATAAATCAACATCCATGCATTTAATATTTAAAAAAATTAAACTGAATTTATATAGTTTTAAAAAGTAATTCAAAATAAGTATTTTTCATGGGAAAAGAAATATTGTAGTCTTGGGATTTAGGTCGTGATTGGTAAAAATAAGCTAATGCATGGTTGGAGCGACTATAAGCTAGCTTATTGAAATGGTTGTTGAAGTAGTGTTTCGGGAGTTTTCAGTAGTCTTTTCCAATTACACCGTTATTAATATTAATTATTAGGGTTGCGATTGGAAAATTAGGTGATAAGTTAGCTGGTAGCTAATAAGTTAGTTGTTGACTAATAAGCAAATTAGTAGCTGGTAAGTTAGCTTATGAGTAAATTATGTTTGACAAAAACTAGTTTATGAGTATGTAGAATTACCAAAAATTAACATATCTTAAGGTATAATAATTGGTATTAATACAAGTATAATTGAAAAAAAATACAAAAAACTTCTAAAACGTTATTTCAACTAACGTTTCAATAAGCTAGCTTATAGTTCATTAAAACATGTACTAGGTTAGGCTATCAGTATCCAACCCTTCCAACCCCACTGCCACATCAGCTACCATATCAGTTTTTTTTTTCCAACCCTCCCATTAACCCTCTGAAACCCTTACTGATTATTACCCAACTTTCCCGACCATCTCTCTCTCTCTCTCTCTCTCTCTCTCTCACACACACACACACACACACACACAACAAACACACAACACACACAGAAACAAACAAGCGGTGTGTGCAAACCTTCCAACCCACCGTTGGCGTACTGGGAGTCTGCCAAGCCGACGGCTTCCAACCCACCGAACCCAAGGGCCCGGTACGCACAGCTTTATAAGTTAACTTATTTTTGTGAAACACAACCTAAATTCCCAGATACTCTTTTGATCGTTTTACATACCGGGTAAACAAATTTTTGACAAACATAATTTATTTATCTGCTACCAACTAGCTACCAACCACCTTATCAGTTATCAATTAGCTTACCAGTTAATTTAACATCCACAATTTTAATTAATTATAATTTAATTTAAATGGAGGAATTGTAGCATGCATATTAAATAGATGTGTGAGATTGGGATATGGTTGTCGAGGGTTTGAAGGGCATTATACCTGTGGCTTTAATTCTAGTACCGTACTACTCCTACCCAGCCAGCCAGCATAGGCAATGAACACCCAGAGACAATATTTAAACAATTTAATAATATTTTTTTCAATTATTAAAAATTTACCAAATATTAAAAGCATGGTGTATTAAATAAAATAATACCCAAAAAAGACCAAACCTATGATATGTTTTCTTCTTCTCCTGTTCCACCCATTTCTTAATTGCTTTAAGTCATATCATCTATATCTATATATTTTGTGTGTATATATAGGAAAGTTTAAATGTGAACTCGATTTTGGTTGTAAATACGAAGACGAATCTCAACCACTTATTCGGTTAATAATTGTGTAACACCTTAGGCATATCCCATATCGGTCGTGGACAAGAGTGATGCTGGGTGTTATAAGTAATATCTTGGCATTCCTAACAACAACGCGTTTTGGGGCCTAGTGCACGGCAGGTTCTAGGAACGCTGCAGTTAAGCGTGCTAGGGTGGGAGTAGTACCAGGATGGGTGACCACCTGGGAAGTCCTCACCAGGTCGCCAGAAACAAAGCCGTGAGCCGGTGGGGCAAAGCGGACAATATTGTTGTTGAGGTAGGCGGGATGTTACAGATGGTATCAGAGCCACTCCTGTGCCGTTCGGGATATGGGGCAAACCTCATCGAGGACGGTTGAGTCCCAAGGGGGGGTGTTTGTAACACCTTAGGCGTATCCCATATCGGTCGTGGACAGGAGTGATGCTGGGTGTTATAAGTAATATCTTGGACTTCCTAACAACAACGCGTTTTGGGGCCACACGGGCTGCAGGTTCTTGGAACGCTGCAGTTAAGCGTGCTAGGGTGGGAGTAGTCCCAGGATGGGTGACCTCCTGGGAAGTTTCTCACCAGGTCGCCAAAAACAAAGCCGTGAGCCGGTAGGGCAAAGCGGACAATATTGTTGTTGAGGTAGGCGGGATGTTACAAATTGCGTTTTTGACCGGTTCCCCCGCTTTAATAATGTTCACCCTCCCTTGAATCGCGTCAGTCCTCCGTGATCGCGTCCATCGTAACCAAAGATGTGTGGATGAGATTCGTCCTTACGTTCATAATCAAAATTGAGTTTACATTTGAACCTAACTCTATATAGAGAAAGGTTCAAATGAGAAACATAAATTTTTTAAGAAAACGTGAGGAGCAATCTTAGTTACTCATCCGGTCAGTAAAGGTGGTTTTAAACGGTCCCTCAATTTTATAATCCCTACCTTCCCATGAATCGCGTCAATCCTCCGTGATCACGCCCACCGTAACTAAAGATGAGTAGCTGAGATTGCCCTCACATTTTCTTAAATTGATATGCTTCTCACATAAACCTTCCTATATAGTCAGTTTCAAATGTGAATCAATTTTCATTGTGAACTTGAGGACTACTACTATCGTGCCACCTGACAATATTCAGTCTGGATATTCATGATTTTATTCAGACTGAAAAAAACTTTATTTCTTGTATTCAATCTGAATAAAGCATGAATATTCAGACTAAATTAATAAAGCTTTATTCGGTCTAAATAAAGCTTAGGCACCGATTCAAATTGTCACTTAACGCAATTTTAGTAGTCCTCACGTTCATAATAAAAATTGAGTTCAAATTTGAAACTTCTTTTCTCTCTATATATATATATAATTAATGTATCTTTTGATGGTAAAATGTAAATGATAATTAAATATTTTTATTTTATTTAAAATTTGTAAAAAAATGAGTCGATGGATTGACGTGTTCTCAGCTTTCCCTTTCTGGGTTTCCATGCGTTGTTCCCTTCTTCTGAAAAGGCTGCAGTTCTTTTTGGATTTCATGTTTCTGTTTTAATATCCATTTTTATTTCCTCATTTAATTAATACAGATTAAATTCAGTATTTAATTTATAAAATAAAAAAGGAAGTAACTTGTTCTAGACGATATTTAATGAAGTTGAATATCACAATCGAACGAAATTCAAAAAAAAAAAAAATTATAGGAAAAAGATTTGTACATGCCATGGAATTCAGTTTAATTCTTTTTTGTTATGTTATAAAAACAAAATTACCTATAATAAAGTTTATTTTGTTAAACTTTTTTTTGGGTACTTTGTATCTTTATTTCTATCATTTACTATAGTTAGATAATCAAAGAGTAATAGAAAATAGTTTGACTAATTAAATTTTGAGAAACATGAGTTGTAATTAGCCATTTGATGCATATTAGAATACTTAAAGATGCATCAGAGCAGTCTTGAAATTAAATGTAATTTATGGGTGAAATTGAGATTAAATTCTTTAAGAGTTTATATCCACTTCTTACATGTATTAGTTAACTCAACTTTCTAGCACCGTCTTTCGCCTTAAACAATCAAGAGTTAAAACAAGTTCACTTTAATTCAAATTTTGACTAAGATTTTAATATGTTATTGTTTATTTCAAACTCATCATGTGAATCAAATGTCATTGCATTGTAATATGTTGGATATGATACCAAACGAGGATTTTTGGGCTGAATTACGAATTGTATCTGTAGTGAATAAATAAGAGGAAAGTCGATACTCGGTAGACTAAGGTGGTTTAAGGTGGCACTCGTGTGGAATTTGGGTTGGTGGACTTGGAAAACTCAAACCGAACACGACCCGTATAATTAGTTGTGTCGTATTGATCAACCATAATCCGTATATGATCCACGTAACCCGTTTAACTATACGGGTTGGCGAGTCAAATACTAATAGAAATAAAAGGTTCAAACACAAGCAAATTCAAATAGCAATACAACCAAGTCAAACATCAACTAAAAGTTTATTAGAACTTGTTATATATAAATGGATTGACATGTCAAAAAATTCAATCAAAACTCATATATTATCGTGTTGGGTTGAGAATTGTCACCCTTATTTGGAAGGGTGGAGAGTGTCACAACCCAGGGCTAGGGAAATAAAACATATGAAAAAAGATGTTAGATGAATACTTTGAGATTATATATAAACCTTTAATTATTTTGAAGTATGTGATATTAAATAGTACTTAAAGACTATACATTAATAGGAGGCTAGAGGGTAGATTGGGGTTTATGTCTTTAAGGTTGGTAATTTTTTCGTATTATAGGTACTGTCTTGCTTTTCTCGTATTAGCCTTTCTTCTTTACATTTGAATGAGATAACTTGGGTATGTTTAGTTATGTTTACTATGTTACATTGGTTGCATGCAAACGACTTAAATCATATGTACACTTAGGGGTTGTTTGGCAGTTGCTGAATGGGTTGGTGTTGGATAATTAAGTGGTCGGAATGATTAAAAGGCTCTTCTAATATGGTGCAAAGTGAAATACGGTGGTTTGGTAATTGTTGAGCATGACATCAGGACTCTAAATGGTTAAGATACATCCAGGATACTAAATCATTCAAATGGTTTTGGAACCATTAAAAGACAGTCGATTTTTTTACCACATAATTCACCTTTTAACGATTCAAAAATTGTTTTTTAACGAAACTGTTAAATGGTAAACAAACACCACTTTAATTGAATCCTTATTTGACTTTTTTTTGGTCCACTCATACTCATTTTTGTGATGTGCATAAGTTGGGATTTTACTAAGGCTTTGTTTGGCAAGCATAAGCTAGCTTATAAGCTAGCTGATAAGCTAGCTTATAAGCTAGTCCATCCAAACATGTACCAGGAAGCTAGCTTATCAGCTAGCTTATAAGCTAGCTTTTTGAAACGCTACTTTGAGTAGCTTATGAGGAGCTTATTGTAGCTTTTTCCAATTATACCCTTATTAATATTAATTATTAAATTCAAAGGTACCCTTTTTGGTCATTTTACATACTCATAAGCTAGTTTTTGCCAAACATAATTTGTTCAACAGCTAGCTTATCAGCTACTAGCAAGCTTATCAATCAACAGCTAGCTTATCAGCTATCCGCTAGCTTATCAGCTACCAGCTAGCTTATAAGCTACGCTTGCCAAACATAGCCTAAAACAACCTCTTTGTTCTAGTGGTTGAGATAAAGTTTAGAGTAAATAACACTTTTGGTCCCTGTGATTTCTACTCCTTAGCAACTTTTGTCTATTCTTTGAACTAGTTAAATTAACATTGTGATTGTCATTTTTAGATCTGATCTCTTAAACTACTTAAGCATTAACACAAGGGATTATAGTTAGTAGTGGGTGGCATTCAAAAAGACCAAAAGGTTAACTTTCTCTAAAGTTTATTTACATTTTACATTTGCAATCCGTTCTCTACGTAAGATAATTTAGATTCATTAAGTTTATAGATCATTTTTTACGAAAAAAGAACAATAAAAAGGTAACAAACTTAATGGAAATAATTTAATAATTTTTTATTGGATTAACGATATGTAAATAAAATTATAAAAATTGCTTATAAAAATATTGATATTAATATTTGTTTACTACTGTAAAATATGACAAGGTAAAATGTAAAAAGAGCCAAACAAATTATTAAAAAGAATAAAACTAAAAGTAGAGGAACTAGAAAATATATAATAAAAAGAATTGATTATTATATGAATATTCAAATATTGGAAAAGGGGAAGAATTAATAGATTTGATTTAGTTCGTGTAGAGAATCTACCAAAAGTAAGATCCTGTTGACCTCCGACTATGCTTTGTGGGTTATTTTCGTCTTTTAAAAGCAATTTACATTTTTATTTTTTTCCGGGGAAATTAATTTTTATAACCATTTCAGAAAATTCCTTTAACCTCCGACCCATTATCTCCTAAAAATTTCACGTTATACCAACCGAGCCGCTATCCGACAACCGCTATTGGCCTCCGACAACCGCTGTCCGGCCAAAACACAACCCCATCGAGAGATTCTAAGGGCTACTCTATCGGACCCTCCGCCAATAGCGGCAGTGGTTACATTATTTGATGAGCTCGCATATATCGAACACACACACACACACACATATACACACCCATTGATTTCTCCTTAGCGGCACGGAAGAATAGCAAGAGTCATTCACCCATATATATAATCCATTCTCTCCTTAGCGGCACTCATTCACCCATATATATAATTGAATATAAAGCGAAATATCAAACAAGAATAGCGGCACTCAAAATGATATATATACACACACCCATATATATGAACATAGCGGCACCCACCAATAGCGCACCCACCTTTGGTCAGAAAAAGGTGGCCGGACTGCCAATAGCGGTCGTCGGATAGGGGATCGGTGGGTATTTGGTGTATTTAGGGAGAGGATAGGTAGGAGGTTAAGGAGATCGGGGGTATTTAGCAATCATAGGGATATAATGTTTAAGCAAATGATGGCCAGCTCAGTTGGTCTTATCCATGGGTTATAGTTGCCATACTGGTGAAGGTCAGGAATTCGACTCCTGCTGAAGTCCATTGTGGGGGATTTTCCCTGAACGGTACGACTCGATCCAATGATGCCTTGAAGTCCTTTAAATGAAAACTGGATGGCTAGGCTGGGGTGGTTATTCTCCTTGGAGAGGTTTCAACTCGTGTCATCATGACTTGGTACCAAGGTGGCAGGATGAAACTCTGTTGCACCAACATGCCGTTCAAAAAAAAAAAACAGCCGTCATCTTATTTACTTGCCCATTATCCTAACTTTTTACAACCTGCTTTTTATATTTTCAATACAAATAAACTGATTATTTATAGAGTGTAAATAGCAATCGTTATTTGTCAAATATACCTTAACCTAAGTTTATTTATATTTTTATCTCTAATTACTTATGTACTCCTACAGTCCTATATGAAAAGTAGTAAGTGAAAAAAAAAGGAAGAAAAGAAGAAGATAAAAGACAAAAGAAAAGAATTATTGATGGGAAAGAATGAGAAAAAGGAGGAATGATGATGTCTCTCTTTAACATAATATGAAAGGCCGCCGCCTCTTTCTCTGCCCATTAAACATCATCATCATTTCTCTCTTCTTCTCTTCTCTTCTTCTGCCGCCGTATAACATACATAATATTATATATATATAGAGGGAAGGTTTTTTGTAAACCGACAAAAAATGTGATAAACCGTGTAAACCAATCATAGCCTTGATCAAAAATCAAAGGAGGATATGGAGTCATTAGAAAACATGGAAATGTGAAATATATGGTAATTCTTTATTATTACAAATGAAAATGTAAATATAGAAATTTTTTGAAATCAAGGTGTGGATTTGGTTTACAACAGTTTCATCACTATCTTTTGTGGTTTACAAATGAACCCTTACTAATAATATTTAAATTATATACTAATAATATATATATTGTAGATGACAAGTTCAAATGGAACCACTTTTTGTTGTGAACATGATGACAACCGAGAGCGCGACACGTGGCGTCTTTGAGTGTGGTCCCCTTTTTAATTCACTGCCCTCCCATGAATCGCGCCTAGTCATCCGCCGTAGACTTGACGTGGCGCCTAGTCATCCGCCGTGGACTTGACGTGGCGCCTAGTCATCCGCCACGTGTCGCGTTCTCGGTTGTCCTCACGTTCACAACCAAAAAGTGGTTCACATTTGAACCCACCCCTATATATATATTTTTAACTATATATTTCAAAAACAAATAAATATTTTTTAACAACTTAAGATTTTTTTTATATATGATCAAGATCCGATGAAAAATTGATGGTAACCTAAAAGAACATTAGAAGTAATTAGCAATCACTATACACGTAGTAGTGGATGGACATTAAAATGAAATATACTAAGATTAAGATGTACTAGAATTTTTTTAACGGTATATAACTCTTGTACATTTTTTGATACGAAGTTGACGAGGTATACGGAATTCATACGACCATCCGACTAACCCTCGACGACCATGGACCGACCTGAAAGCCGACCCATGGTCGAGGTATTGCACATGCTCACCACATGATCGAACCCGGATAAACAGAGATGCAGAAACAAAACGTGGCGATTGAGCTTGAGTAATTGGTCCTCTGCGGCTGGCTTCTCCAAATCTCGTATGCTTCAACTGGGTTTTTGCTTTAGCTATTTTAGTTTTTGGCTTTCCTTGGTTTCCTTCGGTCTGTTGTTGTACTCTGTTTTTTTTTTTTTTTTTTTTTTTTTTTTTTTTTTTTTTGTCTAGCTTCTTGCTAGATTATGCTTAACAAAATTCTTGAACCCGCTTGACAAAGGTGATGGCGGCGAAGCTCTTTGCCTTGTGTGGTCCCTTTTGCATTGCAAAAAATATATTTGCAATTGACTTTTTTGTTAAATGATTTCAAGATAATTTTTCAGTTTTTTTGTTGATTTGAGATAACTTTCTGGTGCAACCTTTGAAGTTTTGAAAAATAATAATGCAACACCTTCCAAAATGATAAATTGCCCTTTAACAAAACTGATTTTCTTTACATGTCACCAGAGAAATAATACAATGGTACGTTCAAGAACGGACCACATGTCTTGGTATGGCAGGATGGAAGCCCACTAGAAAATGAAAAAAAAAAAACGATTCTTCTTATGAAAAAGTCAACTCTTTTTAATCTTTTATCATTGTGTTGCCCACCGATTTCCCGTCTGAGAACCCATCAATCAAAAAATATGAATCTTCCATCGGACGCATGCCATAGTGTGCAACACACGAGGTTCGTCCATGGTATGAGATTAAATGCAGTATGAGTCTATGAGATTAAATGTGATGAACAAATTGAACGTAAAAAGGGGTACTTGATGTTGATTTATGTAAGTAAGCAATTCATTTTTTGTAGTGTGAACGGTAATTCAGTGGGTGCAAATAGCCTACCTCTTAATCAACTATAATAATTAGGGGCCGTTTACCAATCGCTTTGTTTACCGATAAAATTAAACACTATCAGTTACTAACTGATCAAGATTTTAGTCCACGAAATCCTATGCACTAAATTACCCGGTAAGCACTAACCATGGTAAGAAATGATGACCATCACTTACGAGATACGACTCTCACCATGCCTTCGCTCTTACCGGGTAAAATTCTTGGTCCTTGTCATATGCATTTGGTAAGGGAATATGACTTGGTAAACGTAAGCACTAACCATGGTAAGAAATGATGACCATCACTTACGAGATACGACTCTCACCATGCCTTCGCTCTTACCGGGTAAAATTCTTGGTCCTTGTCATATGCATTTGGTAAGGGAATATGACTTGGTAAACGTTTACCCAAGGTAAGTATTTGATAAACTCCCTTTAGTTTATCGATCAACAACTGAATTATCAACTACCAACTAACTTATCAGCTAGTTTCTTCGATACAGACTTATTATTTTTGAAGTTTTATTTTTATAAAATAAAACTAATATTACGAGCGTGTGAAAAGGTCAGAAAGTCAACGGATGAACAGAAGTATATAAGCCAAAAGCCGCAAGAGAGCACGAGTGGCCGACAACTGTTGAGGGGCTACGATCAGGTACATCGTAGTCATGGTATGTTAATATGTTCCATGTGTGGTGGACGGTCATGATTGTCTCCTATTCATCTACATACCACACGTGGCGCATGATTAAACACAGAATGAATGTTTACTTGCAGATAACAAACCCACACCAGATCTACTTGAAAACGACCTCTCCTCTTTTTTATTTCTTTTATACTTTCACCCCCTCTATTCTCTTCATCTTTACAACTTTCACCCGAATTTAATATTATTGCTATTATTCACCATTCAACTACCAAATCTTTACCCATGGTAAAAAGTATTTTGACTAAGTTATCTATAGTTTTGGTCCATGTACGGGCCAAAGCCCGAATCATCCCGGCAATTTTGGGGTTAAATATGGCCGCACTTAAATGTCCCCAGGCATGTACACGGAAAGGTTCGAACTCGGTTAGGACGTTATGGACCCCCCTGAGTGTTAACCAATCCACCACAGAACTGGAAGACCACGTTTCCACAACTTTGTTCATTATAAAAAAGATCATTGTTGCACAAATTTTGTTATGTTTTTTTTTAACTTTAAAAGTATTTGTTTTAGATGTTGTAATTTGAATGATATAATTTTTAAAGCTTAATAAGATGAAACAAAATTTGTTATAAAAACAAGAGTAGAGTGAATGATTGAATATGTAACAAACAAATAAGGTATTAGATTACCCTAATCTATAATAAAAATGAAAGTATATAGAATGACCAAACATGTGATGAAAATAAAAGTAATGGCCGAACTACCTTATGTAAACGAATTATCAGGTATTTTCGATGCTCTCAATTTCAGATTCTCTTGTTTCACTATACACTGTTACATACTTGCATGCATACTCTGGTGTTGATCTTATGGGTTGCAAACCAACCTTTGGATTTTGCGTTTTCTTGGTAATTTTTCGTTTTTCTTAATATCGACAATCAAGTTATTTTTAAAATTTTGAAATTAATATAACAATGTCAAGCTAATCAATTAAGATATCTATGAGAATAATGAGAGTTTATTTGATAAAATATTTATAAAAATAATTAACGTTTATAAAACAAACCTTATAAACTTAAAAATTCTACTTCTTGCATAATTTGAAAGCTTGACATTTGCATTAACCCTGAAAATAAACAAAACCGAAAGTTGACTTTTTAACTTTTCGAACACGACGAAGGCTCGGGAAGAAAGGCGCGAACACCAAACATTTACCTGATATCTGCTTACGGTTTTGCATAGAAGGCAACCGTTTTGGGATCCAATTGGCCACTGCAATAGCTAGAAGAGATGACGGAAAGCTCTTGATATGCTTTCCACTCTTCCGATGGTTTCAGGACGATCGGTTTCTCAAGAACACCAGAATCCACTGACAACATCGTCTTGTAATCCTTGTCACAAAAACCAGAAACTGCCGCTTTTGTTGCGTTGTCCCAAGGAGTCCACAAAACTACATTTCGACATGAATTTACAAGTGTTAAAGAATATTGTATTCATGGTTGTATGTGAATCTTTCGGGTAAAGAACACAAATATTGTGTTTTGACACACTACATTACGGCTTTATAGGATGCTAAATATGTCTAGATGTCTTAATATGTTGTTTCCTAGGATTTACATTTATGGGACCAAAATAATTGTGCATCTTTACGAAGGTGTCACAAAATGATTTTATGATGTGTTTAAGATCCTAATAAGTTTTCTAGGACATTTTTTTTAAGTGAAGTGTCCGTTACTTTTGAAAAGTAGTTTATTGACACTGTCTTTATTGATAAAACTTGTTTTAATAGGATATTTTTTCAAATACTGACATATACAAAAGACTAATATGACCGTTTTTTTTTCAAAAATGTTCTAAAAAACTTGTTAGGATGCCCAAAAGCGTGTACAAATGTTTGATTCTATAAACTTAAGGAAACAAACAACTTAATGAACTTCATGAAACTCATAGCTATTCAGTAAGCTATACATCACTGTCCGGTAGTAACCTAACGGTATAGAATATGGCTTATTTAGTAAACTTCTAGGGAGAAGCTTTATGTAGAAAGTTAAAAAAAAAATCAAACTTGTAGGTGTAAATTAAAGAACACGTTCATTCTAGAAAAAAAACCCTAAAAAGCCATGCACAATATATACGGAAAAATTAATCCACAGAGACAAGTTTATCCATACAAGACAAAACGAAAAATCAAAAACCAAACCCCATATCCTGTAAAGGGATCTATTAAGACATTTAGACATATATGTTTTCTTATAACGTTGGTTTTGTCGTAATGACATGAATCCCAAAGTTAAGAACTAAAAAATTTGTTTTCACATGAATCTTGAAGTACAAAAAGAACAAATGTCTCCATTTTGACATGAATCATATTGCAAAAGAACACAAATCTGCTTTTAATATATGAATCTTATAACAAAATAGCACAAATCTAATTTTTTTTATGAATCTATAAGTTGAACAACACAAAATTTTGCATTTTTGTGGTTAAAGAACATGAATCTTGGTTCTTGAAGTATAAAAGAATACGAAAACAGGCCATGAGATGAATCTTGATGTTAAAGAACATAAAAAATGAACCTTGACATCAAAGATAACAAAAGTATGCAATTTGACATGAACCATTTAAGTTAAACACAAACGTGCAATTCGACAAGAATCTTGAAGTTGAAAAACCCGAAGATCGTGAGTAGAAAGAATATAGAAAATAGAATTTTAAAGAATACCGGCATCCGGGAGGCCTTCATTACGTATCACAATTGTCCGCTTCTTATCATGGTCTATGATGGCTATGTTACCTGGTGTTCTCATATAAACACGGTCAACCTATCAAAGAATTAGTACGATATTCATCAAAGATTTGTTACAATTTTATATTAGGTAAAAGATCAAAAAGAACTATAAATATTTTGAGAACCAGTGTATCATTGATGTATATACACTATATGAATTTCAGTGAGTCGATGCATGAATACTTGCGTACATAGTAGATACATATTGATGAATATACTCATCGAGAGTAAACATTTTGATAGTATATTAATGCTTATATATACATATGACAATTCTCATAATTCTCAAAATATTTATGTACCCATATAAATATATGTGTATGTATATAAATGTGAGGTTGGGTTTTGGTGAGAACATAACATTCATATACCTTCAACTACCTTTATTTACCTATTTTTGTCATCATGACCGAATTTTTGAAACATATCCACGCATGTGAACGTGATTATAATGTATGTAAGCACAAGACAAATCTGAATCGGCGCCTAAGCTTTATTCAGACTAAATCAAATCTCAGGTTTGATTCAACAAATCTCAGTTTGATTCTAGCCCCACTACAAGCTTTATTCAGTCTGAATAAAGCATGAATATTCAGACTGAATATTGCCACATGGCGCGATACTAGTGGTCCTCACGTTCACAATGAAAGATGAGTTCACATTTGAACCTGACCCTATATCTGTATGTATATGTGTGTGTGTAAAGATGCTGAGGGGGAATGAGACCTCTCCATCAAACGTGATAGCGTCTGGTTGCTCGGTGGATCTTTTTCCCTGCTGCAAATTATCAAGAAAATCGAGCGTCTCTAATCCTTCAACTCTCACTTCACTGGAAAATGGAAACCCACATCGGAAACTCGACGAAAACCATTAAAGCTTCAAACTTTGATCAAACCCAGCTAAACAAACCTTATATCAGATACCGATAAGTAATTTTGCAGAGCAAATGTGAATGAAAACGACGTGCTATCCGTATTCTTGATATGCGAAATCACGGTCATCTTGTCTGGACCCAAAGAAACACGAAGGCGGAACTCAAAGCTTCAAAAATACATTCGATCAATAGCTAACCCAAGATTATCCCATTCAACATTATTACCCACAAAGCATAAAATATTAAATGGCCATAACACACTTCAACGAAATTGGTTTTCAGAGGACGCCAAATATGTCTAAATGTTCTAATAAACTGCTTCATGGGACTTTAAGGGGGTGTTTGTTTTTTAAAATATCTCTTAAAATCCCTTGTCCGAAAATTAAGAGGTTTGCAGACAAAAGACTATTTGTTTTATTTTTAAGAAAAAGGTTTAAAAACCTCTTACCGTCCTCTGAAATTTTAAGAGATGCACCATTGCCACTTATTTTTTAGATGTGAAATTAGACTTCAGACCTCTTGAGAAAACAAACAACGCCTAAGTTTATAGAACCAAACAATCATGCATCTTCTGTAAAAGTGTTACAATAAGTTGATAGGACGCTTTCAGGCATCCCAACAAGTATTTTAGGACGATTTTGAAATACAACATCATAAGAGTCTTTTTATATGATATTATTTGAAAACATGTCTTTTTTCAAATGTGTCCTATGAGAACTTCTTCTTATAGGATATTTTATTTTAGAACTCAAAACTGTCCTTAGAAAACTTGTTAGGAAGGCCAAAAAACGTCCTGCAACCTATTGTAACTCCTTTATATTGGACGCACAGTAATTTGATCCAATAAAAGTAAGTTCTATAAAGCAGTCTATTAGGGCATTTAGACATTTTTGGCATCTTATAAAGACGATTAATAGAACCCAAGATTTAAGAGACGTGTATTATTACCTACGTGGCCACATATTTGAATTGTTTGCCGTGGTTTTTAAGGTTAGATCTACTGAAGATGGGTTTCCGGTAGGAGTTAGACGCAACGGGATGTTATCTAATAACTTCACATTGTTCTTTGAAGAACAAATCTCCTTCGTCATCCCCGTATTACCTAACTGCAAGGATCAAAGAAGCACGATGACCCAAAATAACGAAAAAAAATGAGGGTGAAAGCTGTTTATGCATTGTGAATATGGCTTACTTGTGGAAAGCAAAGAGATATTCCTCCTTTAGGAGATCTTCCAGCAGCCTAAGAAGGGTGAAAATTCACATGTGAAGAGGTAGTACAAAGTAATTAATCTTAAAACATTTATGTTCATTATACGTAGAGATTAAAACCGTATGCATGTGTAGAGTCTTACCGAATGAGAACTATACAGATATTTTGAGAATACGAGAACCAACTATTCATGGTTTATTCATAATGAATGTTGTCACAGAGAATGAAAGTTACTCATAATGAATATACATGATATTTTTTATAAAATTGCATGATAGAATACTATCCATCATTATTTGCGGTTATTCATTATGAATAATACATTAAATAGTTGGTTCCGAGGTTCTAAAAACATCTGTGATTCTCATTTAAGCCTTCCCCTACATGTATGTTGACGTAATTGCCCTCTTTGTAAATGTAGGTGTGTGAAACGGGCTGAAATGCCTTGCAAAAAAATGCTTACCTTTTTGCTCATAAAAAGCAATTCTTCGCCTTGACTGTTCTTCCATGACACAACCTTCCCACCATAGAGAAGGACCTGCGAATAAGCTTCCACATGATATACGAGAGATTGGAGATAGTTTAAACAATGACGAAAAGCAAGTGAATCAATTAGTCCAAAAGCAAGAATCTCATAATCCAAAAACAAAAGCACTCAAAAGGAGGTAAGACAAGAGAATTTCTACATATTCGATCGCAAGTTTCGTAAATTCTTTCATGGCACTTCAACCATAAAATTTTAGACTTCACTTTAGGTCCGTTGAAACATGAAAAATACAATTTTTTAAATATAATCCAAATACATATCTTTTTTTGGTAATAACATCATGTGTGCCCTAGGGCTTGTGCTCTACGATATTAGAAAATACAAGGAGCATCTATCAATAAACCGAAAAAAAGTCCGCCAAAATCAACCAAGAAACCGAAAAATCACTTAAAATCAACAACAACAACAAAACTTTAAAGGAAAAATCCCTCGAAACAGTGGAATTCGGCTAAAACACATAGGATGACCTATGATCCACCAATAGCCTCCTTATATGTGGTTCCTAGGAGCCGAGTTATGTGTGGGGCCGGTCAGCGTTGCCACTAATCAACCTTTTGCTCAAAAATTAATATGATCATATTCAGTATCAACCCAATATGAATCTTTAAAAATTCAAGATTTTGTAACATTTTTCAGATAATCTATCCAATTGATCAATTCCCAATAGGGAAAACCAATTTCAATTATCTTGAATCAAATCTACTAGAGTTCTTCACCTAAAATATAACCAAGATTTGAACAACTTTTTCAATCCATTTTCTCATTTTCACCTCAACTTTTCATTGCAACCTAATAAAATGGGTCCTTAAAAATGGCAACAAAAACACCATAATTTGCAAAAATTAAACCTTTTTTGAAGAGAAAAAAAAAAGTTATAGAGATGAAAGATGATACCTCAGCAGAAGAACCACCAGGCTCAAAAAGGAAAACTCTTGGCAAGCTTTTGTAGTCACTAGACACACAATCATTCCTTTGCATTTGATTTGAAGTACCAAACCACCCCCACAACCTTATCCTCTTCACTAATGGGTTCTCTTTTGTCCAATCCAGCTACACAAAAACACACCCAATAACATAAAAAAAAACAACCACTTTGACTTTCAAAAGTCAAAATTGGTACTCCCAAATTTCAAAATTGATGCTGATTGTGTTACAATTCACTCAAAATACTTAGAAATCACTTAAGGGTTCTCTCTTTTGTCCACTACAGATACAAAGAAACACACCCAATAACATCAAAAAACAACCAATTTTTCCACAAATTTCAAAATTGATACAGATTGTGTTACAATTTCACTCAAAATACTTAGAAATCACTAATGGGTTCTCTTTTTTTCCACTCCAGATACACAACTACACACCCAATAACATAAAAAACAACCACTTTGACTTTTTAAAGTCAAAATTGTTACTCCCAAATCTCAAAATTGACATATATTGTGTTACAATTTCACTCAAAACACTTAGAAATCACATTCCAAATTAAAAGGTAATCCAATTGAGCTCAAAAACCTTCCTTTTGACTTATTAAAGTCAAAATTGGTACTCCCAAACATCAAAATTCATAAAGATTGTGTAAAAGATTTCACTCAAAATACTTAGAAATCACAACTCCAATTTAAAGGGTATTTTGGGTTGAGACAGAATGAATAAAAACTTTGAAGAAAGATAAAAAAAGATTGTACCTTTGCTTTTCTTGATGTTGATCTTGATGGAATGTGATGGATACCCAATTGGGATTAGGGGTTTTGTAGAGAAACCCATTTGGGGATTTGATCAGATGAAAGAAAGAAAGGGTAATAGTTAACAGATTAGAGAAGGAAAGGACGTCCATGGTGGTTTCTTTTCTAAGTTTTCGTGGGTTTTGGGATAACGATGGGAATCTTTTTAGCTATTTTGGTTTAATTGGTCGGTTTGGAATTTTGTATTAAGAGTAAATTTATGTTTTTAGTCCATGTGGTTTGATTAAAGATCAACTTTTTTCTTGTTCTTTGGTTTAGGGGTTGGTTGTTTACCTCTTAACAATTAAGAGACAATATTTGAATCGTTAAAAGATAAATCTTGTTTGGCAAGAAAAAGGATCGTTTCTTAGGCCGTGTTTGGCAAAAATAAGCTAGCTTATAAACTAGCTTATAAGCTAGTCATCCAAACATGTACCATAAGCTAGCTTTTTGAAACGCTACTTTAAGTAGCTTATGAGGAGCTTATTGTAGCTTTTTCCAACTATACCCTTATTAATATTAATTATTAAATTCAAAGATACCCTTTTTGGTCATTTTACATACTCATAAGCTATTTTTTTGCCAAACATAATTTGTTCATAAGGTGTAGCTTTATCAATCAACAACTAGCTTATCAGCTACCAGCTAGCTTATCGCTACTAACTAGCTTATAAGCTACATTTGCCAAACATAGCCTTAATGATTTCGAAACCCTCTTATGATTTTGCATCCTAGATTTCTTTTAACTATTTAGAGTCCTGATTTCGTTCTAAACAATTATTAAACATCTACATTTAATTTCTTTCGCTATATCATAAGAACCTTCTAAGCATTCTGACCGCCTAATCATTTAACGCCAAACCATTCAGCGACTACCAAGCATCCCCTTAGAAATTAAGGTTTTTGTCCTTTATGGTTTGTAAATCATTGATATTTTTTAAGGATGAGATTGGGACTGAAATGGTATTGAAGTTTTTTGGGACTAAAAAGTAGTACTGAAAATCAAACCGTATGTACTAACTTGGTTTTGATCTCAGGACAGAAAAATCGGAAGTAGGACCACTCAGGACCGAAAATCTTAAAATGTAACAAATATGAATCAAAACCAATCACAAACCAAAATACCTTCATGATGTTTCAAAACCAATCACAAAGCAAAATACCTTCATGATGTTTCAAAACCAATCACAAAGCAAAATACCTTCATGATGTTTCAAAACCAATCCCAAACAATCAAAAGTTCAACAATCCTTATATTTTTGGGCTTTTTTTTGATGATGATATAAAAAAACTTAGACACATACTTATGAAGAGAGTTCGAGTGGTTTATGAGACGATATAATTTGATTAGAAACAAAATAAACTTTATTTAAGAGATGATAAGGATAATCAAAGAATTTAAAAAGAATTTGCCTTCTAAATTTCGCTTAAGTTTCGGTAATTTTTGGAAAATCCCAGTGCCGAATAGCAAAATATCGAATACCAAATTTAAAGATTACTTCAAATCGAGACCGAACCAAAAACATGAATCCGGTTTGGGTCGAGAAAAACGGTCCTCAATACTCATCCCTACTATTTTTGTGCAAATAATTAACAATTTGTTATTCTTTTGGTCCCTATGGTTTACACTTTATACTTCTTTACGGTTTTAGTTCTTTATACCTAAGGATAGTAATTAGTCTTGGATTGAAAATACTAATTTCTAAGCATAGAGACAAATATAGTAATGTTTAAATCATAGTAACAAAATTTGAAATTATTAACAAAATTGTAGGGATGAAAATCGTAATTTCTTTTTATTTATCGTGTAAAGTTGAACATGTGACCGCCCAACTCATATCGCACCCCCAATTTGGTTTCAAGAAAAAGAAACCAAACATTTGATGGATTCTTGAAATGTTTCATGGAAAGATTGAAACAAAATGGCATATAGGTTGGATTTTAGTGTGGTTTGGATAAAGGAAATTTAATATCTTTATATTAAAGGATTGTATTATTTACTTTATTGAAATTTGAAAATGCTATACAATAAAAGCCAATAATTTTTTTTTCTTTTTTGAAGTTTTTGATGGGATTATTATTTTAATAGTCAATTTTAATACATGTATAAGATGATGAAATTATAGAATATAATAATGATACAATTGATGTTAGAATATAATTTTTAAAATTTTGATTATTTATTTTTAAAGAAGTTGAAGAATCTATTAAAGATGTTCTAACACTTTTAAATGCTCACTCAGTCTAAAATTATAATGTCCATGTTTCTATTTCTTCTATCCCAAAACAAGTTGCATTCTCTATCATTAAGGGTAAAAGAAGTTAAAAATTGTCCATTAATTTTCTAAAAAGTGTAATAGTTATGCATATATAAAGTTATGTCGATTTCATAGTGGACGTTCTTTTAAAATGAAATAAGTATTATTATCTATCTCGATTTTTAAATTCTAGTCTGATAAAGACATTTAATTATATGAATCAAATTAAACTTGGCTTTTTTGATGAAATTTATCTTTGTAGCTTACCTTTATTCCCTCCTTGTGTCGGGTCCGGAAATGAATGGAAGGAGAGACAAACTTTATCTCGGTGGAAAGGGGAATCCGACTTTAGGGAGAGACGTTAAAATCATTCAACAAGATGTACTCTCTATTCCCCAAAGATTGTATCGACATGAAGCTGGATTTAATCTAAATGCACCTTTTTGGAAAGTTTTTAATAATAAATATACATAATTCTATTTTAACTTGACTCATTTTACCTTTAGGGGGTGTTTGGTATAGAGAAATGAAACCAGAGAAATGGAAATGGAATTCATTTCCCTTGTTTGGTGGGTTAGAGAAATAAAAAACGGAGAATTGTCAATTCTCGAGAATTGGCCCTCTTTGTATTTCAATTCTCCTTTTTTAGAAGAGAAATGGAGAGAAATAAAATTTCTTTTCTCTAGTGTGGAACACGGAGAATTGCTGAGAATTGAAAACACAAAAAAAAAATAGAACAGCTTCTTCTTCCTTCTCAAGCTCTCTCTGGTGCGCCTTTCAACGGCTAGGGTTCCACCACCGCTTCACCTCTCCGGCTTGGGTTCCACCGCCTCTTCGACGCTCCGACTATGGTTTCTCCAGCTAGGTACGTCCATCTTTCTCTCTTTCCCTGTCACTATCTCTCTCTCTGTCTCGTCTCTTTCTCTCGATCTCCCTCTTTCTCTGTCTCGCCTCTCTCTGTCTCGATCTCTCTCCGTCTCTGTCTCGGTCTCTTTCTCTATCTCAATCTCTCTATGCCACACTGCCATCATCAGCCTCTATGCCAAACTGCTATCATCGGCTCTTATTAAAAACTGACTCAAACATGATGCTTTTGTAGAAATTGATCACTAATGAAGTAAAGAAGTAAACATGAAGCTTTTTTAGAACATGTCTATCACCTGTTTGGTGAAATGCTAATGAAAAATTAGTAATATTCACATGTGATTATTTGGGTTTATGATTGAAATTGGAACACCAGATTGGTTGGCTTATAGTTGTTTGGAATTTTTTTGGAGAATGTCTGTGGATTCATCAGTTTGCATAGATTGATAATGTTTTTATTTGTAAATTTTTTGGCTTTTTGCATAAAGTTTCCCCTTTTGAAGCTTGTTTGATAAGCCACATTTTATATTATCAAGCCTATCAAACATTCATGTATAGCTAAGTTGCAACTCCTATTAAGCTTGGTTGTTTGTGTGTTCTTAACTAATATTTGTTAAGACCTCCTTATATGAGAAATTGCTTCCAGATACTATAATTCCCATGAAATTGGTTTATGATAAATGGATTAAGACTTGTTCATGGTTTCCGAAAAATGGATCAAGACCTGCTGTTTCTTTCCAACTTGTTTAGCTTAATACATTTTAATTTTATCTCACAGGAATGTGCTTTTAGATGTCTTTGGAGTCCTATATATGTTCATGTTTCAATGTGGAAGATACGTTCTTTGAATTCCAACGCTGATGTTTTGATTGGACTGGCGTACGTGGCTAACAGCTCCGTTACAGAGTTGAAGAAGGGGGACCTCACAGTGAGACGACCAACAGGTGTGATCAAAGGAAAATCTCGCAGGTGCCGTGGTTCGGTTTTTTTCTCTTGAGGTCTGGTGAAATGATTCAAAAATGAGCCAGGTGGCGGGGTTCTTTGCACGAAATAGAAGTTCATTTCAGGTCTGGTGGAGCGATTTAAAAATGAACCAGAGGCGAGGGTTGCAGGGCTGATGAGGTTTCGGCTTGCTACCGTGGCAGTTGCATGCTTTCTTGGAATTTTGGCGTTGTTTCCATTAGTTGTCATCGTTATCGTGGCCTTGTAATCGGTACTGGAAGTTTAGCTTCATTTCCGTTAGTTGTCGTCGTTATTGTGGCCTTGTAATCGGTACTGGAATTTTAGCTTTGTTTTCGTTAGTTGTCGTCGTTATTATGGCATTGTAATCGGTACTAGAATTTTAGCGTTCTTTCCGTTAGTAATAAATAAGAAATATGGATTCTAATAAATGCAGCGTTTTGTTGTCTTCCATCTTTGTTACTTTCATGTTAATGGGTTTTTAATATTCATAAGTTCTTTTGTGATATATAATCTGCAAATGTTCCATATGAAGTTGAATTTGGTTGTTTGATGTGTTCTATCTTCATTTTTGTTACTTTCATGTTAATGGGTTTTTATTTTTCAAGACTTTTTTGTGATATATGTTTCCGTCAAATCTATCATATGGAATTGAATTTGGGTCTTTGGTGTGTATTGTTTTTTTGGTTACATTTTAATTATTAATTTATACGTTTTTTATGTTTATTGGGTTTGAATAAACGATTGTTATGAAAAAAGTATAAATTCAAATAATAAGGTTGGTACAATTCTCTGATGAATTTTTTATTGTACCAAACAAGAGAAATGATTCTCTGTAACATTTCTCTGCTGAAATCTCTGTCCTACCAAACAGATGAGTCAATTCCAATTCTCCAGACCAATTCCCTTTCTCTACAATTCCATTCTCTGCAATCATTTCTCTGCAATTCCATTCTCTGTACCAAACGCACCCTTAGTTATGAGATAGAGAAATCCATTATTCTTGCAAGAGTGACTTACACTAGCCATCTCTATAGTTTGCTCAAAATTTGTATATGGTCACTCAAATGGACTATCTACTTCAAAGGTCCTTCACTATTCATTTTTCTTGTAAAAGGCGTATTTCTCCTCATGTGAGATACATTTAACGCAACTACGTTGATGGTGAGACCTCTAGAGAGCATGAGTGCAAGAAAAATAAAAATTAGTAACTTTCGATGCAGACAATCCGTTTAAAAGACCAAATTCAAATATAGAGCAAACCACAAGAACCAATAGCGTAATTCATTCTTCTCTCTATTATTAATAAAAAATTACAATTTAATTTATTAAAAGATGTAATAATTACACATTTCTAAATTTATTTCAAGACAGATATAGCAACTCTAGATAACGTAAACAAGTTTCTCATAAAAACCACAGATCTAGCAAATAAAAACAACCAAAAAACCAAATAATTTTCCATAGAAAACAAACATCAATATTTCATTCAGCACAAACACAAAGAGTTATGTTACATATAGAACAAGAATTTATGCACCATAATATTACAACATATACACAACTTGCCTATATATAACACAGCATAGCTGATTCCAAGATGTTATACTTGTACAAACAGATATTTTAAAACAAATTTTGAAGTATTTGCTGTAAAATATCACAATAACTGATCCAAATATGAGTCTTTTGAACCAGAAGTTTTACCTTGGCCAAGATATGCATTAACCATATTGCTTCCCCAAGCCACCCACCCATCCCGACTCCGTCAACCGCTTCCGCCGCCTGCCGCTGTTCTTCGGCAGCAATATTCGCGAGCCGCCACTTGACCATGAACCCCTTTACGGCCTCGGCTCCTTCCGACACGATCGCGATTGGCGGGACCACAAGTGGGTTCTGATCCAAGTTCAATTTGGTGAGTTTTGTAAGTTGACCAAATGCTTCAGGAAGAGCTTGGATTTGGTTGTTGCTAAGATCAAGATCTTTGAGGTTTATAAGGTCAGTAATGGAGTCGGGAAGTTGTGTCAAATTGCTGAAATTGCTGCTTAGATTTAAGACCTCGAGATTTATTAGCTTCCCGATTGAAGATGGAAGGCCGTGGAGCTTATTGAAATGGGCGTCTAGATGGCGTAAAGATACGAGTTCACTGATTGTGGTGGGAAGGAAACGGATTTCGTTGAGGCTGATCGAGAGGATTTGTAGGTTTACTAGTCCGTAACCGAAGTTTGTTGGCAAGAATATGAGGTTATTGAAGCTTGCATGCAATTCTACCAATGACCTATTGATAAAAGATCAAAGTTGAGATATAATCTGTGATATGTATAGGGTTGGGTTCCGGGAAAGCCCCAAAGAATGGAAAACAAAGGAACACCGTGATGGAAAACAAAGGAACACCGAACACCATGGTAGCTCTTCATCTGGACAGTATGCACTTGTGCATACAAGTAATTCATAACATGTGTATGTGCATAAAAACCAGAAAACAACGTAACTTGCTTGTATGCACAAGTGAATACAGTCCAAATGAAGGGCTACCAGGGTGTTCCTCAATTTGCCATTTCTTTGAGGGTTTTCCCTTGAACCCTCCCTCTCTCTAAACACACACACACACAGGGCCCGGTTCAAGTGGAAACTCACCTTTCATTGCGAACGTGAGGATGGCCATGAGTGCGCCACGTGGCATATTCAGTCTGAATAATCTTGTACTATTGAAACCGAATAGGAGCTGAATAGGACACGTGTCGTGCTCTTGGTTGGCCTCACGTTCGCAATTAGATTTGAGTTTCCATTTGGCCTCCCTTATATATAAGGGTGAGATCATTTGCAAACCATCCTAATTTTGCAAACCGTTGATTTCATTGGTTAAATCACTGGTTCATGAAATTGTTTCGTATATTTGAGTTTATTATGAAAAATTGCAATCGTTCATGTATTTTTCTTTTTTGATGAAACTGTTCATGTATTATTTTCATTTTGATGAAACTTTTTTGTGAATCCAATTACATAAAATAAACCAATGATTTCACTATTTACCAACACTATACACAGAGGGAAATGAGAAAACTGGAAATTTTAAAACATTACTTGCAAAAAGCGATGCTTTCAGGAATGCTGTTAAGCTTGTTGCTGGATGCATTCAAGATTTTGAGATTGGTCAACAAACCGATTGAATCCGGTAAGGATTCCAAAAGATTAGATGAAACATCAAGCTCCTCTAGTTTCGATAATCCAGCTATTGAATCAGGAAGCACCTGTTTGACAACAAAAACACGAAATTTTCCTCAAAACTTCGAAGAATTCGGATCAAACCTAAAATTGTGTGTACCTCTTAACAGTTCCATTAAGAGGCAACCTCTGACTCTTTAAGAGGTAAATCTTGTTTGGTAAAAAAAATTAAAAATGGACCGCCTTTTAATGATTCGAAAAACGTCCTAATGATTTTGCATCCCGGGCCTCCCTTAACCATTCAGAGCCCTGATTTCATTCTCGACAATTGCCAAATCACCATATATCATTTTGCGATATATCATAAGAGCCTCTTATCATTCTGACCACTTAGGTTGTGTTTGGCAAACTAGCTGATAAGCTCACTGTTAGCGCATAAGCTAGCTGTTGACTAACAAGCTAGCTTACGAATAAGTTATATTTGGCAAGAACTAGCTTACAAGTATGTAAAATGACCAAAAACGGTATTTTAGTATATAAAAATTAATATTAATAAGGGTATAATCGGAAAAAAACTACAAAAAGCTCCTGAAACACTACTCTAACTAGCATATCAGTAAGCTAGCTTATAAGATAGCTTGTTTTTGCCAAACACAACCTTAATCATCCGGTACCAAGCCATTCAACAACCGCCAAAAACAACCCCTAAACCCTAAAAACTAGTCAGTGACCTCAATAGCAAGCAAAGAAGAACTAATCAAAACCTAAAAACAACTCCTATACAATAACACAACTAACTTGGACTCGAATAAACTCGGTCAAAACTCGACTCGGATAAAACTCGACTCGAGATACTAACGACTCGACTCGAACTACCTGATACTCCGCTCGAGCCAAGACAACTCGCGAGCTACTCGAGATCGACTCAGTCAAAACTCGGTCAAAACTCGACTCGAATAAAACTCGACTCGAGATACTAACGACTCGACTCCAACTACCTGATACTCGGCTCGACTCGGCTCGTTTACACCCCTACTAAAAACCTAAAAACAACTCCTACACAATAACACAACTAACTTGGACATTTCATCAAACAGATTGAAGGCATGAACAAGGATCGTACAGTTTTATACATGTAAACCTGATTTACACTTAAAGAAGCCATGGAAGATGTTAGATCGTAACCTGCAAGTGATTATTGGAGAGATTGAGATGAGTTAAAGCGGTGAGTTTGCCGAATTCTTCGGGAAGAAACTTCAATCGCTGGCCGGAGAGATCGACTCTATCGACGGCGACCTCCGATGAGTTGGTGAGTATGTTAACAACTTGTTGGTTAACTTCATCGCCATCGTCGTCGATTTTCAGAGGATCCGCCATTGTTGTTGATTGGAGTGTGGAAATGAGTTCAGTTTTTCGCCCAATTTTGACTTTGTGTGTTCCATGGAATTGGTCAAAGGTTTGACTTTGACTTTGGCGGGCTTAAGCTTAACGTACAAATTTTAGATCAAATCAAACCGGTAGTCGATAACTGATAAGCTAGTTGTTGGTTAATAAGCTAGTTAGTGGCTGATAAGCTAGCTTATAAATAAGTTATGTTTGGCAAAGGCTAGCTTATATCATTATATGGCCGTCCATGGCTCCAACCTTTCATGTTACCTCAACATCATATCAGTTTTTCTTATCTTATTCTCTGAAACCTTTAAGTGGAGTACCACAAACATTTTATATCTTCGTACCTCAACTATTTTCATTATTTTAACATATATGTAAAGAGAGAAAAAGGGAATAGAGAGAGAGAGAGAGGTTTCTAAACCCGCCTCCCCCGTACCACCAAGCCTGTCTACCCGCCTCTACCCACTCAATGGTACGCATAGCCTTAGTATGTAAAATGACCAAAAGAAGTATCGTAGGGTATACTGATTAATATTAATAAGGGTATGATTGGAAAAAAGTTACAAAAACTCCTAAAACACTACTCCAACTAATATTTCAACAAGCTAGCTTATAAGTTAGATTATTGTTCATCCAAACATCTAGTAGCTTATAAGGCTATGCGTATCGCATGCCTCGGCTCAGCGGACTGAGCGGGCTGCGGTACGCAACCATGGAGCTCGACGGGCTGGGAGCCTAAACGGGTTGGCCACACCGTTGTTTTTGTGTGTGCTGTATGTGAGAGGGTTGGGGTACTAATTAGAGAGGATTCCAGAGGATTAATGGGAGGGTTGGAAAAAAGCTGATGTGGAACTAATGTGGCAGTCGGGTTGAAAGGGTTGGAATACTGATAGCCTAAGGTAGCTTATTTTTTTCCAAGCACGCCCTTAGTTGATATATGGTATTGTAAGTCGTATATCATACTAGTATTATGACACTGATTTATTTAAATTTTTGTTAGCTATTTATACTTCGTATGTAATAATTAATAAGTACCAAAAAATTCTTAATTTTAACTGTTTTATTTGAATATTTTAGTGTTTACAAGTTTTATTTGTTGAAATAAAATACCCATAAATATCATATTTGCTATTTGGAAACTCAAAATATCATATGTGCAATGAGACAACTATATGAAAACTACTAAACATCAGATAAAAAATAGGTTAATTTATTATTATTATTTCATATAAGGTTTTTTCAATACATTAAAATAATATGATTATTAAATATCCTAATCATATAACTAACACTAAAAATAGAAAAATATGTTAAATTAAAGAAAAATGACTTAATTTTGTAACCTTTAAAATAATAAAAAATTTATTAAAATTTAGCAGACCTAAACTCTCCATCTAAAGAATAAAATGTATATATGTAAACCAAACAGAAAGGGTCAAAGAAGATCAAAACTTTTTCAACACCATCATCATCATCAATTCATCATTCAGACAACCCCAAATCTCTGATTCATACAGTTTCCTTCTGTCTTATATCTGAAACTTCATGCTCAACCTAACCCACCAAATCAGACAACATTATCACTTAACAGATCATTAGAAAAATTAAGATGATTAACAACAAATTCAGATTCAGATTCACAATTTACCTCCACAAGAGCTCTTCCTTTCTTCTTTTTAGCATCTCTCTCTTTTTTCTTCAAAGCATATTTGGAATCTGGTCTACCCCTCTTTCGATTCATCGCTACTTCTTCTGCATCTTCATCATCACCTTCTGCAACCCCATTAAGAGGTTATCATCAATTTATACATTCACCAATGGTACAATCAGAAATTATAGATACAACAAACCCATTTCACATTTGCGAATAGCAGACCTTTTTTTAGCAACGGACGTCTAATGATCTATCTAATGTTTACAATAAACTATTTGTTATATCTAATAAGCGCTCATATAGTCATTCAGACATGGGATCATGTGAGAAGTGCAAAATCTTTGGTGAGAAGTATGAGAAGTATTTTTAAACTGTTGATCACTTTTGATCAAATACCGTCCCATGAATTGCGGCTTAAAAGGAAATTGATCCGGTGCATTTCAATGCATCTTATCTCAGTGCATCTCATCCTATTGACCTATTGTTTGTCCATTTCTCATCAAACGGGTTGATAACGGACAAACATGAATACATTTTTTTGTTAGTTTAGTTACACGAACGAACATGAACAATGATCTTGTTCCTTTATGTTCATTTACGTTCGTTTACACCTGTTTATATATATAAACATACTTATATAATATGACATTAATATGCAAAACCATTAAGGAACCATTTGTTTTTACCAAAAGGCCTCTTAAAACCTCTCAAGTCTGAATATTAAGAGGTTTGTAGACTCAAGAGTGTTTGTTTCATTTTAAAAAAAGGTTTGAAACCCTCTTACCATCCGTTCATTTATCATTCGTTTTTCAGTTATGGTAAACGAATGAACACGAACAAACCTCCATTCGTGTTCATTCGAATACAATATATATATATATATATATAGGGGAAGGTTCAAACGAGAAGCATGTCAATTTAAGAAAAAGTGAGGAGCAATCTCAGCCACTCATCTCGCGGTTACGGTGGACATGATCACGGAAGATTGACGCGATTCATGGGAGGGTCGAGATTATTAAAGGGAGGGGACCGGTCAAAACCGCCTATGTTGACCGAGATGAGTGGTTGATATTGCTCCTCGCGTTTTCTTAAAAAGTTATATTTTTCGTATGAACCTCCCTCTATATATATAATATACTATATATGGGGTGGGTTCAAATGTGAACCACTTTTTGGTTGTGAACGTGAGGACAGCCGAGAGCGCGACACGTGGCGGATGACTAAGCGCCACGTCAGGTCCACAGCGGATGACTAGGCGTGATTCATGGCAGGCATTGAATTAAAAGGGGGGACCACACTCAAAGCCGCCACGTGTCGCGCTCTCGGCTGTCCTCACGTTCACAACCAAAAAGTGGTTCACATTTGAACTTTCCTCTACTATATATTATATATACATAATATATATAATATAATGATAAAGACATCGATAGAAGACTTACCATCATCGTCATCTGAACCAGTTTCTTCAGCTGGATGACCACCAAAATCTTCGATATCCTCTTCATCTTGTTCAAAATCACCTTGAACATATTCGATATCGCCCTGTTTAATAGAACGAGTGGAAAGATGGCAAGGAAACAGAATTTAAAAGCTGGTCTTTTCCGTGTAGCGGAATTTGTTTAAATAAATCTTAAAAAAAAACAAAAGGAATTATTTCGAAACCTCTGCATCGTCTTCATTTACATCCATTTCCAGTTGGTCAAAACTGTCAAGCAAATTCTTGAATGCTTCTGCATGAACATTATATATATCATCATCATACACATTATTTTTTAAGCGCGCAAGCAGTTCCTTCTCAATATTCTGCACCACAAGAATATTGCTCGTTAGAGCTGCACAAACGCTTTATAGGAATCTGATGGCCGAAGCAAAAAGAAAAATGGTTAAAAATGTAACCTTATCCAAAATTGCAGCCGTTTGAGCCTTTTCCTCTCGTCTAGCTTCTCTCTTCCTTTCTTTTGTTGGAACTGTCATTACCTTTTCCCTACAAATTCGAAAACAGCCAGAGAGATCGGTTCATATTGAAAGTTGTCAATTAAACAAAGTCAACGATTCATTCATTAATACAAAATAATAACCGAGCCTAACTTTTTTTCCGATAATAATTGCAAATAGAAGAACCACTAACAGGATTGACCAAACAACTGCTAAGTGACGGGGTTATTATGGGATGAGATCGGGACCGGCCTGGTACCTAACTGGCTGGTACCAAAAATATGGGACTAAAAAGTGGTACCATTTTTAAAGCAAAATGCAAACAGTAGGGACCATCCGTGTAGTTTTTGAAGTTCAGGGACCATTTTCGTTGATTTTTGTAAACCTCAGGGACCAAAATTGTAGTTTACTCAAAGTTAAACCGATTCACGATATTGCAAGTTTGCAACCACCGGATGATAAGTACTCATGTAGAACCTCAATCATGGTTAGTCAAATACGTGGTAGATCGCACGTGGGTATCAAAGTTCTAACTACTATTTTGAAGACGGAATAAAAAAGTATTCACCAACCTTGTTTTAAGGGCGAGCTTCCTCATGCGTATCCGCATCTGTGTCATTTTAGTCAGCCGCTGCTTCGCCTTGTGTACCAGGAACTTCGGCCAGTGCATCTGTAAAATTCAACTTGCAATATTTCATTAGAATTCGGAATTTACTTTTCCGTATAACATAATTGATATCTTGAAATGAGATAAGAAAGTTCGATACCAGATTTTTGTCGATGATTGCTAGTGCCTGCTCATAATTGCGAGGCAACTTTACTCTTTCCCACAACTTGTTTGGCATATGAGCCCTCTCTATAGTTTTCATATACAAGTAGAAGACTCCTGCAACAAAGAAGGTAACGTATAACCAAAAATCACGAAAAAACACAATAGAGGTCTACAACTACGTTGAAGACAGTAGTACCATCATGATCACGAATGGTAGCGTAACGACTATTGGCAAGTGGACATGAGCTCCGATTACAAACCCCGGTCAAATTGTAAGGATTCTGACAAAAAATCCCAGCCGTAATTCTGAATTTAAAAACAATCATTAAACCCAAAAACAGCAATAGAATTAACTTCCGGAAAGTCAATAACAACAAAATGAATCAGTAAAAATAGCTCAAGACTCACTTGGTCATATAACTACAGTGCTTATGCCTGAGGACTTGCCATATAACCTCATCATTCTGCATTTTGTACTAACTTCAAATTCACCTGCTAAAAAAAATTTGCAGCTTGTGATTTACAAATCAATGCATCAACTGGACATTCTGATAAAATAGAAAGCCATAAACCCTAGATGAAGTAGGTTCAAACAAGAACAAAGGGACAATTTTGGATATTTTGGATCACATGTGATGCGGGCCCATGTGGGTCCAACCAATATATGATTTTTTATTATGTGGGACCCACATGGGCCCACATCAATATATGGCTCAAAATAGGTTCCTTTGTTCATGTAAATGGGGTTGTTCTTGTATGAACCTACCTCAACCCTAGATACTGTTCCAAACAATCTAAAGTCATAATACTTGTCTTTAGACAAAGCATCCATTCTTAAAATTTGATATCAGAATAAACAAACACTCAGAGTTTGAACTTGTTACATCAAATTAAAAGCTCTAACATTTACCAAGTTGTTGCTAACTATTCCTAAGCTACATTACCTTATTCCTTTTTTACTTTTTTTTTTCCTTTTTTGTTTCTTATGGCATGTAGATTTTTAAATATTATCCTCACATATTTTAATACTATATATTAGAGCTCATCAGATGTCTGCTAAAATTTCAAACTTACTTAAATGTGTTCTTATGTCACATGCGAAGAAGTCAATGGATGTAATACATATATGTTTCGTAATAAAAAAGGTCTAGAAATTCAAATATAATCATTCTAATTTTAATTCTTATAGTTAACCAGAGATATTGACTATAACAAAAGCTACATTAACCCAATTTCAATTTTATATTTTCTCATGTGATTTTCTTTTCTGCGTTAATAATGAATCACCGCTTGCACCATAACTGTCCTATTGATTTATGTTATACTTCAATTGTTTTTTATTGATTTATGTTGCTATATTTTTATAACGTTCCCTCCCCCACAACGCAGGGTCAAAAAACCTAGTTAAACCGAATTAGAGAAACAAACAAACATTTGATCATACACAAAATAATTAAACCTCAATAAGAACAATAAACATTTATCAAACACAACTGAAGAACAATTAGTTTAAGTCTTCAAAATCATCTATCTGACCTAATTAACCAAAATCGTTAAACCCTAGTTAAACAAATCAATTAGTAATTACGTTCATCGTTTTGCGAATTTCACAATGGTTACCTTAACCTAAAAGATAACGGAGAGCTTTTCTGTTTCAGCGGCTGAGGAACGGCAGCAAGCGGCGGTGCCGGTGACGGCGGAGATGGGCGCCGGCGAGAGACAAAGGCGGTTAGGGGTTTAGTTTTTCTTATATAAATATTCCGATATTATAATAGGTAACTTTTTGTATTTTTGCAAAATAATGATTTGGTTTAAAAATATTGTTTTTACCTTTTTATAAAAAAAAAATACAAAAGAATAGAAAATTACCAAAATAGTTTTTAATTCAAGACATATCTAAAACAAAATGAAAGTCATAGGGATCATATCTAAGATATGCATGCAATAGGAACTATGATAAAAAAAATTATTAACAGAGACCAAATCCACATTTCACTCTAAGATATATAGAGTTGGGTTCCGATAAGACTAACATTTTTTACATGAAACTTCATAGCAAAACACTGCGAAGATTTTAAAAAATGTTGAACATTCATCTTAAAAGCATACTAAAAAACACTAAAAAAACCCAAAAAAGAGAAACCTTTACGGCTCAAAAAAAAATTGTGAAAGTAACAAATAAATATTCGAACCTTCACAGCATTAAAAAAAAATGAACCTTCATTTTAAAAAACACCGTAAACGTAACTTTTACAGTGTTTCTACGATAAATGTTCGGTTTTTTTAACCTTCACAGTGTTTTACTTTAAACTTTCATGCAAAAAATGTTGATCTCACATAAACAACTTGGTGTCACCTGAACCTGAGTCAAGATGTATTATTATAGATTTCACCTAAAAGAGTTCCACAAACCGTGCATGCATGATCACCAATATTGAAAAAGAAAAGATTCATCAAGTTGTAAAGAAATCTTTCTTGGAATGAAAAATGTTAAACAAAACTAAAGACATTTCAAGCCACCACCTATGTCTAATAATTCTAATCTCTCCAATCCCATGCTTATAATCAGAATATTCTTTAACAACATGCAAAATTCCCCTATAAAATCATCATTAAAAACAATTGAAAACAACAAAGTTAAAAAAGGGTAGTAGAATAAGATCAAAACTTTTACAACACCATCATCATCATCATCATTCAGACAACCCCAAATCTCTGATTCATACAGTTGCCTTCTGTCTTCTATCTGAAACTTCATGCTCAACCTAACCAACCAAATCAGACACATTATCACTTATCAGATCATTAAAAAGATTAAGATGATTAACAACAATTTCAGATTCACAATTTACCTCCACAAGAGCTCTTCCTTTCTTCCTTTTGGCCTCTCTCTCTTTTTTCTTCAAAGCATATTTGGAATCTGGCCTCCCCCTCTTTCTACCCATCGCTACTTCTTCTGCGTCGTCGTCATCATCATCATCATCATCATCATCAACATCATCTGTTGCAAACCCATTAAGACGTTATCACTTATCATCCATTTAAACATTCAGCAACTTCATTCAGCCTTGCTTGGTGCAATCAGAAATTATACATGCACAAACCCAATTAATATTCGCAAATAGCAGACCGTTTTTTTTTTTCAACGGATGGCTAATGATTCGTCTAATGATTCATCTAATGTTGACAATATAAGCGCTCATGAGGTTAATCAGATATTAAAAGCATCTCCAACAGAGTGACTTATAAGATTATCTCCAACACCTATCCTAAAATGGAAGAAAGAGGGGATTTTAGCAATTTTCTGCTCCAATAGCTATGCTATCTTGTATGCTAAAATAGAGAAAAGAGATTGTAAAAACCTCTAAATTTGGAGAAATCTCTAAAAGCTTTATAAAAGAGTGACAAACAATATTTTTATTTTTTTCCACCAATAAAAAACATTGAAGTTAAATGTGTAGAAGAGAAACAATATTTTATTGAATCTATTGAATATTTTATTAATATAGTTAAAGCTATGGTTGTTAAAATAGGGTAGCTATTGGAGATGGATGCTATTTAGAGATTTTGACTTTTCATACTCTAATCATAGGAAAAATATAGCATATAGGTTGGAGATGCTCTAACTAAAAACCCACTTTTTGTATTTTTTTTCTTTCTTGTGCCATCATCTCCAACTCATCAAATCAAGAACCTCCATAAAACCCCAGAATGGAGTGACTCACAACTTCTTTTGGTGAGTCCCATGTACTTTTTTCACCGTTAACCTTTATTATATCTTTAAAACACGCATAAACTAAACAGGTTTGAATCCCCTCGTGCGCATCTTGTGGCCAGGCTTAGTCTCAGACGGCCGAATTTTCAGTTTCTGTTCTAAATTGCCAAGGATGAACCTTATCCAAAAAAAACATATTACGCAAAACTCATGGTAAGAACCCGAAATATATGGGTGACTTAAATATCCACAATGGTAGTGACGTATAAGTAGAGTTGTAAACGAACCGAACGTTCAACAAACTATTCGGCAGAAAGTTCGTTTATTTAATAAATACACGAACATGAACACATCCGTTTGTTAGTTTAGTTAAATAAACAGACATCAATGGTCTCGTTCATTTACACCTGTCTAAATATAAACATATTTATATAGGGTCAGGGTCAAATGTGAACTCAATTTTGGTTGTGAACGTGAAGACGAGTCTCAGCCACACATCTTAGGTTACGGTGGACGCGATCACGGAGGATTGACGCAATTCATGGGAAGGTGAAGATTATTAAAGGAGGGGACCCGGTCAAAGCCGCCTTTATTGACCGGATGAGTGGCTGAGATTCGTCCTCATGTTCACAACCAAAATTGAGTTCACATTTGAACTTTCTTCTATTTATATAATATGACATTAATAATATGTAAAATCATTAAGTAAATTAATCTTTTCAAGATCGTTTTTATACCTCCTAAGTTAACCCAGTTTTTCATTTTATTATGATACATTTTACAAACGAAATGATGAGTAACGGTGGGGTTTTTTGTTCATCCGGGTTCGTTCGTTTATGTTCATTGAAGTTCATTCATTTAGCTCTTAATGAACAAACACAAACAAACAAATTTTTTTAACGAGAGAACATGAAAACAAAACAAAAAAGTTCGTTTTACCGTTCGTGTCCGTCCGTTTGTTCAGTTGTGCTAAACAAACGAACAAGAACAAGCCTTCATTCGTGTTCGTTTGGTTCATTTACTGCCCTACTTATAAGAACTAACCTACCATTGGAGATGCTCTAAAGAACAAATAATTTGCTTTGAATTACAAAAAGACATCGATAGAAGCCTTACCATCATCGTTGTCTGAACCAGTTTCTTCAGCTGGATGACCACTTAAATCTTCGATATCCTCTTCGTCTTCAAAATCGCCTTCAACAAATTCGATTTCCTAATTTAACAGATCGAGTGGAAGGAAGGATGGCAAGAAAAAAGAATTTAAAGGGTGGTATTTTTCAGCGTAACGATGATGATTAAAAAACATATTAAAAAAACAAACAAGGAATTATTTCGAAACCTGTTTCCAGTCTTCGTTTACATCCGTTTCCAGTTCCTCAAAACTCTGAATCATTTTTTCGAATGCTTCTGTATGATAATTATATAGATCACCATACATTCCTTTTTTCACGCGCTCAACCAACTCCTTCTCAATATTCTGAACAACAAGAATATTGCATGTTAGAGCTGTAAAAACTCTTTATACGAATCTGAAGGAATCAGAAACCGTTTTAAATGTAACCTTTTCCAAAACTGCAGCCGTTTGAGCCTTTTCCTCTCGTCTAGCTTCTCGCTTCTTTTCTTTTGTAGGAACTGTCATTACCTTTTCCCTATAAAATTAACCACAGCCATAAAGATCGGTTTTTATAGAAAGTTGCCAATCAAACAAAGTCAAAGCTTCATTCATTAAGGGTGCGTTTGGTATCCAGACATAACAGGATTAGACAGAAGCGTTTGGTACTACAGAATTGGACATGACTGAACAGATAACATGACCCAACTTACCCCTAATTAATAGTTTATAATTTTATATATTGATTAATTACGTAATTGATTAACTTGTAATAAAGTAAATACTTTTTATAACAAAATATAACATTAGAAAGCTTTTATCAAGGCGATTAAAATGACTCCAAAATAAAAGGTTCTAATTAGTTTCCAATTTTTAGTCATATACTTTTTCCATATTATTTTTTACCATTAACATTTACTAAAACTACATAAGTTAATCAAAATAGAAATAGTATAAAAATAATTTTTTTACAGAAGTAAAACGTGAAAGTTCAAATAGTATAAAATACAATAAATAAACGTTAAAAAATGAATAAAATGTAAAGAGAAAAACATATTTGATGTTATAGAAGAGAATTATGTTTCAATTTGAGGTTATATTGGTAAAACATAAGATTGTTCCATGGGGTGGAGGTGAAACAAGTCTGCTCCACTCATTTCCTGTCTGTTCCACATAAAAGTCCTGCCAAACGTGGAACAGTGTTCCCAGTTTTTGTTTGTTTAGTCATTTGGCCCATATCCAATGTACCAAATGCACCCTAATAGAAAATAACAATCGAGTCTACTTTTTATTTTTTCAATAAAATTGCAAATAAAGAAACCGCTAACAGAGTTCACCAAAAAAACTACCAAGTGACAGAATTTTTAGTTGATTATCGTAATAATGTGCAAGAAGTATAAACCTATAAGCATTTTGTCTCAAAAAAAGGGCTAATGGGGTCTTATTTTCTTGGAAATACGGCTTTGTCCTAATTTTCCAAAACTTGGCTCTTTCCCTCTTGTCAAGACCACATGCTTCTGAATGTTTGAGTGTCAGCAATATATCACTTAATAGTTAAACAGATTCACAAAATTGCAACCACTATCATACTCATGTAGAGCCTCAATCAGTGTTGGGGTCTGTTTCTTAGCAGCTTAATGAGCTTTATGGGACTTATAGCTTATTCACTCAGCTATACATGGCTGTTTGGTAGTGGCTTATTCAGTAAGCTTCTAGGAAGGAGCTTTATGCAGAAAGCCAAGCTTTTTCCAAAGTTGTCCCTCTGAATTAAAAACATGTTCCTTCCATCTATGAAAAACCCCTCTCAGACAAAAATCTTTCCAATTCCATACAAATAGAGTAATCCACACAAACAACTTTATCCATCCTGGACTTAATGGAAATCAACCAAACAGCCCCTTAGTCAAATAAGTGGTAGATTGCACGTGGGAGTCTAATTACTATTTTGAAAATGGAATAATAAAGTATTCACCAACCTTGTTTTTAGGGCAAGCTTCCTCATACGTATCCGCATCTGTGTCATTTTAGTCAGCCGCTGCTTTGCCTTGTGTACAAGGAACTTCGGCCAGTACATCTGTCGATTCAATTTGCAAGATTCATTACAATTTGGAATTTTCTCCATGTAACATTCTCAACATACTTGCATATGTTGAAAGGAGGTAAGAAAGTTCAATACCAGATTGTTATCAATAATTTCTAGTGCCTTCTCATAATTCCGAGGCAATTTCACTCTTTCCCACAACTTGTTTGGCATATGAGCTCTCTCTATAGTTTTCATATACAAGTAGAAGACTCCTGCAACAAAGAAACTTCGTAAATGTAACAGAAGCAGATAAAAACCGAAGACATGCACGTTTACCAACGAACTTGTTCTACAACCTTTCAATATGCTGAAAGTCATCAAACTTTTATGAAACATGATGATTGAGAATACCAATAATCATAGCCCGATAAAAATCAATTTCAAGCCAACTTCACTAATTCAACTGATTTTAAAGCGCACAGCACACTCCTCCTTTAGAAAATGATGAGAAAGCTATAAAGATATTTTCAACAGCTTCCTGGTGTGGCTTCTAAGCTTGCTACGGTACAGTAGGAATGATTGTCTAACTTGCTTAATGATGCTATTGGAAGAAAAGTGGTGAGCTTGGGGATGCATCCTATTTGCTTTACAAAAACTCAGGAGCACTTATCTCCAGACTAGTTCTTTTTTTTTCTATCCTTCAAAGAGCTCTTTACAATTGATACTGCATTGCTACAAGTCTCCATTGATATCAATAAGTGTTAATTAAATTGTTCTACTTCCGGCTAACACTCACTGTTCAACTAGACTTATTAAAGTAAACCTCCTAATTTATTTTTTGTACGTGTCATTAACTAGCAAGCTTATCATTTCACAACTCTAAACTATACATCGATTTGAATTTTGAGCAAGTCCTCATGTGCCTTCAAACTCCTCTCTACCTTTTAGCCTTTCAATTAGTTAACTGAAAAAATCTAAACCATATTCAATGACATGATTTCATTTCCGTATATAAATGTGAAATATGCAATTCCCATTTCGTCTACTTTCCATGGGCTCTTCTAGCTCTCTCATGACACGAGCTACTATCTTTCTGCATATTACAGTCTTCAGAATATGCTGGGTAAGAGTGTATGTGTATCCCATGTCGACATCCATCCATGCTATCATAAATACTTGGACTAAGTTAGCGATGTAAGTAGAGTGTTTGCTTTATCATCGACTTGACAATCAACATATTCGTACACATTTTGCTGCAAATTTGGCATTCAAGTCCCTTAACCCAAACTTTGTTCATTCAACTTTACTTGTAAAACTATTCTTCCCTTGGACTATAAAGTAATCAACCAAAAGAAGCCCGTTTCCAAACTCAACCCAGACAAACCAAAACACATCGACATGCAAAATCAACAGAAGGAACTCAGGAAGCAAATTTATACCTCCGCATGCATGGCCATTGGCCAGTGTAAAATTTTGATTCAAAAGCAAGCCAAACAGGGTCAAACATGTACTAACAACGTCAAAATTAACACGTATAGGGGTAAAAAACGAACCAATGAAAATCATGCAACATTTGAACCAGAGATTCAGTTCCAAAGCAAATAGATAACAACAACTAAAAATCACAATAGAAGTCTACAACTACGTTAAAGACAGTACCGTCATGATCACGGATGGTAGCGTAACGACTATTGGCAAGTGGGCATGAGCTCCGGTTACAAACCCCGGTCAAATTGTATGGGTTCCGACAAAAAATCCCAGCCGTAATTCTGATTAATAAAAAAATCATTAAAACCAAAAACAGCAACGTATCATTAGAAATAAACTTCTCGAAAGCCAATCACAACAAAGTATGGTGTTGTCCTGTTCTCATGAAAAGAGAAAGTACCACACAAAATGAATCAATATAAATAGCTCAACACTCACTTGGTCATAAAACTACAGTGCTTGTGCCTGAGGACTTGCCATATAACCTCATCATTCTGCATTTTGTACTAACTTCAAATTCACCTGCTCAATAAGCCAAATTTTGGGGGTTATGGTTTATACAAATCTATGCATCAACTGGACTTTCTGATAAAACAGAAAGCCATAAAACCATACACAGACACATAATCACCTTAATTAATGAACTAAACTCACTGCACATAAGAATTAAACCCTAGATACTGTTCCAAACAATCTAAAACTCATAATACTTGTTTTTACACAAAGCATCCATCCTTAAAATCTGATATCAGAACAAATAACACTCAAATTTGAACTTGTTACATCTATCAGACAAACCAAAACAAATTTAAGCAAATTATAACAAAATATTTGATCATATACAAAAGCTATGTTTGGCAAACTAGCTGATAAGCTAGCTGTTGATTGATAAGCTTGCTAGTAGCTGATAAGCTAGCTTATGAACAAATTATGTTTGGCAAAAACTAGCTTACGAGTATGTAAAATCACCAAAAAAGGTATATTTAAATTTAATAATTAATATTAATAAGGATATAATTGGAAAAAGCTACAATAAGCTTCTCATAAGCTACTCAATGTAGCATTTCAAAAAGCGAGCTTATAAGCTAAGCTAGCTTCTGGTACATGTTTGAATGGACTAGCTTATCAGCTAGCTTATTTTTGCCAAACACAGCCAAAATATAACAAAATGATTAAACCTCAATAAGAACAATAAACATTTATCCTACACAGCTGAAGAACAATCAGTTTAAAGTCTCCAAAATCATCTATCTGACCTAATTAACCAAAATCGTTAAACCCTAGCTAAACAAACCAATTAGTAATCACATTCATCATTTTGCGAATTTCAAAATGGATACCTTAAGCTCAAAGATAACGGAGAGCTGTTCTGTTTCAGCGGCGGAGGAACGGCGGCAAGCGGCGGTGCCGGTGACGGCGGAGATGGGCGACGGCGAGAGAGAAAGCCGGTTAGGGTTTTAGTTTTTTTTCTTCTATAAATATTTCTGATGTTATAATATGTAACTTTTTGTGTTTTTTGCAAAATGACCACCAAAGTTTAATAGTTCCGTTTAGTTACACAAATAAATTATATTTCTCACTTGTGACACTCAAGTGGTAATATTTTACTTGTTAAATCATTTTAACGGTTGTGTTATAATTTTTCTAAAATATAGTGTGAAACGTCAAGATCTTTAAAAAAATCACAACAGCTTGAACGGCTACTTTATTTTAACAAGGTATGATTCCGATGGGAAGTTGAGGTTAACTGTTAATGCGAGAAGCGTAAGAAGTAGTTATCAACCGGTGAATGAGAAGCGGATACACGTTAGATAAGATGCACTGGTATACACCAAATCAATGCCCTTCTATATGCAATTCATGAGAGAGTATGAAATTAAGAGTGATTAATGGTTCAAGTTTACTTCTCACACCATCCTTCATCTTTTGATAACATATTAGTTATCTTTTCTACCCATTTAACTTTAATATCTATTATCGTTGAAAAGGAATTATGATATTATTTTTTTCTCTTCTATACAATTTTAGGTATTTCTGAAAATTTGGCATAGTTGTAACTTGTAACCCTTTGTTTCAACTATAAAATTTTGAATTAGTGCTTGTATGACTTGTATGATTATTCTAAAAATCTCTAACCAATTTGCAAATTGTTTAAATTCATCAATAGATATTCATTAGCATGTTGAATGATCATTGTCTCTTAGCCTCAGGCTCATAGTCATGTTAACTGTTGGGTTGTTGATTTGAATATGACTTTCGACTCTCGTAACTTTAGATTGTGTACTTCAAATATTTTTTTGTTTTTTTGTAATAGCTCATATGTACGTAATTGTTCGGCAAATTGGAAAAGTAACCAAATCAACACATTTTTCAAATGTGGATTGAAAACGGTTTCCCAATATCTACTGAGATAATTATCGATCAGGAAGAAGATCGAAGGATAGCCGAATAAAGATTGAAGGATTCCTTCTACTGATTTTCTAGAAGATCCCCTTTGTTCTCTTGCTTTTTTGAGTACTTAATAAAGATTCATCATATCATGGTATCACAGGAACATTCTTTAATATGTCAAGTAAAGAATTTTGTTTTTTATAGCTTTCTTATATGTTCTTCTCTACAATAATCTCTGAAGGTCAATCTATTGCCAAGAGATACATGAATGGCTTGTGTATCTCTATTATGACAACCATGATCAACCAAAATCGTTAAACCATAATCACACAAACCAATCAATAATTACATTCATCATTTTGAGAACTCCAAAATGGTTACCTTGCCTCGTAGTTTTGGTTATAATAAAAGTCGTCTGAGGCAAATTTTGGTTTTTGGCTCGTGTATGTGGAGGACGCTGACATGTGGGTACAAAAGTCGCCCACGACGAGTTATTGGTGGGCAGGTTAAACTCGAGGGACCAAATCATCAAGTCTACCATAGATTCCATCAAGGACCGAATGTGTAAAAACTCAAAACCCGCTCGGTGCAACATTCATATGGATGGGTTTAGTGGCTATTTTGAGATAATGAACGAGATTGTGGTTTATTCGTATATTCTAAATGGACATAATAACTATTTTCTTTAAAATATTTCATCTTTTATATATTTGATTTTAATGTCTCTTATTGATGAAAAATAATCACGATATTGGTTACTTCTATATATTTTAAAATATTTCTTCAAATTTAAGGTTTTCCACTTAATTTCTTTTATATTCTTTGTTTGGCCTAGATATTGGATCAAATAAATTCATTAATTTTCAAAATTTTATATTTTAACACTAACAGTTTGTTTGTTTCTATGTTTTATTTACTATTATAGTCTTAATGATTTTTTTTGAACGGCGAAGAAAATGGGAACACTCAACAAGAGAGCTTCGGCAAAGCCATCACCCTCACAAGAGCACCCAAACTTTATTAAAAAACAAGAAAGCAATACACCAAGTCTCCAAGGTAGAGACACAAGAAAGCCAAAAAAGAAGAAAAAAAGCCCTCAAAGACTTGTCTTATGAGGGAGAGTACACCAAGTATCCCAACTGATAGGCAAATTAGGCTTTCAATTACTATAGTCTTAATGATTTGTTTTTCTAAATAGTTAATAGTTCCTCTAGAATAACCAACTAAAAGATTTTTAATTAATGATTTATCATAATAATCTTGTATCAATCTAACAAACATCGTTTTGCATTGATGTTTGCATACTGATTAAATTCATCAATAGATATTTACAAGCAATAAATCGATATTATATAATATCACGTTATATTGTATGATTCATTATCCTTTAAAAATGGGACCATAGGTATGTCGGCTTTTATTTCGTGTCTTCTTCAAACTCTCACATCTCTTGTCAATTTCAATTATTTCCACCATTATTAACCATCAACCTACCATCTTGTTAACGTAATAGAATGTTGCAAGCTTGCAAATAAAATATCATGCCCTTACGAATTAAGACAATCGACCAAAATAGCCTAACAACTCCCCTTTATTCACTTTCTATCATATTTTCTTTTCAATTTGTCCAAAAATAGCAAAGGTTTTGCAACTTGTGGAATATAATTTTATATTAGAGTATCATATTAGAGGGTCATTTCTTATACCACCATGGTTAGTGATGTTCATCGGTATCCAATGAATGCGAGGGAATCAAAACGATCCAACGTTGCATTTTTTCCAATTCATTAATGATTGGATTGGTTATGTTCCATCCATCGGATGTTCTTATTAGATATCCATTAGATCGGATTTGGTTTACCACTATCAATCAAATTGGATCAGATTAGATTAATTCGACGTCAAATGAACGATTAATTGTTTTATTATACACTAGAAATTTACCCGCGCACGTTGTCGTGCGAAGTATGTATCAATTACCCGATCATAATAAATCGTATATAAACTATTGAAATTAATATATAATATTCAAGGTTAAGTGGTCAAAAATTGAAAAAGTTTTGATCGATGGTGTATCTTCAAACTCATAACATTTGAGTTCATTTTGAAGATTTTGACTTAACCGATTATAATGATATAAATTGTTAAAAAAAAATATTTATAGAATTCTTGAAATATTTGTTACAAATATTTGACGAGTAAAAGTAAGATCCTTGAAATTTCAATAATTCTTGAAATTAACTTTAATAATCCCTTTATATGATAGTATATAGATATAGATATAGATAGTTTAGATTAACAATAACCGAATAAGCTTTTTATAAAATAGTATAGATATAATGGAAAATGAGAATTTAAAAAAATATAAAAAATAAACTAATTTATATGTATTCTTGATATTTAATGATACGTTTAAATAAAAAAACTATTCAATATTAAACACATTTTGATAATATTGTCATGACGATTATAATGGTATAACTGGTTGGAAAGAAAAAAAAAAATTTAATACATTTTAGTTCGTATATCTTATTTATATTAATATGATAAATGTGTAAAGTAAAAATAAAAAAATAAAAGTATGAAAATAATTTAATTAACTAATTATAAGGGTGTATAGTGTAAGTTATAAATTTAATATATGACTCTTAGGGGTCTAATGAGAAACAAGTATTTAATAAGGGGATATTTTGAAAAACTAAACTTGAAATGTTGAAAAAAAAATATGAAATATTCTTTTTATATAATAGAATCGATAGGATGATGCATCAAAAAACATTCAATATTGGGCTCGTTTCGAAGGTATTGACAAGACGATTATGATGGTATAATTTGTAAAGAAAAAAACGTTATCTTAATGCATTTTAATTCATAATATCCGATTATTTATATTATATGACAAGGGTGTAAAGTAAAAAATATAAAAGCATAGGGTTGAAAGTAAATTTAGTAACTAATTATGTGGGTAATAAATGTAACTTATAAAATTGAAATAGAAATTTGATACGGATTTTATGGAGAGAATTGGGGGAATGCTTTAGAAGAAGTGTACAACATGCTTTAAAAGTTGTACAAAATTTTCAAGATATCTTAAATTTTTAAGAGTAACCGTAATAGTCCTTTTATAAAGGAGTATAGATATTATATAAGTACAATATTAAATTAGTCATGACTTATGATTTGATGGATGGATAATCGTATGAGTAATTGGACGATAACCGAATGACAATTGGATGAGCAGTTGAATGATGATTGAATGGTAATTAGATGGATAATCAGATTGTTCAATTTGTTATGTTATATGGACTACCATTCAAAAACCAACCGATCCAAATCGGATGTTGAAAACTTCGATCCAATCCCCCTCAGCTACAATTGAATGATCAATCAATCATCGATCGATTCTAATTAGATCCGTTAAACTTTTACGCACCCTAAACATCCCCCATTTCGCACCCACACCTATTTTGCTAGCCAAGCCCATTACACCTCTAGGAGGAAAATAATGGAAGAAAACTTAACATTATTTTCTTTCGGTTTTCTCCAAAAAAAGCTTCGAAACATGAGTATTTTTTTCGTTCCCCCCCCCCCCCCCTTTTTTTTTTCTTTCATAAAACGAGTTTCGAAAACACGATTTTCATTAATTACCACTAGGACCCACCTTGTACTTAATGGGTAAGTGATAGCAAAATAGTAACGTGAGGGTAATTAATTAATTAATTATCGTACTAGTTATGAAAACATCTCTTTTAAAATCAACCGTTGATTTATTTATTTTTCTCTATTTTTATATTCTCTAGATATATAAATAAATGGGGTATTTATTGTGAAAATGGTCAATATTGAATATTAATAAATAAACCCATCGTCCTAAATCTTATGCATGAACGGTCGAGAATTTATTTCGTATAAGAAATGTTATCTTCAAACTCAATTGTCTTCCTCGTCCCATCTCATCATCCCTGTCATCATCCATCTTTGAATGGTACCAAGATTTAAGGAAATTCAACAAAATACTCTATCTCCTTGCCGAACCAATACAACTTTTTTTTTTATCAACGGCAGTTAACTCACACACGTTTCAAGGGTATCTGGATTCAAACGGGGACCGACTAATCCTCCACACCATGAACCGGCCCATGAGCTCGTCCCTGAACCGGCCATAGAGCTAGGTACTACAACAAGTCGTTTCCTGCGTGGTGCGAACCTTGGTCAACTGAGGATACCATTCCTTGAAGGCATAAGGGGTGTTACCTCCAACTGCTAGTTACAAATTATGGGTTAGGTCTCGATCAGAAGTTGAGGTTAATGACAAGCGTGAAGAGTGATAAACGGGAGATATAGATATATATTTTTTTTCCCGATAAGACACCTTTAAGGTAGATTAAAGGCATGCAAAATCGTCTCATATATTTTTAGCATGATTCCACTTTTTTCAAGGGATTGTTTGAGTTTATTGGTTTATTTTAATGTATTTCTAAGTTCTTTTTGTTAATTTTGAGAGATTTTCTTAAATTTTTAGTTGATTTTAATAGTTATTTACTTATTTTGGGTTTTTAGTTGATTTCAAGCTACCTTGTTGGTTAATCGAGTCATAGATGAGAAGGTGCTAGGGGAAATATGGTATAAGAGCTAAAAAAAATTGTATGTTACCTAAGAAAATTCCTTGTTTTTACTTTTTAACGGGACCCATCCCTCTTAAGTTTCATAGTGGATCCGTCTCCAAAAGCTATCAACCATCGGATGAAAGAAGATGCACATTACGTATCAAATCAACTCATTTCCAAAGCACAACTTATGGGGAACATCAGATTGAAAGTGATGAATAATTCAGATCCACTTATCACGTTTCATATACATCAAGGTGTTATGATGGAGTTGTTAGTGCTTGGAAACATAGTGCCACCCAAGTTCGAATCCCCCATGCACAAACTAAAGACATTTGTCAATTCCTTTGTAGTTCAACGGTCGGTAACATCTTGAGGGAGGCAGTGAATGGTATCTCTGTCTACTTGGGTTCTATTCGGGGAGGAGCAGAAGACAATGCCCCAGTTCATGAGTCGACCATTGAGCCGAGCATGGACGAGGCTATGGGCCGGTAACGGTTTTCATGGTCGAGAGAATTAGTCGGGTGCCTCTTTTGACTTTGGTCGGGGCGTGTATTTTATCTACCGTCCAAAAAAAACCCCGAACTTGTCACAAAGTCATTTGTCTAGAATCTAGATCATGTAAATATTTTTTTCTTTTTTATCTTAATTTGTTCCATCAGATTGATTATTTTTGAATTTTGCCTGGTTAATTAGGATCATTCTATCACCTTCGCCACTCTTATCTCTAATCTATGGTTCTCCATACCACCAGTCACCACCATTGAAGCCGTCCACCTGCCACCTGCAACACAAAAACAAAAACACTTCATGAAAACCACAATCCAAAAAAAAATCAACTATCAAACATGAAGTACCTTTCAAGTAATCAGACAGTAAAACAGTTACGATATCGAAACGAAATCGGACAAAAACAGTGACGATAGAATCATCAATCACGGAAGAAACCAGAAACGAAATTGGCAGAGAAAACAGAAGATAACGATGCAAATGGCACACAATCAAACAAAAATCCGACCACCACGAGAAAAAACAACAAACGGAAAGGAGAGAGAGGTTCAAACAAGAAACATATCAATTTAAGAAAACGTGAGGAGCAATCTCAGTCACTCATCTCGCGGTTACGAAAGCCGTCTTTGTTGACCGAGATGAGTGGTTGAGATTGCTTCTCACGTTTTCTTAAATTGACATGTTTCTCGTTTGAACCTTCCCCACGGAAAGGATATACAACAAACGAACGGCGATCAGATCAGATCAGAATCTATGGAGGTGATGAGTATCGATCGGAAAAGCTTACCGGTGAATATAATTGATCATCTGTCGAAAATTGGACCGAATTTAGGGTTTTTTTGCTCATTGGAGTTCAAAAACACCGAGATCTAAATCTTATATGATTCACAGTCCAATCAAACATTCCTTGATTCGTTTAATTTCGATTAATTTTTATTCATCTTATAGCTTCATCTATAGCTTCATCGCTCGATTTTTTATAATATTCTTCAATCGAAAAACCGAATTCACTGCTAGATTTTAGATTTTAGATCTAGATCTAGATTCGTTATTGCCAATGGTTTCCACTGTGAACGAGATAATTACTCCGGCTACAGCTCGAGTTTCCGTAACCGTGATACGGAACCTTTCCGGTGACTGATTTGTCGAAATATCTCACCGGAGCCTGAACTTTAACAGGCGGTTTCGAGTGTTGATAAAAGCACCGACTCGTAGCCATAGCAACCGGCGATCTCAAACTCGAATTGTACGAAAACGAAACAGGAGATTTCGGCGATCCTGCCTCGTGTGTGACAGTTGAAGAAGAAGAAGATCCTAATCCTGATCCAGAGGCGGTGGAGGAAGAAGAAGTTTGAGAGATTCTCTTCGGAAGTGATAAAAACGCTCTGATTTTCAGAGGTTCCGACTGTTGCAGTGTAGCATGACGATCGTATTCCTCTACGATGTTAACGAGATCTTCGTCCGAAGTGATGGATACGAGCGCGTCTAGGTCTTCGGTCGGCAATTGACACCTTAAGCTCACCACGGAACTACTTCCACACAGTTCACCGAGTTTCGCCATTAATTCTGTAAACAAAGTAAAAATCACAGGTAATCAGATCGATATTCTTCCAGATCTGAGATCTATAAGATCGAATTTTGATAACAGAAACGTAAAAGTTAAGTAAGGTAACGAACCGGAGAAGGAGATGAAGCGGTCAACGGCGAGTACGCGAGTTTGACCGCCGTGGTAGCGGAGCTTGCCGTCGGGATAGCGAGGGAGGATTTTGCCGCCATAACTGCATAAGAATTTGGTGGTGGTTGTATCCATGGAAGAAGGTGCCATTGTTGAAGAGAAGAGAAGAGAGAAGAAGAAGGTGTGTTTGTTTGCTTCTTCAAGCCTAAGGATGGTGCCATGGGTGGGCTATTTATAGAAAGTTTGAAGGAAGGAAGAATGTTTTTTTCAAATACGTAATTTATTAAATATAGTTTTTATTTTAATATTTTATTAAACTATTAGTAGCGGGGCGTGAAGGAGGCCGACAAGGAACCAGTATCATCGATACCGACTGGGAACACCGCCGAGAATGAAGCGGTAGCAATTATCAAGCGTGAAAAGCGGTATCCCCCTGTCGGTTGAGAAACTCTACCCACCCCATCCCACTTTCTCTCTCCTTACTCTCTATCTCTCTCTTCTTTTCTTTTTATATTAATTATTTAGATTGATATGAAAGTCAAACCTATTAACGATGAATTGACAAAGATTAATAAAGTATTAGTAAGATAGTGAAAAGCTGATGTGATTCTGACGTGACAGCTCGTACCATCGGCACCAAGCAACAATACTGATGAAGGTTGTTAAGATCGGGATCCTAACTAGGATCGTTTTTGTCTTTGCAAGCTCGGATCGTAAGCTCGGGCTCGGGATCGTAAGATCCTACCTACTACAAGTCGGTATAAATTTTATCATATCCTACTTCAAATTTCGAAAACATACATCCATATTTCAACATCTAAATTTCAAATTAACATACATCCACATCCAAAATAACATACATCCACATCTCAAAATAACATAGTCTTAAGTCTTAAGTCTTAACTCTTAAGCCTTAACAATCCTCATAATAACATAGTCATAAGTCTTAACTCTTACCAATACTCAAAATAACATAGTCAAAAACTCAAAATAGCTCCAAAATTTTAAAATAACATAGTCTGCACGATCTTACGATCCGAGCCGAGCTTACGATCTTACGATGCGATCCTACGAGCCTACACGAGCTTACCTAAAAACGATCCTATAAGCGAGCCGGCTAGTTTTTTGTAGGCTAGGATCGTAAACTCATACGAGCCTACGAGTTTGATCGCGAGTTTGACAACCTGGCTGACGACGATGGCGTTAGGATGATTAATGTGAATGTAAGTATAGCTGTGATTATTTTTATAAAAATATAAAGCAAAAAAATTTGGAGTTATGGTGATATTTTATTGTGATTAAAAGAAAAGGGAAAATTAAAAGTGGTTGATGGTGGGACCCATGGAGGGAGGGATACGTCAGTCAAGATTCCAATACGCGTGGGACCCCAATCTGGTAAGAGTTTTTCCTTGTTAAAGTCGAACAAGATAACCAACCTCTTTGATTAGCTTCCACTTTTTAGTTATTTTTTGAACAAACGTTTTTATTTTAATCATGCTTTGGCTATGTTCGACAAAACTAGCTTATAAGTTAGCCGATAGCTAACAAGGTAGTTATTGATTGATAAACTAGTTAATAGTTGATAAGTTAGTTTATGAACATATTATGTTGGTAAAAAACTAGCTTATGAATATGTAAAATAACTAAAAAGAGTATTTTTGAATTTAATAATTAATATTAATAAAGATATAATTGAAAAAAAAACCTACAAAAAGCTTCCAAAAAACTACTCAAAGTAACGTTTCAAAAAGCTAGCTTATGATACATGTTTGGATGGACTAGCTTATAAGCTAGCTTGTTTTTGCCAAACACAACATTTATTATAAACGTCTTAACGCTATGTTCGACAAATTAACCGATAAATCGAATGTAAAAATTTTCAAATTTAGAGAACTTTTTAAAAATCTCTAAAAATAAATCCTTTGAGAGAGAATTTTTTTTTTATTGTTTTCCAATTAATTTCAACAGATTTTTATATTAAAGATTATAATATTAATTATACTATTTAAATATTTTATATATTTGACAATATTATTATTTTTCTTTAGTATAAAGTTAACATCAAACTTTCTTTAAAGTGAAAATATAATAAAATTTATGGCTCTCTTATTTGGTAATAAGAGTTTTCCGAATTTGAAGAATTTCATATGATATTTCAAGTTTTAATCATTTTTAAGCACCTATTGAATAAAAATGTATCCAAAATCTCTATATTTTCATCTTAAAAACAATTGTTGATGCTCTAACCAAATAAAAGGGCATATGGTTTGGGTGTTTTAAAACCAAACCCTTTTGAGAGAACTTTCAAGCTAGCACCACTTACGTTCACACTCTCCAAATATTTGATTCACATTTATATATCAAATTTGTTTTGGAAGACATAGTGGCATCGAACCAACGAACGACTATCACTAACACACACACGCGCACACACTTTCGCGGCAGTATCGGGTATCTACGGGCAGCCCCACTAATCCACCGCTGTATCGGCCCAGCTGACGCTGGACCTATAGCCCTACCACAGTCTTTGACTGGGCTGGAGGACAGTCCAGTCTAAGACTGAATCAGCCCAAGGACTAGGTACTCCTCATGCCTTCAATTAACTTCTCTTGGATAGACTGGAATCTCATCCACAACAACCCCCCCCCTCTCCATGATGTTACCCCCTGAAGAAAACCAACTAAGCTAAACGTGATTTGTATTTATACATCACTCTTGAGAGACTAACTAATAGGTGATAAGTTATACGGTAAATTTGTAACACCCCGTTCTCAAGTTAAGTTAAATCAGAGTTATGAGTTAAGGTTGAACCTTGATTGTTATGTCTTAGGAGTTGAGGGGCCCAGAAGTCATTTGTGAAAGTGTAAGGGAAGAGTGGTCAGATAAAAGGGTTAGAAACCCTTATCTCTTCAGTAGCAGTTTCCAGAGAAAACGTACGAGAGGAGAGAAAGAGGAGAATTGGGAGTGGAAGCAAGGAGTTCAATCAGAGGTTTGTGGTGATCGATTGCGTAATTGATCATGTTTCTTGCGCTAAGGTAAGAGTTCTATGTTAGTTTGATTGTCAATTGATGTCAATTTTGGAGTTTTGTGTTGGTTAGGGTTGGATGTTGGATTGGTGATCATAGAATCACCGATTGTTGTAATTGGTAGGTTTTGGGGTTGAATTACTCGCGTGTAATCGCTAGTTATCGACCCTAGTTGTTGTGAGAAAGTGATTTTGGAGTTATTGGTCGAAATTGGAGTTTTGGGGTTGAAATCCCATCTGCAGTCGCATCCTGCGATTGAAGATTTTGGGTCTGCAGGTATCCGCGGGTCAATCCGCGGGTGGTGACCCTCGGGATGACCCTCCGTTTATCGGCGGGTCAAGCCGCGGGTGGTGACCCTCGGTTCGACCCTCCGTTTGTGCTGTCCAGATTTTTGAGTTTTCCGTTTCGGGCTCGTTTGGGGCTCTTTGGCTTGTGGACCCCTAGGGGCTTATGTAACTTAGTGTTAGGCGAAGTTTCGTGGAAATTGGTCGAGGTTAACTTGGCCATTTCTCGTTTGAGAGTCGAGTTATGGTTAGGGACCCATTATGGGATTTTGTTTGATGAGTATGAATGTGTAATGTGTTTAGGTGCCACAAAGTGATCGTTGTACGTGTTGTGAGCTAAGGGTGATCATTACTAAGGTGAGTTCACTACCTAGCTACTTGTTGTTGTATGCTTATAATTGTGTGCATGTGATTATGTTATGATGACGATATAAGTTCCCTTCGGGGATATGATGTTTCTTCCTGTTTTGGGTTTAGCCAACGGGAAGATAGTGCAAAGATGGCACGTACGTGATTATGTGTTGCATGATTGTAAATGTATGATGGTAAGTGGTTTAGGTGTGTTCTCACTAAGCGTTTCGCTTACCCCGTTGTTGTTTAATCTTTTTAGTTGCAGGCATTTCCCGAAAAGGAAAAGTTAAAGTTCGAGGCTCCGGGTTCCGCTAGTTCAGTCTACGAGAAGAAAGGTGAAGAAATGGTTGTACAGAAAGTGGTTTGGTTTTAGCGGTGCACCAAACGTTATCTTGTTAGTTTGAAAAGTCAACCTCGTTTTCCTAAACGCATAAACCATGTTGTACCTGGGTTTGGATTCGGTTTTATTTAAAACGATTTTTCAATGTATTCATAAAATAGTTAAAACTTAGCTGACACCTCATGGTGTTTAGATGTTACTTTTGAATTAAATTTTGGACAAGCTTCCGCATTTTTATAAAGTTGGTTACTTTTCCCGTTAAAGATGTATTTTGGAATTTGGGGCGTTACAAGTTGGTATCAGAGCCTAGGTTTAAGGGATTCGAGTATTCACGAGAGGTGGATACTTGAACTTAAACCAAAGCTTTCGTTTTCTAAAATAAAAAGTAACCAAAAATGTTTATTTGGAAGGATAAAGAGACTGAACTGCGAGCCGGAGCATCAGAACGGGGGTGAGTACACTAAACCTTACCTATGTTGAGTATGATGATGTATGTGAATATAATTGATGCATGTGAAAGCTATGTGTGATGTATGATGCTAGTGATGAACATAAGATGCATGATAGATGTGTATCACTATGATAGTGATAGAAATGCGAGTATTGTATGTGAGCCTTGTACAGGCTAGTAGTACCTAACTACGAGTGGAAGAACATGTTGAGCTATTGACATGATGTAAAGCATGATGATTATTAATGAGATGATTAATGTATGTATGTACCATATGATAGATGCTATGTAAGATAATGTATGCATGTTAAGTCTTGTATAGGCTTATGTTGATGTAGCCATGAGTGAGAAGTTTGTGCTTGCTATGTGATAAAGTGATAGACGAGCTATTAAAGCTCTAGTGTGAAGGTTGTGTATGGGACAACTAGTCGGGAATTGGAATTTTAGTGATGGTGTCGAGGCTAGATATGTAGAGTGTATTTATAGTGATACAAGGGCCCGTATCATTGCAAATACATTGTGCACATCAGGGAATTGACATAGTTACTGGAGTACCATGAACCAACTAGGTTGTGTTTGGGGTAGCATGATGATAGGACTTGTGTATGTCCTTAAGGTAAGTAATTAGGCCCCTAAGAGGCGTGTGATGAGTAGAGAATGGGAAGCCAAGGTCATTGACCTGAGCTAGTAGTTTGTACGTGAAAAGAAGTAGAGTGGTGTTAAATAGCGGGTTAAATTGAATCAGTATGGTTAGACCACCCAATAGTATGATGTGAAAGGAAGAGTGTAGTGAGGGTTGCTGACCCAAACGTTGTAGACGAGATGAGAAGGAAAGAGGTTATCTTTAAAGTACGATGATCTTAGGATCAGCATGGGTTGTATACCAAAAGAGGTATCCTTGTTATGATAGAATGGTGATGATTGTGTATGTTTAAAGTCAGTGAATGTAGTTGGCTAATCTGTGGATCAGGATGCCTATTGGTGAAGTTAAGATCAAGTTTGTACTGATGGGTGAGAATCTTGTAAAGAACTCTTCGGCATGTTTAGTTATTGCTGAGGGGTTCGAAACACGATTCTCACATATGAGTTGATTAGAAACACCAGTACAAGTTTGATCTCGATGGAAACATGAGGAGTCTTGAGATACTGATAAGGGTAAGAAGATGTAGCAAAAGTGATAGGGGAAGTTTTCATGAGTTACTTCCTAGTCTTTAATGTACGAAAGGAGAATTAATCCAGGTGGTTAATAGCAGTCTAGAGACAGTTATGGCAGCATCAGTCAGCGATGCAGTAAGCTCTCAGTCTGCTGAGACTGGAGCAGTTAGAGATAGTGAGGTTGATCAGCGAGTCATCATCGGTAGTTCAACCTATCAGGTTAGTGAATGAGATTACTGGCTGGTTGCTATAGGCGATCACTCTGTTGCTCAGAGTATGTCGCGAGCGAAGGGAGGAGGGTGTGCAGGTATGTTGAAGTGTTAGAACCAAAGATAAAGGAAGTTATGGTGACAGTAAGGTGCGCAGATTTTATCAGATGCACGAGGTAACTTGGGATAGAGAGGGTTAGAATTGGAGATGCAAGGAAGAAGAGTGATAGTGTTCCAGTTGACAGCAGAAGATACAATAAAGGAGTTGGATGTTCTGCCAGGGTAAGCAAGAGAGTTTGACAGAAGTAGAAGTACGTAGTGGACAAGGAGTAATGTTGGAGTAGTGATGTGTAAAAGGATAAAGTGGTAGTTGGGATAGAATGGTTAAATCAGAACTGAGCTAGCCCTGACTGCGAGAAGCTTTAGGTAGTAGTTTGAACTCTAAGTGGGGGAGAACTGACTATCAAATGAGATGGAAGAGGGAGATTACCTATGATGTGCACCTTGGCTAAGGCCAGGAAGCACGTTCTTCTTGGAGGTAGCAGTTACTTAGCGTATGTGGTCGATAGCCGAGTTGAGATAAGAAGGAGATGGTAGCGAACGTGCCAGTGGTCGGCGAGTTTCCGGATGTATTCCCGGATGACTTGTCTGACATTTCTCATGAGAGGCAAGTGGAGTTCTGGATCAAGCTAATTCCGGGGGTGGTGTCGGTAGCTAAGACATGCACCGGGTAGCACCTCCGAAGATGCAGGAATTGTTACGGATGTGTATCGATTACCGAGAGTTAACCAAGCTTACAGTAAGGAATAGATACCCGCTGTTGAGGATCGATGATCTCTTTGATCAACTTCAGGGAGCCATGTGGTTCTCGAAGTTAGATCTTCGCTCAGGGTACCACTAGTTGAAGGTTCGAGGAGAAAATGTGCATAAGACAGTCTTTTGTACTCGATATGTGTATTTCGAGTTCGTTGTGATGTCATTCAGGTTGACGAACGCACCAATAGCTTCCGTAGACCCGATGAATCAGAACTGTAGGTCGATGTTGGATAGGTCAGTGATTGTATGTATAGATAAGATGTTACAAGTTGCTATTGGAGACTTTACGCAAGGCACGTTGAGTGTGGAGGAAAGAAGGCAGCAGCTATCGAAATCTTAAGAAGGAAGTTATGTGAAGCTCTAGTGTAGACTTCACCGGAGGCAGTAGAGGACATGGCAGTTTGTGGTGGTATTTCTTACCACGTGTTAGTTGTAATATGATGAAGCATGATGGGGAGTAAATGGATGATGTAAGGAATTATTATGGGTGTTTATGTTATACGTGAGAGTAGGGAGTAGGTAACTATGTTGGATGTGAATAGCGTGTTTTTGCGCTTACGGACAGCCTTGTACCCTTAAGGGTCAAGGGGATAGTGTCATTCTTGTCAGAGCAGACGGCACGATCAGTTCCGTTCGGGAACGGAGAGCAGTTATGTGTGCAGATGTGTTTGTGTTGTGAAACCTGTCGTAAACCCTGGGAAACGACATGGTGAGGCTGTTACAGAGGTTTAATGAACCTGGTCTATAGGCCGATGTTTAATGGATCGGTGATCGTGTTCATTGGTGAATGCCATTGGAGTAGAGTATGGAATGGATGCTTGATTGTTCGAAACTGTTGTTGAATTGGGTTAGGAATGAAGAAGTGAATGAACTGTATGTGTTGAGATGTCAGAGTCGGAGATAAGAGAAGGTGTGATGGTAGTGAGGTGCATTAATTGCATGATAAGGGCGAGCTTGATGTCCAGACTAATCTTTACTTGATTCTTGTGTTTCCTACACTGGTGGTTACACCCGTAGGCTTCGAGAGTCAAGTAGGAACAGTCGAGACTGTCTGTTGGGGACTAAATAAGTATGTGTATAGTGATGTAATAGATGTTGGAAGGAATTGTTGATACAAATGTGATAGAATTAGAGAGGGTAAGAGTTATATCGACCCTATAACGGGTTTTGTGTTAGTTGATGGTACAGCTTGGTAGTTAACAATGATGACCTCGCTAGTAGGTATGTTTATGCAGTCACGAAGAAGAGCAGTTAAGAGTGAGAGTTCGAATAAGGAAGGAGGTAAGGGTCAAGTAGTTCGGGTAATACCCGACAGTCGTGGTCTACTAAGTTATTGGGACCGAGTATTAAGTTCCAGTATCAGAGACGTAAGGATGGTTTAGTGGTGGCCAGTGCTGAATCGAGATATGGAAAACCATGTGGAAGAGTGTTAGAAGTGAGAGGAGGTTGGGGTAGAGTTAGAGTTACCGGATGCAGTAAGGGCATGTAACGAATGTTTTGATTGCAAGGTTAGTTGTACCCTTAAAGATCTTGATGTTATGAGAGAGATAGTGGTCAGACTGACGGGTAGAGTGAGAGGACGGTATTAACTCCCAAGTATCTGTTAAGAGCCTGTATGTGGTTTTTTTTTGAGGAAGTGAGATAGGTATCTGCCGTTGGCAGAATCCTTGTATAGTAGCAGCTTTTATGTCAGCATAGGCATGCATTCCTATGGGATGTTGTGCGAGAGGAGGTGTAGGACTCCCATCTTTGGGAGAGGTTAGTCAGAGTGAGTTGGGCATGCGGACAGTATCCAGAAGGCGGCTGGGGGTATTCAGTGGAATCGGGATAAAGTATGTTCAAAGGGAGCATAGGAGAGACACCAGATGATGAGTTGAGTCGGGACTGACCATAGATGTTATAGGGATAGAGGATTTCGGGGACGAAATCCCGATAAGTGGGGGAGAGTTGTAACACCCCGTTCTCAAGTTAAGTTAAATCAGAGTTATGAGTTAAGGTTGAACCTTGATTGTTATGTCTTAGGAGTTGAGGGGCCCAGAAGTCATTTGTGAAAGTGTAAGGGAAGAGTGGTCAGATAAAAGGGTTAGAAACCCTTATCTCTTCAGTAGCAGTTTCCAGAGAAAACGTACGAGAGGAGAGAAAGAGGAGAATTGGGAGTGGAAGCAAGGAGTTCAATCAGAGGTTTGTGGTGATCGATTGCGTAATTGATCATGTTTCTTGCGCTAAGGTAAGAGTTCTATGTGTTGGGTTTTTGTGGGTATCCTCGGATCAAACTGACTCGAGGATTATCTCAGATCTATCAAACCTCGCTGGTTTGATATAACTCATAGGTTTGAAACAAACTGTTAAAACCCATGTGATCAGAAACTCGCTGTTTCCGGTCTAATCATGCGGAAGCGATAAAAGCTAAAAACCCATTAAAGCCTAATGATCTTAATCGTTTGTAGCTCTAAACCTAAAGGATTAGGTTAGATTAATTTACCTGGATTGCTTGAAACTTAGTCCACCCGTAATCAACCAACGAACGTTCCTCTAGCAGAACCGTGAAACCCGAACAACAAAAACGACCCGGGGGGGGGGAAGTTTGTGTGCGCCGGTTTTGGGAGAGAGGAGGAGAGAGACAGAAAACTGATTTTCTCAACTGAAAGGCTTAATGTTTCTTAACCCATAGACCTTTATTTATATGGATAAATACAACAGTTTGTATGAGATTCAGCTTCCATATAATTATCTCAAATCCTTTCCTTTTTAAATTAGCTGGAAAAGAATTTGCATACGATAATTACGATTATATATATTTATCTAATATATATAAACTTTATTAATTAACTATTATATATTTATTTATCCAATAAATATATAATATCCTAATTAATTAACAACCCTCCAACTTTGGTAAATCTGACTGAAATTACCCAACTGATTTATAATACACTATTATAAATCTTAACTCTCCATTTCGGGATTTCATCTAACTTGTTCGACTTATAGGTTCTCACAGGTGTGATCCTCAAGTGTCTTGTAACATTGGATTGTATAATCACTTGGTTTGTCAACTCTGCACATAATTCCTAACACTATGTTAGTTTGATTGTCAATTGATGTCAATTTTGGAGTTTTGTGTTGGTTAGGGTTGGATGTTGGATTGGTGATCATAGAATCACCGATTGTTGTAATTGGTAGGTTTTGGGGTTGAATTACTCGCGTGTAATCGCTAGTTATCGACCCTAGTTGTTGTGAGAAAGTGATTTTGGAGTTATTGGTCGAAATTGGAGTTTTGGGGTTGAAATCCCATCTGCAGTCGCATCCTGCGATTGAAGATTTTGGGTCTGCAGGTATCCGCGGGTCAATCCGCGGGTGGTGACCCTCGGGATGACCCTCCGTTTATCGGCGGGTCAAGCCGCGGGTGGTGACCCTCGGTTCGACCCTCCGTTTGTGCTGTCCAGATTTTTGAGTTTTCCGTTTCGGGCTCGTTTGGGGCTCTTTGGCTTGTGGACCCCTAGGGGCTTATGTAACTTAGTGTTAGGCGAAGTTTCGTGGAAATTGGTCGAGGTTAACTTGGCCATTTCTCGTTTGAGAGTCGAGTTATGGTTAGGGACCCATTATGGGATTTTGTTTGATGAGTATGAATGTGTAATGTGTTTAGGTGCCACAAAGTGATCGTTGTACGTGTTGTGAGCTAAGGGTGATCATTACTAAGGTGAGTTCACTACCTAGCTACTTGTTGTTGTATGCTTATAATTGTGTGCATGTGATTATGTTATGATGACGATATAAGTTCCCTTCGGGGATATGATGTTTCTTCCTGTTTTGGGTTTAGCCAAAGGGAAGATAGTGCAAAGATGGCACGTACGTGATTATGTGTTGCATGATTGTAAATGTATGATGGTAAGTGGTTTAGGTGTGTTCTCACTAAGCGTTTCGCTTACCCCGTTGTTGTTTAATCTTTTTAGTTGCAGGCATTTCCCGAAAAGGAAAAGTTAAAGTTCGAGGCTCCGGGTTCCGCTAGTTCAGTCTACGAGAAGAAAGGTGAAGAAATGGTTGTACAGAAAGTGGTTTGGTTTTAGCGGTGCACCAAACGTTATCTTGTTAGTTTGAAAAGTCAACCTCGTTTTCCTAAACGCATAAACCATGTTGTACCTGGGTTTGGATTCGGTTTTATTTAAAACGATTTTTCAATGTATTCATAAAATAGTTAAAACTTAGCTGACACCTCATGGTGTTTAGATGTTACTTTTGAATTAAATTTTGGACAAGCTTCCGCATTTTTATAAAGTTGGTTACTTTTCCCGTTAAAGATGTATTTTGGAATTTGGGGCGTTACAAAATTAGTACAAAGATTTTACTAATTGAAAACATTACATTGTTATAATACACGTTTTTGTCAAAAAGTTATAACACATTATTTCTAATTGAATAAAAACATAGTACATTTTTTGGAAAGCTTACATAATAGGTTCCTTTAATTAAATTAAAAACAAAACACCCTCAATGAAAATAAACATTTAAGTATATTACATAAAATAAGAACTAAGACCAAAAACCATTAATAGAAAATAAACAATTGGATTTTTGTTCACCATTTGCACCAACCATTTTTGTTCAACTTTTGGGTTTATGTTTAAACTTCAAATGACTTTGGCTAAAACATCTAACGAGGAGCCAAATTGACAAATAGTTGATGTTTAACATTTTATAACAACATATTGCATAAAAAGTAATTGTTTTCTCTTTCTTTATATTTTGAGAAAAATAGCCTTAAATATAGACCACTTAATAAATATATAAAACGATTTTGCTTAAATACAAGACAAATCTTAATTCAACCATGGGCCTCTTGTTGGCCTTAACCGCTAAGTGAAACAGAAAAATACCCAGCCCTTATGTTAGTGGTAGTTCAAACAGGTTTTGTTTCATATCAGCTAGGGTTGTCGGTAATTATTATTTTTCTTTGTAAAAGATATTTATTCACTTTAATAGTATATTCATATTATGTATAGTTTTTTTAACATATATTATGTATAGTTCTGAAACATAGTTTTGGTTAAACTAGCATCATTAGTGATTTATAAAACTTTATTACGATTCATCATCAAGTGTAACTGATTTCTATTATAGATCCATATCAGATTCTCATAATATTAATCAATTCAAAATTATATAACATAACGAAATTAATCAATAAAACTATCTATTTTTGAAAACCGGTAAATGACATAACGAAATTGCCAAACTTTTTTGCTCATTAACAAAAAGTTTATTTTTAAGCATTAATATGTAAAATAATCATCAAAAATCACTTATTTTCAAACAACTATTGTTTGTTAAAATATTGTCATAGATGTCAACTAATTTCCAATAATTAAGTATGTTTATTTTTATTATCATGAAATTTTATTGAATATAAAATTATAATATACAAAACTATTTATTTCATATGTCATAATTCTCAATTCAATTCATTCCTATATTAAATATTTAATAGTTAGTATTTAACGGCTAAGAATAAGATGTACATGGCCACATCATCGGGAGGCCAACCAACTAATATCAACTATTGTACATCATTAATCATTTGAGTATAGTTTCTTTATAGGTGATAATAAGTGTTATATTAATTTGTCTTTTAGCGATGTGACGGACTGATTATCGTTCTGGGTCAAAGTGTTTTAACCGAGTTCGAGTCTTCTCGTACGCATGTCTGAGGACATCTAAGTAGGGTCATGTTTAGCCCCCCAAAAATTATCAGGGATTAGACGAGCTTTGGCTCGGACACACTTAAAAAAAGTATTACATTAATTTTATATACATAATTCAGTATTTTTTTTATTAACAATGTCTTTGAAAAAAAAAATATGTTACTTTATTATAACACTATTTTAATTTAAAGTTGTTATAATGTCTATTGTAATTTAATTTACTAAATATTGTTGTAATTTAGTTTCTATAATAAAACGCAATGAGGTCGGCCAAAGCATATCCTAATCTGCTTTTTAAGAGATAAACTCCATTTATATTATATCATAAAACGAACATATTGAATTTAAATTTATATTTGAACGAGAAGCTTAAAAATAATATGATAATAGGAAAAAAAAAATTATTGCTTCATATTACGCTTTGTTCTTAAATTTAGAAAGAAAACACAAAAAACAAAAATATATTTTTTTACTTTATGATATCCTTGACAATTTTTACCGAGAGATAAAACATGCTCCCCTGTGATTAATACCCAGTGGCCACCAATTGCACACGTATGAATTTGAACCCGAATAGAAGCTACCACCCTTTAGAAACTTACCGCTACGTCACATCTTGGTGGTTTTTATGATGTGATACCAAAGAAAAATAGAAAAAATAATATAAAACATCATGTTATTGAATTTATAGTAAAATGTAGTTGATTATTTTCAATTCTTTATTCCTTTTCTTCTACCTCTCTTTGAGAGGAAAATCAACATGATTTTCTTTTATTTTATTTTTCCTTTTCTTTCATTTAAAGTTAAACTTATATGAAAAACTATGCATCAAACAAAGTAAATAATGGTAACTTAAATTGATATGGTGGTGTCATTTTCATTTATTTAGTTTATTAAAAATAAAAATAAAACAAAAATAAAGTTTTGTAATTATGAGGAGGTTCCTATTGGTGATATGGTATGGTTCCCACATGAACATGCTATCTGCCTTTTGTGGTCCCTCTCTATCACTTTACTCCCTTGAATGTTAAGATTTCATTAATAGTTCATAAAAACTATTTAACAAAAGTACAAATTATGAACAGAATATAAAGATATTTGAAAATTAAAAATAAATATCTCAATGCATAATAGAGGTGATTTATTGTTTTTCACAGAAACTTGTTTATATAAATATAAAAAATAAAATATTATATTTGATATTTAAAACTAATACATGACTATCGACAAAGAAGAAAAAAATCCGTCCTATGAATAACCAAATAGTTTGTCGATAGTGAAAATATTTTGTACTGACATGTGTTTGGTCGACACACACATCAACTGTCTAAATGCAATGTTGTGTTTGTTTCAGTACGTGTTAACAAACCAAAGCTTTATCACCCATTTTTAAAATATTGGAAAGTCAATTAGTTAAACTTGTAAAATCATACATGCTTATTAATCTAGATTGAAATAGTGACACATGTAAAAGCATCAGATAATTTTATACAATATTTGCAAATTTGTATCCATATTGATAATTGCGGAAGTAATAAATTACTTAGATAATATGTATCTGACAATTTTTCTAGTAAGCATTACAAATCATTCAACTTCTATGTAATCAGATTCCTTTATGACAATTTTTTCGTTAAGGGATATTTATTTGATTTTTCATGAATTCTTGTATCGATTGATGTTTGTATGGATTAATCTATGTATGTAGATTAACATAGTTTTGTTTTAGAGAGTGTTTTCATAAATAGAATAAATATTTTTTTTTTAATTGGGATGGACAAATTGAATATTTTTTTTTTACTTTTTGCATGAAGATCATACTCTAAGCTTAGAGAATAAGTCATACATTAAACCACTACCTACAATCGTGTATGGTCAACTGAATAAGCTGCGAGACTTACTAAACTCATTAAGGTTGCTAACAAACATGTCCTTGGTTATGTATGAATAAAAGTGTATGTTTAGATTAATATGCTAGTATAAATTGAGAATATCTTTGTTTGAGATGATTTTTTCGTAGATTAAAATATGTGTTTTTTAATTGGGTTAAGGAGGTTTGGATAAAACTTGACATTCTACATATAGCTCCCTTATAAGCTTTGCTAAACAAACAACTTTCTATATTGTTAAACAACCACCAAACAGTCACGTATACTTGACTAGATAAGGTATCGGTCTCATTAAGTTCATTAAGCAGCCACCAACCGAACTTTTTGTTTTTTAGCCTTGAACAACTAGTTGGTCGAGATTTTCGGGCCCTTTACCTAGACTAAAACTTGGCTCGACTTTAAAGGTATGACCTAGACAAAGACTTCATACTCACTACGTTCGGGTCTTTTAAGCTAGACTTAACTCTTTTATGCATCTCTTATCTTACAAAATCAATCATTTCTATAATAAAAATAAAACAATATGAATTTAAAAGCTTAAAAATAAATGTTACAAATGTACATCTTCTTTATTTTTAAACCAAAAGTGAACATTTTTTAATTTCTAAAAAAATAATATTATGAAACATATTAGTTGAAAGGTGCCCTTTTTCTTTGGGACAATCCTACATCCACCCCACCATTCCTTGATTGTAGGTCATATGCATTAATTCCTACAAATCCCATTATTTGTGCTAATCACCCAACATAACTTTATTCCATTTATAATGATAATTATTGATTATTATAACGACAAAAAATGGGAAAATGGAATTTATCTTCATATTTAAGTTAACAAATCATTCAAAACATTGTTTTAGAAAACCAACTTATCAAAGTTTCTTATTTAAAAAGGTTAGCACAAATTTGTTTCTCATAATACAAAGTTTATAAAGTTAGTTTTCGAAAATGAAAAGCTTCAAAAGTTGGGTTTTCAAAATATAATGGAATATATAGTTAGTCATATTTCGTTACGGCTTTTTTACATAAAACATGCAAATATAGATTGTTAGATCGAGACAACCAAGTTAAATTAAAAATTTTATTCAATTTTGTCATTTAGAGTATTATAGTTTGGTTTTTATTTGTGGAAAATGTGAATGTCCATTCGATGTGGTTTGGTTTCAATGTTGAATTAAAGCTCAAATCGAACTACGTAATATTAAATTTATTTTTATTGTTTCATAGAATTTATAAAAAGTAAAATCATGTTAGAAACTCAAAATCTTTAAGATATCATAAACAAGGACCAATGAGCAAAGGCTAACTGAAAAAACAAAAAAAGATGAAAAAAGTCATAAAAACCCCTATCGTTGTTTGCATAGAAAAACATGCGTACTTTTATCATATAATCGAATAGTAATCTTTTAAGATTATACTCACGATGCCGAACCAAATTGGACGTTGAATTCTTCCATAATTCATATTCAGTAGGGTCCATTGTTTTCTCTTTGTGCTTTTTGAGATAAGCATTTGGAAATATTCCAGTCCATAAAGAAGTGATACACCATATATTCTATAAGAACATATGAATCAATTTATCAAAACACCATGACATTTTAGCCTCTGAAATGCTCGAGATGCACCATGACAACTTGGATGGCTTTTCGTGTTAAATTGAATAGCTTAAATCACATATTTTAAACATGATAGAATGTGAATAAGACTCTATAAACGTGAATTGATTTATTATAACTTATTGTTGTTATTAATTAAGTACAAGTTGTATAAGAAAGTTGATTTGAAAAGATGATCTTCATCTTAAAATAAGTTTGATCATTTAAAAGGATAAATATCGAATATAAAAAGAATATTAAAAGATACTGACAACGACCCATGTGGATAAGATGACGTTTTGACCTCCACACATGATATAATAAAATAAGCGCACACCTATCTATAACACTTGATATGCTCGAGTTTATCAAAGATTTGTGGAGTTGGGTTGCCATACTTTTCTGTTAAGATGACATGTAGGGTCTTATTTTATATACGAAACCATACAAAGCGTATAAGAATCATGTCCATAAAGCTCGAGTTTGAGATATAACAAAATAAATCAACCGATTTGTTGTAGACCACAAACTGACCCTCATAGCTCGAGTTTTTCATTAACCAATTGTTACATCATCTGTTGTAGCTAATTTAGACCAACGTAAACTCGAGTTTAAGATATAACAAAATAAATCAACCTGATTTGCTGTAGACCACAAAGTCACAAACCGACCCTCTCACAACTCAAGTTTACATAACCACATGCATACGAAATAACCTTTCAGTCAATAATAGTTAACAAACTCTCAAACCTTGGAAAAACCGATTTATTTTATCGGTATAAGACAACATACAGTTTTGTTACGAGTTACAACTTATTAAAGGATTAGTTACTTTTCGTATCTACTATGTTATTTGTTTGTTGTAAAAACAAATCATACATTTGTTTTTGATATTCAATTTTAAATCATTAAAATACGCATGAAATTATTGTATTACTAATTTGGGTATTTAATTTATATAAACATCAAGTCAACTTTGTGTTGAATGTTGATTGAGTAACAACTACATGGACCAAAAAACACACTTACTTGGACATGTGTAGAATACCTAAAATACCCATTATAAACACATAATGGGCCTTTGTGTGAGCAACTATTTTGGATCCTCAAGCCCAATGGTTGCATTGGAGAACAAAGAATGATGCAAAGATCGATCATTGCTCATTGAGTCATTGGTATAAAATATCAATTGCCCAAAATAACATAACAATTTTATTTTTATTCGAACAAGATTCTCCGAGTCTTGAAACACGATAAATCAACGTTCTTGTTGTTAATAAATCAACGTTCTTGTTATATAAAACACGCATTGAGAAGAAAATAGCATAACAAACTAATTTGTATGTATAGATAGGAAGATTTTAGTTTGGGATGGTTTTTCAGATGAAAGAAACATGTTTTTGATTAAGAGGGGTATGTTATGGTAATTCCTGACGTTGTGCATAAAGCGTCCCCCTAAAAGCTTACCGAATAAACCACTTTCTATATCATTAAGCCACTACCAAAGTCATGTATAGCTGACCAAATACGATGTGAATTCTATTAAGCTCATTAAGTCGCTAACAAACAAGGCCTAAGTCCTCAATTAACCCACAAAAATGAGCTTAGAAGAAAATTCACAATCGATCTTCAATTAGGATTTACTCCAAGATGAAGATCCTTTCTTATTTTTCCACGATAAACTACTATTTGTACCGAATACCAACTCTAAGCATCTAAGTCACTTGTTTGAAAAGTCAAACCTTTTGGTATATACTAGAGAAGTAGAACCAAAAACCCATATGGGTATAAATGGAATTTGAAAAAAATAAAAACAGAATGTAAAATTAAAAAGGTGGGAGTGTGTATGAGTGGTGTAGCCTTCAGACTACACAACCACCACCCATTCAAAAAAAAGATCCAAATCAAGAAATCCAAACAAAAATCCACACATTCAACAACCACCACATTGTCCACTTGAAAAAACACAAACCATCTCCAACTTCCTCCATTAACCACCACCACTCCTCCCTCCCTCCACCACCACCACCACAACCACCACAACCACCACCACCACCCTCCATGGCCACCGGCTAGATTCTTCTTCAAACAATCCGCATATTCTCACAAAGTTATCCATCCACAAAACCATGACTACATCTTCTTATTGTTTTTCTCCCACTAGAAACCCAATCACACATTCAAACTTCTTGCTTCTTAACTCCAATCTTTACCTCCCAAAACAAAGAAACCACAATGTTTTCACTCAAGAACCCAAAAAAGACTTCATTTTGAAGACACCCAAATCATCTTTTTCACTTCTCACCCTCAAAAGCCACCAAAAACCCACACACCCATTTGCCTCTTTATCTTCGTTTGCCGAAAATCATGACGGACAAGGGTCCGAATCGACCGAAAATCAAGAAAACCAAGAAAATGTTAAAGAAAGTGATCTGCCTGGAATGGCTCAGGCTTTTCACATATCTTCTAGTACAGCCTCTGCTATTTCTATTTGCATAGCTGTGGCAGCTTTGGCTTTGCCATTCTTTATGAAGTCTTTGGCTCAAGGGATGGGTTTGAAGATCAAGTTGTTGTCATATGCCACCCTTTTGTTTGGGTTCTTTATGGCTTGGAATATTGGGGCAAACGATGTGGCGAACGCCATGGGGACGTCGGTGGGGTCGGGGGCGTTGTCGCTGCGGCAGGCGGTGTTGACAGCGGCGGTGTTGGAGTTCTCGGGGGCGTTGTTGATGGGGCGGCATGTGACAGTACAATGCAGAAAGGGATTCTTGTGGCTAATGTTTTTCAAGGGAAGGATACTTTGCTTTTTGCGGGTTGTTGTCGTCGTTGGCGGCCGCTGGTACTTGGTTACAGGTAAAGGTTACGGTTTTCTAGAGTTTTTTGTTCGGTATTGTTGGAATCTCATATCAACTAGACTTGGACTAGTTATGGACTTTTGGTATGTATATGTTGGAACCTCTTTTGTATCTTTGGCAGCTCTTTTGGAGAGTGATCTGACGAGAGTTTCATGTATTCTTATATGATATCAGAGCAAAAGTCTCTCACTTTAGGATTTGAAACCAGGGGAGCAAATGGCAAGTTTGCACCCCTCTAGCTTCTGTTGGAAGGGGGAGGGTGATTGTGCTATATTTGGATCATTTTCCTCCTCCTTTCACTCTTTTAACGACTGTTTTGAAGAGTAATCTGATGGGGTTCCATGTATTTTCACAAATAATACTTTCTTTCGAAGTCAAACATGATGAGTCGGGTTTGTCTAACAATAACCAAATAAGAAAGCATGAGAATGACCAAATCACATGTGGTTTTACGCTAAACCACGTGTAAAATCACATGTGATTAACACGACCTGAGGCCCTTGGGCCAAGTTGCCCGCACACACCCCCTGCATTGACCATGTTCCATAATAACGTGTGATTTCAATGAAAATTCACATGTGACTAGGCCCTTTTCGTGTTTTCTTATTTTGACCAATATTCTCCTTTGATCCTCCCTTCAAACTGATACTCTTTGAACACAAAGAGATACATAAATACATTTAATCAAGGTCAAACAAATATTGAACATATGATCTTCCCCTTCTGATATCAAACTGAATGACTAAGAAAACACCATTTCTAAAGCAAGATGATTAAAATCTATGATATACCTAAAGAACCCTTTATTCCTATAAGAAAAAATCCTGAAATCTTAACAAGGAACTTCTTATAAGAGAAAGATATTGACTTTTGGGGTCTTGGCTCAGGTTGCATCATTTTATGGTTGGCCCGTTTCGACTACACATTGTATTGTAGGATCGATGGTTGGATTTGGCCTTGTCTATGGAGGACGTGATGCCGTTTTCTGGAGCTCATTAGCAAGGGTGGCATCATCTTGGGTTATATCACCTCTTATCGGTGCAGCAGTCTCCTTCCTCGTGTACAAATGCATCCGAAGGGTACGTATGCAATTTGATACCACTTTTCTTGGTTGATGTTAGAATGTGTAGGTGTATAACTCATAATGCAATGCAAAAACACAGAAAGCTTGAATTGCGAGATAGCAGTGAAGAATTGGAAATTTTACATTATTATAAGATGGGTATTTAGTAATTCTTCATCTTGTCTATTCCTTATTTTTGTCAGTGGGAAAACATAAGCTTGTCCGTCTGTCCAATCAAATGTCCTCCAAACATGAGACAACAATTTCATTTGTCCCCTCCTATATACTGAACGCACTCTACATTTTTCAGGTGGTCTTATGAACCAAGTAATTATGTATTCCTAACTAACCCATTATACAATACTTAGTTTGTTTACAGTGCTCCGAACCCTGGACAAGCAGCAGCCGCAGCTGCACCGATCGCCGTTTTCCTGGGAGTCACCGCAATAACTCTGACCGCTTTCCCTCTCAGTACGACACTCCCTATCGCGCTCGCCCAATCTTTGGGATGCGGTGCGCTAGGCGCGTTCATCGTCAACAACATCATCCGAAAGCAGCTCGGCCACCTCCTCGCCAAGGCAAACTCGGCCCAACACGACCCGCACGACGACCCAAACCCTAAAACCATCGGCTTCCTCTCTGACATCGCGGGCCCCACAGGCACCCACTCAAGATTGTCTACGGCGTGTTCGGATACATGCAGATCCTCTCCGCCTGCTTCATGTCGTTCGCCCACGGAGGAAATGACGTCTCGAACGCGATCGGCCCCTTGGCTGCGCTCTCTCCATCCTACAGGGCGGGGCCACCGGGGGTGAGATCGTCATTCCCCTGGACGTTCTAGCCTGGGGAGGGTTCGGGATCGTTGCGGGGCTTATGATGTGGGGGTACAGAGTGATAGCACATCGGTAAAAAGATCACGGAGTTGACTCCTACACGAGGGTTTGCGGCCGAATTCGCGGCTGCTTCGGTTGTACTCTTTGCATCGAAGCTTGGACTACCGATCTCGGCGACTCATACGCTAGTGGGGGCGGTTATGGGGGGTCGGGTTCGCTCGGGGGCTTAACAGTGTGAGGGCGGAAACCGTGAGGGAAATGTGACCTCATGGGTAGTGACGATTCCGGTTGGTGCCATGTTCGCGGTGATCTACACGTGGATCTTTACGCGATTCTTGGTACATATTTTTTGAGTGCAAGTCGAAAAAAGATTCGAATTCGAACCATTTTGGAGGCTCTATAAGACACTAATAACTCATCTTTTGTTTGATATAATCATTGGTTATCTCAAATGGGAACTTATCGATTTTATGGTTTGGCATCTATTTTGTTTTTTATCCTTACGGTTTGATATTATGAATTACCTTTATGCACATATGCATACCGTACAAATGAATGGTTATTAGAATGCTCCTTAGTTTTTTTTTTTTTTAATTTAATTTTATGATTTCGTGAATCAAATCGAAGAATTTCCAGTAAGAAAGGAGCAGCCTTATCGGGTTTTTCCAAGTATTACATATTCCAATAACGTAAAATGTCATAACACAGATCAGGGTTACATTGCAAAAGCAATGGAATGATATCATTTTGCAGTTTAAATTCGGAAGCAACAATAAGAACCTTTAGCAATAACAGATAACCTACATACCCGTTTTATCAAGTCGTTTTGAAGCTGTTGCCGATTTCCGCTCACGGAGACAGTTCCTTGGATCGAGTTAGACTTGGCTCCCAGTCGGACCCACGCCACGATCTAGACTTCACGACCGACGGCCGGTTTGATCGTATGTGTTTCTTAACCTTGCATCTCGACCACTGCTCTTTCGAAACATAGTAATCCCTCGCCGAAAAGACGGAATCGTCCGACTCATCGGAGCAACCATTTGACCCTTTTTCTTCTTGGCAGAGTGTTTCTTTTTCAGCTTCTTTAACGTCGTATAGGGACTAAATAGTACTTTTGTCCGGGCAACAGCAGAGCCCGGGATGACAAAACAGCTTCGTAGGGATTCTTGAAAACCTCGGGCCGAGCAATGGCCATCCCCGAATATCGCTTTGTCAATTGAGAAACCGCAACCGGGTTTCGATAAAGATCGACCTTCCCGCCTGCGTGAACGACTCTGACGCAGAGTTCATTGGAATTCAGACTATTCCCGACGGAAAAGGAAGGATCTTTTACGTTTTTCGGGTTTCTTGATTCCGATGATTGGACTCCGAAGAGCGAACCGATACACTCCATAAGCATTTCGAAAAACTAAAGAAGTCCCGTTAGAGACCATTTTCAACCATTATAAACCACTAAAAAGCACTAAAAACCGACAAAATCATATCTTTTTTTAAGGCCGGCCCGTTTGATAAAACCGAAGCTTTAGGCTGTAGTAACTTCTTGTTGTTTTTGGCATCTACTGTCTCTTTGTAAACATCAACTGTGTCAACAATGATGTTTTTTTCCATACACCCCACAAAGAAAAACAAAACCGTAAAATTCTTCAGAAATAATTTATCAATTTCGATCTTTGCCAGCTCTGCAAACACATCCTCGTACTCATATCGTACTCCCAGAGTCCGGACAACACTTGGCGTTCGAGCTTCTTTTGTCTCCCGTTAATCCAATTATTATGAAGCACGAAACAACCCATTTCTCGGCATGCTAACGACACGTTACTGAGTCCCATAGGTCTCGGTAGGCCCCATTTGGGAAGAGATCTCGATCCAAGAAACGGACGGTGAGATTCGTTTCGGGTTCGAGACACGTGTCGTCATCTACACGGTAGGATCCGTTGAACCCACACAACGTATCGTAAAAGCTTGGTTGCTCCGAAAGATTTGATAAAGATGCATGCTTTACTACCTTATCCAAAGCAGCTAATGTTGAACTATCGGAGTGAGCATAGTAAAAGCCGGAGTTTAGGCGCCGTGGCAAATTTATTGGACCTACACAGGACGAGTAATTCAAGACTTGGATATTAATTAAACTTCAACTCTTGAGTAACATGCTACATTATCTATGCTTAGATGATATAGCTGTAATTTACTTTTACTATATACTTAACAAAATTTTCAAAAGCTTATATATAAATAAAATATTAATTAATTATATATTAATAAGGGGTTTTAATTTCCTAAATAACCCTATTCAAGTTTCAAAACTAGCTATAATTGTAACAAGTTTACATTTTTTTTGCGCAACAGCCAAATATCAACTTCCTTTGTAATTAATTAAATAATATTAAAGGGGTTATTCCATAACCCCAATTCAACTAATGGATTGTTTTGGTGATCTAACAAATATAAAGTCCACATTATCAAGTCAGTGGATACACTAGATGTTTGGATGGACCATAAGCTAACTTATAACTAGCTTTTTAAAAAGCTACTCTCACTAGCGTTTTGGTGACTTATGGGACTTATTATTTTTTATTCCAAATATACCCCTATTAAGTTTTATACTACCAAATTTTAAACATGACCATTTTTGTCATTTTACAGTCATAAGCTACCTTATCAGCTAGTTTTTGCCAAACCACACATCAGCTAGCTTATCAGTCATCAACTACCTTAACATCAACACTACCTTATCATCATCACAGTTATCAGCTAGTTTGCCAAACATAGCCTAAATCAAATATGAAAATTGGCCCATTTGATCTCAGAAGTCAAAGTATAAACATTGCAACTGTTATAGATGATGAGAAGATGAAAGTTTGTAAATATAAACCTGTAATTTTGTACTCATCGGACTGAGCCACAAAAACTGCAGAACCAAAAGTGGTAAGCAGTGGCAAAGGATTCTTGAACCAATATACATCAACATCGCTCATTAGCAAGTTATATCCGAGTTCAGTATTTGCAAAACCACCCTGGATTTCACTTTAGTTACCCTTTGAAAACAGTTTGTTCCAAAGTGGCAGTCATTGTAGCTGATATTGCTCGGAGCTAATCTATCTCTAAAAACAGGCAATCCCTAAAAGGAAATAAAAAAGAGACCACAAATTAGATGCTATATAATATAAACTTAAAGATTGGTTATTAGTAAGTTTCGAGGAAAGGAAAGGAAAGAAATTAAAATCCCTTAAAAAGATTATTAAAATTACAAAACCACCCAACCTTTCATTTTAAAGGATATAATTTTTAAAGAGTATATATATAAAAATGACATCTTTCGTTTCCTTTCTCCTATTCAAGAACTGAAAATTTGTTTTGTATTTCCTTCCTTTCTTTTCCTTGTATTCCATTTCTTTTCTCCCCAAATTCAAGAACACAACATAATAAGGTATCCAAATATCCAAACTTTGAGTAAACAAGCTCACCTGCAAGATACAGAAGTCGTATATTTCATCATCAAGGGCACAAACGACAAAGTTTGTGACGTTAAGAAGGTTCAGCCTACACACCCAGCTCATTAACATATCTTTATAACTATATCCGCAACTCCTAGCACAATCGTCTTATTCTGGTCAGCCCGTTTGGATAGAAGAAGCTCTAAAGAATATGGAAGTGCTAACGGCTCCAATGATGTCAACAATTTCTTTCTTGAGCAGGCTACGTTTCCCCTTAATGACTTCATTTCATCAAAACAACTCAAAAGTTTCTTATCTTTCCTGAATACAAATACCCCTAAATCATCGAAGCTTAATCCTTTAGGAGATCTTAATGGATAAACAATGTTCTCTTTAGTACTTCCGAAATGATATTGACCACCACATTTGAAAAGTTTGATAATGTTGGAAAAACTGGCTTCACGGAAGAATAATGATCCATATAAAGAACCCAAATGGGAATTTCCCACATTCTCCCAATTTCTTGATTCTATAGTGTTGCCATCATCAAGATTATCGATAAAGAAACTTGAGATGGTCCAACTGGCATCAAATACAAACCTAAAATCAGAGGACAAAGCCTCATTAATGACCCAAAAGTTATGGAAACCTTTTCCATACAAAAATGGGGGAAGAACTCCGTTATGCAAAGGAAGATCTCCGTTATTCCATGCCATAATCATCTTATTGTCGTCACAATGTTCCAAAGACCCTCGAGAAAGAAAGTCCTGCAACTGATCGAAAGAGTAGAGATTTAAAAGATGTTCATATCATCGTAAAATTGGTAGTTTATATAGGGTTAGGTTCAAGGGAAATCTCAAAAAAAATAGAAAACCGAGGAACACTCTCGTATTCCTCCATCTGGACCGTATGCACTTGTGCATAGTAGTAATTGTAATATGCACATGTGCATAAGCACAGTGCATAAAAACCAAAAACCAGCTTAATTTACTGCTATGCACAAGTGCATACGGTCCAGATGGAGGGCTACGAGGGTGTTCTCGGTTTTCCTATTTTTTGAGGTTTTCCCTTGAACCTCCCTCTACTTTGAAGCTTGTATGTCGCTGTTTTGTGCTACCTTATTCATTTTAATCGTTTTACCGTTGTCCCCTAGCCAATGTTTTCCATCTACATCCAATTGAAATGGGAACTCTGAAATGTTTTTTGGTGAAGCAATTAGGAGCCAGTCATGGTCGAGTCTATGAACATAACTCAACGTTGAAATGAAGTCCGGCAAAAGAATGGTCTCAGAATCCATCAGAACAGATATATCAGAATCTGATGCTTGTGCTCTTGCTACCATTGAATGAAAGAATGGAGTACCTAAGAATCTAAAGGAATATAAAGAAAAAATGTGAAATATGCTACACTTGATACTTGATATCATGGAATCATGCATCTAAGAGTTACTAGCTCAAGTGTAACTTAAAGATTTATCTCAGATTCATACAATTATACATGAAGAATTATCTCATATATATATATATATATATATATATATAGAGAGGAGAGAGAGAGAGAGAAGAAAGGTTCAAATGAAAGTGCTAAAGAAATACGAAGTAGAGAAGTGATCTCCACCACTCATCGTCAATAAAGGTGGCTTTGACCGGTTACGGTGAACGCGATACGGGGATTGACGCGATTCAGGAGGGTAGAGATTATATAAAGGAGGGGACTCGTCAAAGCCGCTTAATTGATCGAAAGAGTGGTAGAGATCACTTCTCTACTTCTCATTTTTTAGCACTTTCATTTGACCTAATACTATATATATAAATACTATATAGGATCAAGTTCAATGGAAACCACATAAATGGAAACTAATATACACCCAAACTGTTCATGGTACGTATTACATGCGTATAAAGCAATGTAACGCAATGTGCAAAAGATACATATTCAATTACTTTTATGTGAATGTACATACCATACAAATGAAGGTGTTAGGGTGTTCCTCAGTTTCCACCTATTTTGTGTTTTCCCTTAGAACACACACACCACACACACACACACATAGAGAGAGAGAGAGAGAGAGAGAGAGAGAGACAGGTCATACGAGAACAATAACCAACAGAGAACTCATATGGCGAATCACATATGATTTTATACTAAAATCATGTGTAAAATCACATGTGATTCACGCAACGTTGGTGTTTGGTCGTGGGACAAGTTGCTCACATTGACCTTATTGCGTAATTGCATGTGATTTCAGTGCAAAATCACATTTAATTTGGCTGTTTTTATGTTTCCTTAGATCCACCTCTCTCTCTCTGTCTCTCTCTCTCTCTCTCTTGTGAGAAGTGGAGTTAACGTGAGAAGTGAATCCAAACCTTGATCACTTTTATCTCAAGCCCACCATGAATGAGCATGATACGAGAGATTGATCTGGTGCATCTCATCCTAACGTGCATCCAATAGTTGATAAGCCCCTTTTGACGCTTCTCATGTTAATTCCTCACCGTACCCAACCCTATACACATATATGTATATATACATATACATATCATGAAAACTTTAGCTGAATTAAAAAAAGGACTTACGTGAAATCAATGTCGGGTTCAACCGAAACCCTAGAACCATTTCCAAAAGAACCTGCAAAAGAGTAAAGAGAAGGATCTTTCCAAAAAGAACCACCTTAACATCAACTGACAACCCAAGCCATGATCTAATAGCCAACACCTGCCTACTCCCAATTGAACCACTAAAACCCCTAGCAGCTGCAAATATGTAACACTAGGCCCCTCTGAACCACCACCAACCTTCTTCACATCCTCTTCCATAGAAGAAAAAGGCAACATTTGAGTAGTGGCATAAAAGGAAATTCCAATTAACACAAATCCACATAACCAAACCAACAACAATCCAACTTTCAATGCCTGTAAATGACAATTCACCATTTTTAACCTTAATTAGGTAGCGTTTGGTCCGCAGACTAGACGAGACTGGACAGGACCGGACAGGACTCGACTGGACAGGACTCGACTAGACAGAACAGGACCGGACCGGACAGGACTAGGAACAATCAAACCATGTAGTACCAATTAACAGATCAAAAGCAAGAATTGGTGGAAAATAATCAAAGAATGGAATGAATTGTTATGATATAAAGTATGAATTTGGAAAATTAGGGTTTAAAAAGTGTGTAGAAAAGAGGAACTTTAACGGAAAAGTGAAGTGTGTGAATTGGTGGAAGATCCACCAGCAGAAGGGCCGCCGGAAAAGGCGTGGGTGGAGGAGCAAGAGACATGTGAGACTTGACGTTGAGTGGCCGTCACCGTCCACTAGTACGACGACCGCCATGGTCAAACTCAAACCTTGACCTTCTTCCACCATTTTTTTTTCTTTCTAAGATTTTTTAATTTGGTGATATTTTTAGTTTTACTCCTTGAAGTTTAGTGGAAAGGAAGTTTGATGCACCATACTTTATAAAATGCTATAAAGATGAGTTGGGACTCGCGGTTGATTCGTTCACAGATGGTTTTTCTGTTATTGTTTTTTGAGTTAAATTACGGATTTAGTCTCTGTGGTTTTCGTCCCTCTATGTTTAAATGTTGTTTTGTTAGTTATTGTGTTTCCATTTTATTTTGCTTTAGGCATAAAGCTAACAAAACTAAAAAGTTTGTTAAGCTAAAGATAATATGATTATAACTATTAGGTTGGTGATGCACTGGTAAAAGGCCAAGGGAATTTGATGGAATATCCCATCTATCCTGGGTTCGAGTTCAGTCGTTAGCTTCCTATGGTTAGGCTTAGTCTTTGACAAGTGACAACCATAATTTAGGTTTCAAATTATCAAAAATGTAATCTAGACAAACCTAATCCCAAAGAAAAGATAATATAATCATTTTAGTTGTTTATTCATACGTATTAAATATTTGTATCAATATACACGCTATTAAAGCTTTAACAACTTGTATTAAGATAAAAGGTGAAACAAAAAACAAAATGAAATGAAAACCACCATAAGGCTTTTATTAAGATATCAATACTCAACCCTCCCAACTCCACTGCCACATTAGCTTTTCTCCAACCCTCCCATTAACCCTCTAAAACCCTCTCTGATTAGTACCCAAACCCTCTCAACTCTTTCATTTAATTAAACACACCACACACACAACACAAAGCCGCTGTGAGCGGCGTGGGCAAACCACCCTCCTTCGAACCCGCTGAAGCCGCTTGAGGACGTAGCGGTACCCGCTGAAGCCGCCCAGCCTGCCGGCTTCAACCCACCAGCCTGCGGGGTACCGCTATGCATGGCCTAACTAAAGAGGCAATATTTAAAAACCATCAACAAAAGGCAATATTTAAAAACCATCAACAAAAATAGCTATAAACAACAAACCAAAAATTATAGTCTACTTGTACAAATAATACCATATATCTATAGTGGATTTATCTATCTATATATATCAAGAATATTTTTTATTGGAAAAGTTTCTTCAAACATATTTTTAATTAAGAGGAGCAAGTTAGAAAAATTCTTGGCTTTCTAGAAGCATACTAAACAAGCCATTGTTTATATCATTAAGCTACTACCAGATAGTCATGTACAACTGACCGAATAAATTATAAATCTCATTAAGCTGCTAACAAACATGCCCTTAATCTAAATCTTAAGAAGTCCTGTTAAAAAGTCCAACAATGTACACCTCTAGCTAACAAACCAATAAGCCAAAAAAAGCCAAGTCAAATTCTAAGAAACACATTTCACATACAAAATACTTGAAAGACATACATCATTAGATGATAAATGAGTACCCAGTTTGAAAACACAAACTCATAAACTTGTCCAAAATCAAGAGATAATATAAAAACTACCCTCACCATAGTTCAAAAAAAGCTTCCACATTACAACACCTGTTCAACATTCCCTTTTTACACTCGGCCGGTCTCTAATCCGTAACGATCGCTAGCGGCATTGCAGGCAGCACCAGAGCTACAATAACTCGAAAAATGCTCAAACCCGTGAAGGCTGTCGGAAAATCGGCTAAAACAACCTCAAATTCAGCACTACCCTCTTCGGGACCTGGATCTTGATCTCCGCCTTTCCCTGCATAAAAAACCGATCATTTTGTACACCAAAAGGAGATTGTAAAATCAAGATATTTGACACCCGCTTATTATTTATCATTAAAGATTATGCTACGAAACTAACTTAGAATCTTGAAAAGTGGCAGATTTAATTTAACATACCTGGTGGTTTCAAGAGAAGAATAGATAGAATGCCTGCGGTGAGAACGCTTGCTAGGTGGAGACCTTGACACTTGTCTAGAAATCAAACATCCCATGCTAAGCGAGTGAGTTTAATCTAGACATGATCAAATTCTAGGATAACTGCCCTGTTACTGTTAGTTTTCGGTTTTTATACCCTTTTCACAACTATATAGACATTAATATATATAGGGAAAAGTTCAAATGCGAACAAGTTTTCTCTTGATGGGACAAACGAGAGTGCGACACGTGTCCCTGAGTGTCCACATTCAGTGTGAATAACGAAGGCGAACGTTCATGCACTATTCATGATGAATAATACACGAATTCATGATCCATGTATTATTCATCATGAATATGATACATCATTCATGATGAATAATACATGAACGACCTGTTGAAGGCATGGACAAGTGGCGCACTCTCCTTTGTCCTCATGTTCACAGTCAAAACTCGGTTTTCATTTGAATACACCCCTATATATAGAGAGAGGTAATTCATGGGAGAACCTTGAACTTTGTGAGAACTAGGAGATCCATTCACAGCCACACAAGTTGAACCCATATATCGCAATTCACAGTGTAATAACTTACTTCATATAAACCAATGTGTTTTCTTATTTCTAACACTAAACCCAAACATGATGAATCATAATGTTAATACTAATTGATCTAACGCAAAAGGGTTTTATGTCCCAAACTGTGATACATTAAACCCATACGGCCATGCATGGTAATTCATACTGACATACTGTGAATAGTGAATACATCAAAATAGCAAATATGGTTGGATCTCACAGTTTTCACAAACAACGGGTTGTCAAGCGATTACCACCCTCAATGTGTGTGTGTATGAACACACTTAAATGCAAAAAAAAAAAAAAAAAAAAAAAAAAAAAAAAAAAAAAAACTCACACATTCGCATGTTGCTAAAGATAAACCTTGATGACAACAAAGATGTGTTAAAAGAATTTTCCTCATTGTGAACATGCTACAACCAAAGCGGATGTGCAAAGAAAACATCAAGAGCACCAAATCCTTGTTGAGATCACAATTCATACCAAACCAAGCAAACCCAGTATACCCCACCACTGGAGGAAAGATCTTTAGTCTTAACAGAAATAATCGCTCTACTCTTTAGGATACCTCCCACCCTTGTTAAAGATGTTTTCATGTCAACTTTGTTTAAAACTAATGAAACAAAACCTTCTTGACCACACAATTCATATAAATCATAAGTTATTTGAATAGTAAACCACTGCCTCTCAGAAAAAACAAAACTCCAAAGAATACAACAAATTGAAAATTTGGGTACATTGATTCTAAAAATGACACATAGTCCTCAAGGTTGTCAATTACATGTCTATTAAATCTTGTAATTTCTTTCAAACAAGATTCAGAACACGGAAAGGCAGGCGTAATTCACAAAGAAACCTTCACAATGAGAGGAAAAAATATTTTAAAGTTTTTTTAACTCCTCCATGTACCAATCTCCACGTTATGCTAGCGATGAGAACTGCCACTTTCTGAAAGACAACCGCAGGCAGGCCAAAAACAACCATTATTTCTTCCAAAACATTAGTTAATACTCCCACCATCCCAACATAATTGTCCACTTTCAGAGGTATGTGTCTCCTTCCAATTCTACCCTTAAGGCCTTAATTAATGAAGGGGTAAACTCATAATAGTTAATTATAAAGTGTAATATTACATATTTCAATAATAGGGTGCCTTTTTAATTGTGAACATTTATTTTGGGTTAAAGAGGCTGAGGGGGTAATACTTAATTGGCTGAAATACTTCTTCAAGAGTTAGCAATAGTCCATAGTTACTTCCAGTTTGCCTTCACTTCCAGTGCCATCAAATTTCACTGGAGCTAACTATAATTAAACTCTCTATTAAGTGCATATTGCTTGAATGGTATTCCCCTTGTCCCTGTTGGGGTTATTACTTAGAGGTCACGTGTTTCATTCCCCCATCCATCCCCCTTTATGCATAAAGTTAATATTCAACTGTAAATCCTTGATCAGATAGATTGGCTATGGGACCCGGGGTTACAGTGTCTCCGCCAGAATACACTTTTGGAAGTTAGATTGGCAATTTGACATCACAATAGCTGCAAAAATTGATTGGCATATCCAGCCACAATAGTAAAGAGCTTGTCATGTCTATAGAACTGAACATCATATAGATGATTTATAATGTGGATTTCAAATCTTTTAATGAAGATGCATGAATGGAGGAGTCATTCAGGGTCTGTCTGTTAGCAGCTTAATGAGACTCACAGCTTATTCAGTCATCAATAATGAATGTTTGGTGGTGGCTTAATGATATAGAAAGCGACTTATTCAATAAGCTTTTAGGGGAAAGCTTTATGCAGAAAGCCAAGTTTTTCCAAACCTGCCCTCTCAATTAAAAAACAAGTTCCTTCCATTTAAAGAAACCATCCCAAACCAAAAACATCTCAATCTATACAGACATTAATCCACAGAGACAACTTTATCCATACAGGACTTAACGGAAAACTAACCAAACAACCCCTCAGAAGCTTACGGAAAGCAAGTAGCCCTTCTTTTCTTCTGTACATTTAATGGTTTTTACTTAATTGTATTAAATATGTTCAAAAATAAATACATTGGGGGCACCGCTTATTCATAAGTATATTGCAATAGTTTGTGATGACTAGAGAGCAGAAGATCGAATATAACAGTGTCATAAATAATATGTAAAATTCTGATGATTATTCATATTGTGAGCACACATCTACCTGCATATTTCTGTGTTGTTCCTAATAAATTATATGTCAGCATAACAAAGTAAGACAAGAACAGCATGTGATGTAGAAACAAGTATTAAGATTATGACAAATAACCTAATGTCCATATGAAGTTAGAAATGATTTGTTCTGGTATGAAATATATAAAACTAGTAATAAATAAGATTAGTGATGTAAAAACGAAAACGGTTAGATATACTAGCCACATGTTATGATCTTTCGACGGATATGTTAACAAGCTAAATAAAGAAAATAGCAAAATCAAATACCTTCTTGACCTGACAGGTGATGGTGATAAATCGCGTCTTTTAGAATGCACCTTCCTGCAAAAAGTGATTCAAATGAGTAAAACATGTATCAAAAACTAGAATTGACGGTATAAGGATTATTGATGAAGAACCTTCTAGAGTCATCGGAAGAACTATCACTTGAAGCATGCGCATGGCTAAGAGACGAGTTATCCTTGCTGCTCCTCCCCCTACCGCCACCAGGTGATGGAGAACGATGCCGCCGGTGCCTGCTTGAATCACCACCCGCAGATTTATGCTTCGATCTTTCCACTCTTCTCATCCTTTGATCTTTCACTCTTCTCATCCTTTGATCTTTCACTCTTCTCGTCCTTTGATCTTTCACGCTTCCGCGTATCTTCTTTGGCACGGGATCTTCTATCCCGGTCTATCTCTTTTTTATCATCCTTACTCTCAGCTTTACTGACCCTTTTCCCTGAATCTCGCTCCTTTATTCTCTCTTTAGAACCATTTTGATCATCTTTCTTCACTCTCTTTATGTTTTTCTCATCTTGAATTCTACTATCATCATCCACATCCTCGTTGTAGTCTTTACTAGCAGACCTTTTTACTACCACTCTTCTCTGATCCATTTCTTGGGCTCCTACCTTGTGAATCATCGGGTAATGAAGTCTTGGCACCAAGACCCTCGATCAACGGTTCATGTTTACCAACACCCTTTTCTCCTACACTCTGCTTCGACTTCGAAATAGAGCTATCCGGTACTTTATCACCACCGGAATTATCGTTACGATATTCTTCAGAAGAAGGCTCGGCACCGATCTTATTACGACTAAGCTCGCTATTAACTATAGCCCCATTTGGGCTCGTTCCACGGGAACCGTTTTCATCTTCCGGAAACTTTTTACCGCGGACATCACCGTCTGCGTGTGAAGTGCCGTTCTCCAGGCAGGTGGACCGCTGGCTTACTACTTTTGGAAGGTGGAATAGACGAGTTTTGAACTTCCTTTTCTTCATCATCGTCTGAAGCATAACTACCAAGTCCTAGAACATCTCCAGGTGAGCTGGAACTAGACTTCCCGCTAGCGTAATCCAAATCAGTTTCTTTGGTTTTGCCAGGAATTAGGACCTTTGCGGAAGACTTGGGAGTTGGAACTGCTGCTGAAGATTGAGATATCATATCACTTGAAGCGATAGCCTTATGCTCACCTACATACCAACAAAAAGAACAATCCATCATTTAAGATAAATTACACTAAAGATAATAAAGGACTTCATAACTTGTCAAAAAAATGAAAAAAGGGTAATAAATAATGCCAAGAACCTTCCACATTTAGATCGTCCTCATCTAGGACTTTTGTTGCTATTTCATCAAAAAGTTCATCTGTGACCTGATCAAAGGCATGCAAACAAACGAATTAGTGCCAAGCACCATCAAGAAATAGAATACTCCCTCTGCCAATGGCAAGTTCTTGTTTAGGGAAGTCCTATGAGAATTGCAACATTCCCATTTCCTAAAAGACTTCAGTTTCAATTCAAGATTACTTGTTTTCCACCATGGTAATTGTTACAAGGGTAGTTCTGTTGGATTTTGGTCCACATAATTTGCTTTAGCTTGAATGTGCAAGTGTATTTGGGCATTTGACCAATAGATATGAATTAGTGCAATTTTCAAGGGATGTGGGCAGTAACAATAAAAATAATGTCCTCGATAAAAATACAAATGCTAAAATTAATAAGTAGCATCTATATGGCATCACCTTCAAAAGAACTTCTGTTAATATGCGCTTTATTTCCTGGTTTATTGCAGCAGTTCTAGCTGCTTCTACATAATCCTACACGGAAAAGTGATGTATATGTCAGTTTAGTCAGGGATAAATAAAGTAATCCAGAAACCCACCATAATATAATACAGAAAAACTATAATGAGTTCTATAAGTCAAACTTATTATGCATATGTAAAATGAACCTCGTCATCGTCCTCTTCTTCTGTCGACCTTGACGACTCGATGCTTTTTCCATCTGCCTGATCTCCTTTCCCAAGAGGGCGGTCCATAACTTCATCTTCATTAGATTCGGTGTCCTGCCTGGAAAGCTCTGGGGCGGAGCTTCCAATGACTGCTTTCTTCTTAATTATTTCTTCCCTGAGCCAGTTTGGCACCGAAGCCTAAAAAATCTTCCAGTCTCAGATATACATGCGAAAACAACCCAATAGAGCAGAAACAATTTGGTATGCTCCGATACCTTTTTAGGGCGCTCAGGAAACCCCTGGCTCCCATATGTATCACCAGGGAAAGCATTTGTTGCATGAAATGCATTTGATGTTCCAATGGGAAAGGTCGTGCTTGCAGATGGCATGGTTGGTTGGAAGCTTGATCCGGCCATCCTCCCAAATAAAGGTGTTGAGTGCATAGAAACTGGAGAAGGTGCACCTACTGAAGGATCAACCTGTTAAGACAAAATAAAAATCAGTGTTCATGTATATAACTTCAATAAGCTGTAAGAATATTCAAGATTAAGATCAAGATCAAAAACCTGTTGCCCTGTTGGATGGACCGGAGGCATAGAAGAATAAGGCATTCCTGGTGCAGCAGACGAAGTCCATGCATTAATTGAAGGCATAGCTGCACCGGTGGACATTGCGGCTATTGAGCCCCCAGGCTCATTACCATACTTGGATTGTCCAAATGGGTCATGCTCATGACCGAACCTTGGCCCAAAATCTAAAGGCTGATTGCTGAGATCGGTTGTTGGCTCAGCAGAGGGGTTGCTAAACGCATAATGAGGCTGTTCAATGGGAATTGATCTATCACTAGGAGATATTGATGGCTGAACTTGGTATTGCGGAGCAGAAGCAAAAGGAGGCATATGCGGTGGTTGATAAAATTTTCCGTTCATGTCTCTCACCTCCTCTTTACCTGACATTCAAACGAAAAGTCAGCCCACTAAACTGTTAACTTACTTGCAATCTTGTATTGATATTGATTGCAAAGTTATACGAGAGATTAGAGAAGTGCTGTAACTTTCTAATAGCAAATAATCAGACTTCCCCTAATTTCCTAGGGCAAGAGAATGTTCAAAGTGTTGAAATCGTGTGATCCTGAATAACTAGGAAGTGTCCCGATACTGAATATTAGTTTCTTATGGTTTGATGTTTGTTTCTTCAAAATTATTTATTTTTCCCAAAAGTTGCTTCTCCTTTAGCAACACATACATTAGAGGTAATACTTTGGAGTTATTCAAGTTAGTTCAGTTCCCAATAATAATGTGGAAAAAGAAAAGAATCACAAATTTTACTCCTCTTCTTTAGAATCTTCAGGTAATTTTCCTGCAAAACTCATCATTCATGAATACTACCCATCTTCATAGATCATCATCAATCTTAGCAAACAAGTAAGGTAACTGTAAATCTGTAATACGTGTAGAAAATTGATTTTGCATGGCCACACCCAAAGATGTCGAAGATTTGAAAATAAATAGGACAAAACTGGAAAACGGTGCACCTGAAACTTAGCAAAAAGAAACAAACTAAGAAAGGAAAATTTAACAATATGCCGATATGGTAAACTAAGAGGCGTTAATTTTGACCAAGCCCTCCTATTAGTAGCCAACTCCCTTTACCCTTCTAACAAACAACAAAAGAAAGAAAAAAAGGTCAAAATTGAAAATAATATAGAGGAAGCAACGAGGAACTGCATAATCTCCCAATCAGTCATAAAGCATGTTTGACCATATCACCAACTACATTTGAGAAACAACCGCATCATATAAAGGACACTGTTCTTTCAAGCAATTTCAAGGGAAAAAACACATGTATTCTCAGTCACCTCATGATTACAGTCATAGATATCCAAATCATGAACTCAACTTCCAAAAACAAGACATAGGTTTGTATGATAAGTACACAAGTCCACAAGCTATCATGCTTATATTCTTTCTAGCCTTCTCCACGTCTAATAGAAGGTTTGTCTGATTGTTTAAGTCGAGAAATAGGTTGTCTTAGAGAAGTGGAAGCATCACTCAAACATTTATGGGGATGCAGATCTGCAAGAACTTAACAAACAAGGCTTTAGATTTGTGGTTACTTGTTATTCTTAGTTTGTTGAATCTCTTTTGCAACTTGAGCTGAAAGTTGAGCTAATGCTGTTCAAAAAACTCACTTCAGCACTTGGAACAGCAAAAGAGAAGTAACAAGTTTCTTGTGACAATAATCACAAAGGGATTGCTATCCCTACCCCCTTATAGTTTCTCTCCACTCACATAAATCCATACCCCTCTACACTGGGTCCCACCTGTGCACCACTCACATACACCTATCCATACCCAATACAAGGGGGTATGGATAGAAAACTTCTAAACACAATATACTTCTGGGAAAGTGGGAAAGGGGAGATAATTATTGAATGCAAGTTCTATGGTAGCAGTTCTTCGAACAAGCTTCACGTGCTATATCAAAGACATCAGTTAACTCATTACCTGCAACAGAAGAATAACTAGAAGGTACCTCCTGCTGGTGAACTGATAAACTCGTAGGTCCAGGTTCTTGATGAGGGTATCCAGCAGCCGAGTCCCGCAAATTTCCATCCCTGGCAGTATATGAAAAGTGTCCATCTGGGGCATATCCAGAACCGAACGATGATGGCTCCTGCAAAGGGTTTGCAGGTGTCCTAGGTGGGGGTGCAAATGAAGATGGATACTGATGATAGCTTGATGGAGGATGCGAATGTTGCTGAAACTCTGTGTAAGGAGTCTCCAAATTCTGTGAATATTGATCCGGATAGTTCATTTCTTCTGGTCGACTGGGGGGGCTAATTGTGAATGCTGATGCTGATCATCTGGTACAGCTTTTGAAGCTGCCCAAGCTCTAGCCCTGGCAGCCCAATCATCTTCGTTCTTGTTAGGCGCTGCAATCGGAAAATGTTAAGATGACAATCAGCATACATTTGCTACTCCAATAACTAGACCATAATTTTTTTTTTGGAAGAGGTATCCCAGACCACATTGGGCCCAGACTAATCCTCGGCAATTTTGGGCCGAAGCCCGACTGCTAAAGCATGCAGCCCGGGGTCGAAGCCCCCGTACCTCCAGAATGCGTCCCCCAGGGCTCGAACTCGGGTTCACCACTATGTAGTGCCCAAGCCTTACCACTAGGCTAACACTCATTTGGTAACTAGACCATAATTCACTTAGGGTAGCTCAAATTAAGTATGTACATATCTATCTACCTTGCAAAACATCATAAATAAATGTCAAACGGACATAAAATTGACATTCGACAATTAACATGGAACACCTTTCTCTTTCTTAAATTTCCTTCTATTAATTGTTAATACTTATTCACAATGTCATGTTATCTTTCACAGAATAGGTGTTACACTGCGATGTTCGAGTTCTCCCACTCCTTGTTTGTGGACTCATGTTTGAATGGAAGATGGTAAACAGTATCAACTATCACACTAAACTTTCTAAACTCATGAAACATATATGCATATTAGGGAAATGAAGCAGGCAACATGATAGAAATCCGCATTAAACGATAACCGCAGTTTAAACAATAACGATAAATCCGAACCTGAATAATCCCAACCTTGATGTCCCCAATTTGCATTACTCCACTCCTATCATCAACAATCAATAAACACCAAATCCTCATAAATCAAAACAGAATAAGTAAACAAAATTTCAACTCTCAATACGTGATTATAACGACACAGAGCCTTATCTAGGGTTTACCTGATTGACAGGAGGATAATGAGGCTGTAGCGGCGGTGGCGGCAAATGAGGTCTAGGAGGCAGAGGGTAAGGGTTTGAGGAATACTGCATCGGCGGCGGTGGACCGGCGGCGTACGGAGGCGGAGGAGGAGGCGGAGGGAGGTGGTGATCGGAGTGTTGTTGCGATTGTGGATTCCAGTGCGGCGGAGGAGGCGACGGCGAGTGGTACTGGAACTGGCCGGAGTACCAGGGACCTGGAGGTGGAGGAACTGGTTGCTGTGGTGGTGGCGGTTGGTGGAGATCCGACGACGGAGGCGGCGGTGGCGGTGGTCTAGCGTATCGGAAGTCCATTTACAGTGAATTAGGGTTTTTTTTAATTAAGAGTTTTTGTGTTGTTTATGTGATACGAAGGTTGTGGAATGAATTCCGGCGGAGGTTGACGGTTGAAGAAGGCGGTTGTCGGTGGCCGGAGATGAAACGACGTCGGAGATGGAGATTCTCCGGTGGGAGGTGCGGCCAACGGCGGCGATTGAGAAAATGGGGAACGAGAAATGGAAGAAGCATATTATTAGTTAGGGAAAATTTCATCTATGTCCTTAAAAACTTGGGATATTACGCATATGTCCTTGTAAACTTTAATATTACGTTTATCTCCTTCTAAACTTCAATAACTCAGACATATATCCTTCTCTCTCATTTAATTATATTATAAATAAAAACAATTATTTATGAATTGATTTTCATTTTAAATGACATAACTACCCTTATCTTTTTCCTTCCAAATAACAAAATCCTCAAACAGATCTACTACAAACTCTTTATAGCCTAAATCCATCACATAGAGATATGCCTCCTCTACTTCTCCGGCAACCTTCTCCACTTCTCCGGCGACCTCCGGCGACTTTCTTCTTCTCTGGCGACGTTCTCCACTGCTCCGGCGGCGTTCTGCACTGTTCCGGCGACTTTCTCCACTGCTCCGGCGACTTTCTTCTTCTCCAACGTTCTTCTCCGTCGACCTTCTCCACACCGACCGCCGATGACCTTCTCCACACCGACCGCCGATGACCTTCTCCTTCTCCAACGTTCTTCTCCCTTCTCCACGCCGACCGCCGACGACCTTCTCCTTCTCCAACGATATTCTCCCTTTCTCCGGCGACCTGCTCCAACGTTCTTCTCCGGCGGCGGCAATGGCGACGGTGGATGGCTGTGGTGGTGGAAGGAGAGGAGAAACCCTAAAGGTTATCTAGGAATGGAAACAATTGATTCTGTAGTCCCTAAATTAGGTATCCATGAACAAAAAAAGCAGTTTCTTTCCTTTTTTTTGTTGCCAAAATTAGGTATACAACATAAGATGTTTAAAATTAATAGCCCTTTGACAAAATTAATCAACAAGAGATATGAAGTTATGAACACCCAATTTGTCCAATTCTCTCTTTTACCCAGATCCAGATGGTGGTGGATGAGATTAATACAAAAAGATGATATTTTCTTTTGATGAATTATAGAACTACAAAGAAAAAGAAATTACTCATTAAAGAAAAGAATGGTGGAGATTTTGCAGATGAAGTGGAAGATGATGGAAATAAATTTATTTGATTTTAAGTTGAGATGTGATGGATGAAGGGTGAAAGGGTGAATTGGGGGAAGTGGTCATTTACAAGTTAAATTCCAATTGGAGTAATGTGATGATGGATTTTGTTATTTGGAAAGAAATAAGCAAGGGTAGTTAGGTAATTTATAAATTAAATTCAATTTATAAATAATAGTTTTTATTTAAAATATAATTAAATAAGGAAGAAGGATATATGTGTGAGTTATTGAAGTTTAGAAGGAGATAGACGTAATATTAAAGTTTACAAGGACATATGCGTAATATCCCAAGTTTTTAAGGACATAGATGAAATTTTCCCTATTAGTTATAGTAAATTGTAATTATTTCCCTTCAATTTTGTGAAAAGTTGCATGCACTTCCTTCTAGTTTTGAAAACTACAAATCAGTCCCTTTTCTTTGATTTGGTTACAGTTGTTGTAGATGTCTGTAATCAAACCTGTTGTAGTCTTGTAGATGTGATATTGCCACCCTTAAGGTCGGGGATGCTATCCATAACGCTTGTGGTTTTTGTATCAATTGTTGCAGCCATTACAACTCTTGTATGCATAAGGTGGCAGAGTGTAGCAGTTAAATTGGTATTAATATTTTGAATTTGCAATTGACTATCCCATCGCACAAAGACGTGCAAAGTTGGCGGGTAGACAGTTCTGAATAACTCGAGGACTCCATTGTTAGTTTGTCACGTTAACTCTGATGGCTCTGTTTTGGCTTTAACCCCTTTTAACCCACATAATGACACTAACATATACAATGAATTGACAATTTTGTTTCTAGCAAGGTTTTTTTTTTTTTTTTTGAAGGGTGTCCGGGCCAAAGCCCGACTAATCCCAAGCAATTTTGGGGCTAAACCTGGCCGTACTTAAATGTCCCCAGGCAATTTTGGGGCTAAACCTGGCCCTACTTAAATGTCCTCAGGCATGCGCACGGGAAGACTCGAACTCGGTTAGGGCGTTATGAGCTCTCCGGACAATAACCAATCCGCCACAACACTGGAAGACTTCTTTGCAGCAAGTTTATCTTGACAAGTAAAATGTTCTTCGCCTTTTCATTTCCTTCTCTACTCTTTGATTCCTAGACTTTGATATGCCCAACAATAAATTTAAAGGTATACAATGATTTCAAGTAAGAGATAGAAAAGAAACAATACCGAAACTTAATCTACTCCTTTTCAGTTTTTTATCTGTAAAAGATTCTTATAAAAGTTTCCATGTGTATCGTGATTATTTATAGATCGGACTGGATTTCTTTGAATCTTTTAGTTGTAGACTTAAGATGTGTTTTCATTCCAACTCACTAGTAGGGAATCGAATTGATTATCAAATCACTGAAAGATAATTACTAATTAGATAATCTTTTTATTAATTGATTATCAAATTCATTCGGTCCCATTTTCATGATTGTACAAATTTGTAATGCTAGTATTCATTTGAAATCCCTCAACCATAGAATTTCGAAATCCCAAGAAAGTGGCTAGAATTTCATAGAATTTGTATATAACAACCCTTTAAAAGATGTCAAAAACATTTGTTTTTTAATAATTAAATAAAGAATACTTTAATAAATTTTATATTTTCTAACAATTTTTTTATAAAAACAGGAATTTAAATCCATTCCAATTACAAACCAAACACACAATGGGAAATTCAAATCCTTCAAAATCCAAATATCTACATGAAATCCAATAAATTCCTACATACCAAACAGACCCTTAAAGATATGTTTTTTAGTTAAGAGAATGAAAATGTAAATACCAAGGAATAAAAACAGGAATAAACCAGTTTAACCTCGAATGAAAATTTGAGGTTCTGAGGCAATGAACCGATTATATTATATAAAACCAAATAGTACATTTATATTCAATTACATTAAAACGGCTTAATACCTCCTAAATAAACACACCCTTAATCTTGTATGAATGGGTATTGAAGCTTCAAAGGGTTTTCCTCCTTTCATTGAGATATTTCATTCCATGCCATGATAACACCTCTCTTCTTGTTCAAAATGTCTCATAGCCATGCCTATTATAATTGTACTCTTGTCTAACCATAAATAGGAATTAGCTAACGTACCCGAGGATTACAATCGGAATTCATATGCTTTATGTTTTCGTTGTCATCACACGGCATCCATTGTCTGCGGGTTAATCGTGCGTACAAGCCATCTTTAAGGAGAAGTTCCCTTTGTGATTACCCATCTGAATTCACAAGCAGATAGGGTTGGTTGAGAATCACAATTTAGCTACATGAAGAAAATGCCATAAACCCGCTCCCATGATAAGAACAATCGGATGTCTCGGAAGAATTTGGACATTTCCTTCTCGAGAAGTTTTGATGTTAAAATTATGTATTTGCCCACCATCATCAATTTATAGGCGGATCCAAAACTTTTTCCAACGCGGGAGTAAATTAATCAAAACTAAATATAAAATGAAACTAAAACTAACTATAAAAAGTAAAAAACGACAAAACAAGTGGTTATTTCCTTTTTTCCTTTTGTTTTTTTTTCCTCTTTTTTTCTTGCTATAGTTACCAAAAATAAAAATAAAAGGCCAAAAAAATTTGAATATGCAACCAGTAATGCCCAACATGCAATGACACTACGAGTAGGCTGCCTACTGCAACGACATTTTATTGACTTAGGAAGCACACATCAAATTAAAGCAGGTGAACAGTGAATACACACCCCGATCATCATTGCTTTTAAATCAATGCCATTGATCTTGGTACATCATGCTTTTCGTTTAATCTTTATTAAGGGGTTTTTAGTATTCAACAAACAGTCAAGCCAAAAAGGTTGCAAATTTTATGGCCAAAAGCGAAAATGGAACTCAAAAGGACTCAAGTAAAGAAGTGGTGAACCACAAGGTTGTGGTGTAGTAGTTGAGGCCCTAGGGGATGTGGTGGAATATCCCATCTCCCAGGGTTCAATTCCAGGCGTATGCGACAATTGTGGCCAGTGAGTTTATCAGGGCTGATTTCTTACGGTCATAGTTGTCAGCATTAGTTTGGGCATAGCCTGGGACACCCTTCCTAAAAGAAGTAAAGAAGTGGTGTCCAATATTGAGGTGAATAATGATTGTGGAGCGTACCTCGATGATCTGGCCTCGATCCATGACAACATTCTGTCTGCAGCTTGTACAGTGGAAAGCCTGTGGAACACGATTCATCGATCAGCCTTTTTGACCATAAATCAAGAGACTCAAACTGTATTTTTGACCTTTTGTACTTATCGAGCTGAGAGACCACCTACCTGTGTGCAATTATTATGACCGTTCTCTTGAAGTCATCTCCAGCAGCACGAAGTACACCCTACACGATCAAGAAATACCATAAACAAAAGACCGAAGGTTGGTGCATAACGTAACCCCAACTTCAAATTACTTGGAACCTTTTCCTTCACCGAAAACCAAAACCAAACAAACTCACTAGAGATGAGTTCCGGACGCGACCGATACAAAACCGGGACCAAACCGGCTGGTACTGAAAAATTTGGGGATAAAAAGGTAGGACCGAAAACCGAACCGTATGTATCGGTCTGGTACCGGTTCGGTTTTGGTTTCGGATGGGAAAATCGGTACGAGGACCACTTAGGACTGAAAGTATGAAAATGTATTTAAATTGTGATCCACCCAACCAATCTCAAACCAAGATATCTTCATGATGTTTCAAATGTGTTTTAGAAAACCCAATCCCAAACAATCAAAAGTTCAATAATCTATTGTATGTAGGGGTACCGATTTTTTGATAGTTATGTAGGGGTAGCGTTTTTTTGCATATTTATCAAGAAAGTTTGGGTAGTTTGGAAGATATATATCTTCGTTAGATAAAGACAAGGTTAATTTATTAAGAATATTATATGCATACTTAAGGAATTAAAAAGATACGTCTCTTAATATTCCAATTCGGTTTTGGGTTTTTTCGGGAAAATCTAGGCACCGAATACCAAATGCCGATTTCGTCGAATACTTGGAACCAAAATCGGACCGTATACATGGTACCGGTTTCGGGAAAATGGTCCTCGAGGCTCATTCCTAGAACCCAGCATGACCCACCCGGAGGTGGGGTTGGGGGAAGTATACAAGTCTGACATCTGTCCCAAAGAGTAGAGCGGTTGGTTCCATATATACCTTGATGTTGTATTCACTTTCTGCATCCAAAGCACTAGTAGCTTCATCAAGTATTAAAATGGATGGGTTCCTAAGAACCGCCCTAGCGATTGCAATTCGCTGTTTTTGTCCTCCACTAAGCAAATCATCGTCCACAATCGTGTTATAGCCATCGGGTAGGGAGGAAATGAAGTCATGAGCATATGCCTGCTTGGCTGCCAATTCGATATCTTCTTGAGTAATATCTCTTGTACATCCGTATGCTATATTCGATTTTACATCCATATGAAAGAGCCGAGGTTCCTGTTACAAATACGTAACTAGCAAATAAAAAGAGTTTTTACCGATCGTAAAAGGTAAAATTTTATGTGAAATTTATAAGGAAGGAAACCTGTCCAACGTATCCAATTCTTTCTCTAAGCCACTTGATGTCCATATCGTTTAGAGGATGTCCATCAACCAAAATCTACATGAGGAAGTAAAGCACTTTAGTGTAAGGTGAGGAAGGTTCAAATGAGAACCATAAATATTTGAGTAAATTACATTTTTCGTCCCGGTGATGAACATTTCTATTTTTGTCCATGTGGTTACGAAATTTCAGTCTCCGTCCCATGGTTTTGAATTCACTACTATTTTCTTCGCCCCTATGGTTTTAAGTTCATTTTATTTTAGTCCCTCATACTTGAGAGTAGCAATGAGACTCAGGGACGAAAAAAGAAATGAACTGCAAATCATAGGGACCAAAACCGAAATTTCAAAACCACAGGGACAAAAAACATAACTTACTCTAAATATTTTGAGAACCCGGGAACCAACTATTTCATTTCGTGAATTTTATCATAATGAATAGTTCATCAAGAATATCTTGCGTTTTCATTATTTATGATGCCATGCATTTGTATCATGAATATCATGTATTTTCATTATGAATAATTTATAATTTTGCTCATGAATAAAACAGAATAGGTGGTGGCCAGTTTTCAAAATATTTACGGTTCTTATTTGAACCTGCCCTATTGTAAGGTTAATATTGGAAGGTTTGTACAAAATTTTTAAATATTATATCATGTTACTATCTTAGGGAGAAAGGAAGGTTACCTGACCACTTGTTGGTTCATAGAGACGGAGAAGAAGATTTACTATCGTACTTTTCCCGCTACCACTAAGGCCGACCTAAAGAATATCATTAACATGGATTTAATCCTTGAAGTAGTTGTTTTTAGAAACAAAAATTTGGCAGCTAGGGTTACTTACAATTGCAACCACTTCACAAGGATTCAATGAAAGGCTTATACCTTTTAGTACATGTACCTGTTGAAAATTTGAAATGTTACAAGCATGACTTCTTTGCAGTTCAATAGTGGTTAGGTATTTAAATATCGGTGAACCATATCGAAAATGCAACTACGCATTTTAAAATTGGCAGAATCAGTCTTTCATGGATCAAAAATGGAAGTACTGCAATGATATTCAAATATCCAGCCCAAGGAGAATAATCCTATCTTTATCCATTTTAGTAAAGGAAAGTCAAACTAATATATGATTTAGCCAATTTTGTTACCATCTCTTTTGGAGATGAAGCAGTGCTTGTGGAATCAGACAAATTAGAAGCGTACCGTTTCCCTTGAATTATAGCTAAATGATACATTCACAAAGTCAATACGGCCACTCAAGCTGGGCAACTTCAATCCTGCCACACAACAGTATGCACGATCAGTTCAGCTAAGATAGTAAAGTAACCACCAACATTAAAATATTCCAATCTAGAACCGTGCAGTGTAACCTTCTCCAAAATTAGGTTACTATTTTGTTTTTATTTTATTTTTCTCTCGGTTGTTTCTTCTCAAAAAACAAAATTGAGAAAAAAGGTAGATAGCAGACCACAAGTAGGTTCTTATGGTTCTTTTGAAATGCAAATAAATGCTTCTTGACTCACAAATTTCTTTTTTTTTTTTTGAACAGAAACTGAACATGAAATGAAAACATTTTAGTTGCACCTTGACACTGTTAGAGCTCTCGAATATTTTCAATTGTCCTTTGTGGTGATTGTGGGTTAAAATGGGTTTTCTTATCACCATGGGGATAACCATACTAAGCAGCATTTTGAGTGCAGGAAGCCAGGAACCATCGGACCAAATGTCAAAAGCAAGAAGCAATGAATTCAACCAACGTCTATAAATGCCATCGCAAATATTTATACTAGTGCAACATCAAATCTGTGAATTCCAATTTAGATGCAAATCCAAATAAATTGATCATGAAGTTAAGGAATTGCTTGCCTTTGGACATGAACTGGTCACTAGGCACAAGATCCATCATTTGGAATACTTTTTCGCTTGCCCCAACAGATTGCATTAAATTCGATAAATTGTCTCCCACAAACCATGTGGAGTAAATCAGCCATTCACTGTACAATATGAACTTTGTAAGTTGCTCAGCTGTTATATGACCAGCCATAATAGACATTCCTCCTACCAGCACAGCAATAACCTATAAAATTAGACGTTCAAGTAAAGCAGAAGTTAAATTCTAGATCTTACTTCTTACATAAAAAAAACTACTCTTTGGGGCTAAAGCCAGCTTTTTGATATCAGCCATATGATGAAATTGACTTAATTGCAGTAGCATACTGATGTTGATCTAACAACAGACTCGACATTGTGGGCATGTGCACTAGCTCACTTATATATGTTAAATAATAGAAGTCTTCAGTTTGAGTTACAACTTTGAAGCCATGTAATATGGCAACTTTCTTATTAGAATCAGATGTTTCTAATGGGTTTCATGGAGTGGGAAACCACTGGTCCAGAGACGTGAGATATATGAAAGAAAAGAACTATAATATATGTATATATACATATATATAGAGAGAGAGAGAGTGAGGATCAAACGAGAACAATATCTATTTTAAAGAACACGAGGACCAACAAAATCATATATGATTCATGCGACTTCGCAAGACGCGCCAAAGTCGCCCGCGTGACTTTTTTCACCCGTTAATGCAAATAGATGTTGTTCTCGTTTGAACCCGACTCTCTCTCTCTCTCTCTCTCTCTCTCTCTCTTTATACATACATACATACATATACATATAATCTTCTCTAGAAAGCTTTATCAATACAGACAACTTTATCCATACAGGTCTTAATGAAAAATGAACCGAACAGCCCCTTAGTAAGAATAGAAAGAGCATAACCTGTGTAGAATGGTACAGAAAGTTGAAACTAAAATTCCAAATTCCATATGCAGCACTAGTTCGCAAGCTTATATCAGCTAGTTTTTCCAGCCAGTTATTGTACCTATTTGCAAATAAAGTAAATGAATGTCAAATTCAGACTCATGTATACATGTGCAAATTCCTCTACATGTATGTGTTGTGCAAAATAGATTATAGTAGAGTTGCAGATGGTGAGAAAACAAAGCTTCACTTATAGTTTTGATGAAAATACAGCCAAATGAAAACTTAACCATGCAGAACCCGAAACATATACCTTTTTAGTTCTTTATGTTCAGTTCCATACACTCGGACTGTTCTCATCAAAGAAAATGTCTCTTGTGCCACCTATATAAGTAAGCTCCATCGTTTAGATGGTTTAAATAAAGGAGAACAGATATAAGAGCAGTACTGTTCGGGAACAAAATGAATATTTTTTGTAATACTTCGTTTGCGGAGGCACCAATATCTTGCGTTAACTTTGCTGCTTTCTTCTGGTACCTATATGAAAGAAAGTCAAGAATTAAAACTACCCTCTACAGAGAATAACTCTAAAGGGAAAAAAGAGGGACGTTATTATTTATTTAAGAATTCAAATTGGATCAATTATCAGAACAGAAGAGAGGACTCTCGATAGCAATGATTACACCAGAAAGAATCAGTGTGGAAAGAAAAACAGACGGTGATGAGCAAAATCTCACCCGATACCTTCACACGAATCAAGCATAAGGAGATGTTTGTTTACCTCTTAATAGTTCCATTAAGAAGCAACCTCTGAATCGTTAAGAGGTAAATCTTGTTTGGCCAAAAAAGGAACTGCCTCTTAATGGTTCCAAAACCCTCTGAATGGTTTTGTACCTCCCTTAACCATTCAGCTTCCGGATTTCATTCTCAACAATTACCAAACAACCATATTTCCTTTTGCACTATATCATAATCCTCTTAATCATTCTGACCACTTAATCATCCAGCACCAAACTATTCAGCAGCTGTCTAACAGCCCCTAAAAATTGCTTGCAATTTGAAGACAGAAGAAAACAAAAGCAATAAAAAGTAAAAAGGAGAACAAAAAAGCAGACCAAATGGAGCAACGGACTACAGTATAACCTCCTGATTTACAGAGTCACATTTACGTGTTTTACTATTTAAACTATAAACTTAATTTCAGGGGCAGACCAATCTGTTAAATATTTTCATCAATGAATATGTTTGCTAGAAGCTTCTGCATATAGTTAATCTACTAGAAGACAAATGCGAGATCTTACTGTCCATATCGTAACATAACTATTGATAGAGTAGAGCAAATGGCCAACGTGCATAAACCAAGTGGCCAAGACAAGAACAACAAGTAGATCAAAGCTCCTGTTGCCTGAAACATGATATTTTTCAAATTAGATTCTGTAATTTGAAGTAAGATCATAGAAACTTTCCTATTTGTTTTCAAGCACCTGAAGAAGATTGCGTAATATTAAGTTGAGATCATTCCCAATGACCCGTGACACCTGATGACAATCTGATCCTAGCCGACTAGTCAAATCACCAACACTTTCAGAGTCAAAATAGTCTATATCCTGTTACAAAGGTGAAGTTACAGATAATCATTTTTCCATCCACTGAAATATGACAATGATTAATGATGATCCTGCAATCAGGAAAGGTTCACACAGACGTCGTTTACACACCTGTAGAAGAAGGGTAGAGTATAATGTTTCCCTCATCCGTTTCACCTATAGGTCATAAACATTCTGTTGCATCAGTATTTAGAACCAAGATCAAAATCTATCATGGACAGGGTGATATATATATATATATATATATATAAGAGAGAGAGAGAGAGAGTCATCTTATTTTGCAAACTCATTAATTTTGGATTTTGCAATTAATCTTGCCCATTGATCCTTCTAATCAATGGTTTATATGAGTTTCCAAAGTTTGCACAAATTAATGAGTTTGCAAAATAAGGTGACTTGAGAGAGAGTCATCTATATATATATATATATAGATATAGATATAATATATATATATATATATATATATTTGTACAATGTTTTTGGTATCTAAGGGATGGAGGAACTAAATACTCTTGCAAGAAAATATAAGTGAACTCACAAGAATCATGTTTGCAATGCCAAACCAGCAACCTCTTAGTCCACTGGAAATTAAAATGACATATCACATGTCAGAAACTTTTCATTAAATTTAAAAGGGCTATTAAGGACATCCAGGTTCTAATGTACAACAATTCAATCTAATTTTGGATAGTCATGGAAGTAAACAAGCAACTATAGCAAGTTCAGTTATAAGCCATGAATAATTGTTCAATACATCAAACAGGGTTGAAAGTCGAGCACATTTCTTACTTGAGCTAATTTTAAATGGAGCCATGTATGAGACGAACCATCGAAAAGATTGAAGCAGGTAACAAAGTCAACATTTATTTACTACTTTGTGTTTCGAAGAAGAGGAAGATTTGACCATACAAGGTTTTAACCTGCAAATACTGGAAGTAACACATAGGAAAACCAATAGCTTCACGTTTCCACGAAACACTATCGTCTCCCCACTTTGGGCTGAAAATATAGACGCTGTCAGGAAATGAGGAATGCAGATCTCCGAAAGCTGAATAATAAGAACGAAATCTAGGTTAGTGACACCGGAGAAGAGACTAAATTATCAACACATTATAGTTGGCATTTAGTGCGCTTGAGGTGCCAGCTAGCATTTTGCCATCGAATCAGAAAATAATCAGCAGATAATCCACAAATTCCCAGTGGCAAACACCCAAAGCTCATGTTCACCACGATTACGCTTATTTCATGCATATTATGATCTATCTCCTACTGAAAATTTTATGAGAAGCACGTTTAGTATTTCAAAGATCTTTGCAAGGTTCTAACTTAAAACCAATTTGGCAACTAAAGCCATTTTGCATAGAAGAACGGTTTCTAGTGTCACAAGTTCAACAGTAAACTCCCAACATAACATCACTCAACCAACTAACCAAATTCTACCTCGTTTCATTCCAATTCTAAACCTCATTCTAGTAAGGCTGTGTTTGGAAAAACTAAGCTAAGCTAGCTGATAAGCTAGTACATGTTTGGATGGACCATAAGCTAGCTTATTGAAACGCTACTTGGAGTAGCGTTTCAATAGCTTTTTGTAGTGTTTTTTTTCCAATTATACCTTTATTACTATTAATTATTATATCCCAAGATACCTTTTTTTTGTCATTTTACATACTCGTAAGCTAATTTTTGCCAAACATAATTTGTCCATAAGCTATAAGCTAGCTTATTGAAAGGCTACTTGGAGTAGCGTCTCAAGAGCTTTTTGTAGTTTTTCCCAATTATACCTTTATTAACATTAACTATTATATCTCAAGATACCGTTTTCAGTCATTTTGCATACTCATAAGCTGGTTTTTTACAAACATAATTTATTCATATAGCTAGCTTATCAGCTATCAGCTAGTTTGCGAACCACAGCCTAAGATTGGTATTAGAAATTTTGAAGTAGCAATTTAACTCCTTAAATGCATAACAATAAACAACATATAAGAAGATCACTACCGCAGTTAGAACTAGGGCAGAGAAAGCAGCAAATATAACCCAACGATCACTGGAAATCAACCCCCACATTCTCCTCAAAGCTCTCACCAACGTCACCGGCTTCGCATTCGCCGCCATTTCCACCTCATCGGAAAACCTCCACCACTTTCCACCAGGAAACACCGACGGTATCAACCTCACCAACCTCCAAAACCTCTCCGTCACCGGAACTACAACACTATCATCATCCGTCCGCATTCCATCTCCAACCTCCTCTGAAGCACTATCGTCATGATTACGTAACGAGTATCCGTTAGCCGAAACCGCTTTCACCGGAGTAAAGCGAAGAACTCTAAGTCTTCTGTTAGTTTTCCGGCTAGAGAGGTGAACTACTCGTTTGGAAGTGAAATTGACGTTTTTTGGATGGATTTTGGAGTAAATGAAGCTAGGATGATGATTATGATGATGAGTGATGAGAATTGAAGCCATTGTTCATTGAAATCAAGAAGAAATCGACGGAAATCGACGGAAACTGACGGAAATTGACGGAAATTGACGGAAACTGACGGAAACTGACGGAAATCGACGGAAACTGACGGAAATTGACGGAAATTGACGGAAATTGGAAGCTTCTAGATTCGCCGATAAAAATGGCGGAGTGTTATCGTCGGCGAGGGGCTAATCCGGTAGGTGACGTGGAATTGGTTTGTAAGGAGGAAATGATACGTTGACGTTTTGGGAAACGTAAAATAATGGCGTGTTGGGTTGGAGTGAAACGGTGTCGTTTTGAGAAGGGGAAATATTGACGTGAAATGAATGCTAACCACATACTTTTTGTTTTGACTCAATTGCCCCTTTGGTGGTGGCTTCTGGCCTTTGCATTGCATCTTTCCAATGTTTTCTCAAAAAGGTCCCTGAAGTTTTGGATACTACTACTACTTGTCTACTAGCATATTGTTTTATTGAAATATTTCATATATTCAATAAAATGTTATTATTTTTCTCTCAATAAATATATAGTTTTAAGGTTTCTTAATGGTCACATATGATAAAACAATTGCTTATCTTTCATATTGATCGTTTTTTGAGGTTTCCCAAATTAGAAAATATTCACAATCTCTCTTTTGAATTTAATGTTCTAGATAAAGTTTTAAAAGGTTTATTGCAACAAGATTTTTGTTTTTTGTAACACTTTAAACAAATTTCATATTGTCGTAGACAGCAGAGATATTGAGTTCATAAGTAAACTTTGGTCTTACTAGACACAACGTGTTTTTGGACCACAAGCATGACAGATTTTATGAGAACTTTTGTAGTTAAGTGTGTGCTTGGACGAGAGCAGTATCAAGATAGGTAACCCTTGGAAAGTCCTCGCTAGGTTGCTAGAAACAAAGTTGTGAGTCAATAGGGTAAAATGGACAATATTATGTTATGGTAGATAGTGTGTTGCATTTTCTTTGTGTTGGAATTTTTTTGTTAGAGATGCTATAAACTTTTTTGGATGGATTTTACGTTTTGCATTTACACACAATAAGTTAGCTATTCGTTATTCTTAATAAAATGGCAAAAGTTTTGGACCATGTATTTAGTTATTGTTCAAATTCAAACACTGCGACAAGGATATTGATGAACAGTTTCAAAATGCACCAACAAAAAGGTTAAACTACAACAGGCTTGATGGCAAATCCTATTTGATTACTCCATGGCAAACATAAAGCCTTGATGGCAAGGCATATCGCAAGGTATATCATCGCCACCAACACCACCATGGTTGGCCACACTTGGCCATTGTGCTAGCTCCTAGGCTCAAAAACTGCTAAGGATGTAGTCTACGCAAACATAGATGAACTTTCTTCAAAAACCATAGTTGGCCACTGTCCACCACCAACGTCACTATCGACCACCTCCACCATAACCACCACCACTGCTACCTCCACAATACCGGTCACAAACGACTTCCACTATCACCGTCAACCGCCAGTGCCACCCTTGTTCACTGTCTTCAAGATCATCGCCGTCTAGCTGCTACAACTACCTCTCCTCCACCACATTATTGTTGCAACAACCTTATTGTCCCTTCGTCAATTTATGGTCTTACAATTTGATAAAAACAACATAATTTTTTTCTTGTACGAATATGATTTTTCCAATTTGTCATCAATTATATTAAATATTTCATTCAAACCGATGCTACTTTGCATATGTATGTATTTGTGTATATGAATATTATCTAAAAAATTTCAACTTAAATTATTTAGACATTACCTTATTTAAGTCATTTATAATTGGTCTAGCCTTATCACATCGAGTCTTATCTGGATTAAACACGACACATAAACTTGTCATCTCTTATTCAATCCCAATCTAGCCAAAGCACGCCACCTAAATAATAAACATTTAAGGAGTAGAAATGAAAACCGTTAAAAGTTAGGGGACTTTTATAAATTCACAATAAATATAGCACACATCCAAGGACAAAAACGTCATTTAACCTAACCGAAATATCCATCGTCACGTTTCCAACTGAATATCCCTCTCTGTAGTCTGTTCCCACACATTTCTCACTTCCTCCTTTCCCAAACCCCACCGTTAACACTCTTCCATCTTCTCCGGCACCGGCACCGGCACCGGCCATGGCGGTTCTCGGAAACCTAGCTCTGTTACTCGACGTAGCTTCACCTCGAACCACCACCGTACTCGACCGCAGTACCAAAGCACGGTTGCTACCTTCCGACATCCTTCTAAGCCTCTTCAAAAAGGATCCGGTAACTCCTGTACCTAACCTCTACTACTTTTCATCGCCGCCGCCGGCGAGAGGCGGAATCGAGTTCGAGAAGGAGAAGGATGCGATAACATCTTCGCATCGTGTGGTTCGTGGAAGGAAGGCGAATTCGAAGTTTAACGAGGTGGATTACGAGAGTTCTGGTGACGAAGATGGCGGAAATGGATATGGAGATGAGGAGGAGGTTGAGGATGAGAGGAAGAAGAGGTTGGATTGGGAGAAGGAGATGAGGACGAGAGTGAAGGAGATTGAAGATATGAGAGAGCTGGAGAAGAAGGCTGAGGAGTTGCAGAGCCGTGGCGAGGGAGATGAAGGTGAGAGTGGAGATGGAGATGGAGAGGGAGAGGAAGGTGAAAGCGAAGAGACGGAGGAAGAGAAGAGGATGCGAGTTCGGCGAGAGCTCGAAAAGGTGAGGTTTCTTCTGATTCATACTGTATTTTGTATCTCTATGAGGATGGATTTACTGTTTAAACTAGGAAGTGAAGCTCATTTAGGTTAAATTTTGAGCTGTGTCAGCTCAGATTATGATTCCAAATCACTGAATTTGAGTTCATACACATGAAATCAGTGTTGTTCTATTCAGGTAGAGGTAACTGGATGATGAGATAAGGAGGAAATTTGAAATTTGTGTGTGTTTTAAATGTGTCCCAATCTAACAAGTCCGTAACTGCTACTAGAATTTTGTTAATGCAATTAATGGTTCTCCTGTGTTTATTATATGTGTTTGTTGTTTCGTACTGTACTTTGTATCGTCATGAGGATGGATTCACTGTTTAAAATAGGAAGTGAAACTCATTTATGATTTCCAAATCACCAAATTTGAGTTCATACACATGAAATCTCAGTGTTCTTCTATTCAGGTAGAGGTAACTGGATAATGAGATAAGAGGAAATTTGAAGTTTGTGTGTGTTTTAAATGTGTGCTAGAGAATGATCTAACAAGTCCATAACTGCTATTGAGCTTAAGGCTGTGTTTGGCGAACTAGCTGATAGCTGATAAGTTAGTTGTTGACTAATAAGCTAGCTGATAGTTGATAAACTAGCTTATGAATAAATTATGTTTGGCAAAAACTAGCTTATGAGTATGTAAAATGACCAAAAAGTGTATCTCGGGTATAATAATTAGTAATATTATAAGGGTATAATTGAAAAAGCTACAAAAAGCTCCTGAAAAGCTACTCCAACTAGCGTTTCAATAAGCTAGCTTACGGTCCATCCAAATATGTACTAGCTTATAAGCTAGCTGATAACTTATAAGCTGACTTATTTTTGCCAAACACAGCCTAAGTACAACCTCTTTCATGTTTAGAAACGAAAACCTAGTTACCTTTACTTGCCCAAAATATCTGATCCAGTGTGCAACTACTACAGTTAGTGATGGAATTATAACTAAGCAGTTTGGAAGCAAATTTATTAATTCCTCTCACTAAGCAAAGGGGTTTACCAGCGGCGTGAAAGAAGACTGTCATTTGTGATCCAAATGGATCTCTGTTTCTTGTTGCTAATATTTGAATTTAATTGTAGTCTGAAACATTGAGAATTTGGCCGCTGAGTTAGAAAGGTGAATGACAACAATTCTATTTACCGCAATGTGTTAGTGTGTTCCAGTAACACAACAATTCTTGTTATGTTTGTAGGTTGCCAAGGAACAAGCAGAGAGACGGAAAATGGCTCAATTGATGTTTGATTTGGGCCAAAAGGCTTATGAAAGGGGTATGTACGGGCGCTCCATTGAGTTCTTGGAAGGTGCTCTCACAATCATACCAAGGCCCACTTTGTTTGGTGGCGAGGTTGGTTTATTAACCGATGCCTGATTTACTATTCATTTTGGAGTTTGTTTGGAACAGCTTCCTTGAGATTGGTTTGAAATTCTATTGGTCTTTTGGTATTTCAGATACAGATATGGCTTGCAATGGCTTATGAAGCTAATAACCGCCACAAAGATTGTATTGATCTTTACCAGAAGCTAGAAAAGAGCCATCCTAGCGTCAGTATTAGACGCCAGGCTAAAGACCTGCGATATATCTTGCAAGCTCCCAAGCTCAAGATATCACAGGAAGAGATGGTTACGATTCCACTTATTGGTTCCAGCTATGACAGGTGAGTTGTGTATCAAGAATTTATTATTGTATATTTCATTATTGGTTGTATTGATCAAGAAAAAGTATGAAAAAGTCCACTATAATTTGTAGTATGTACTCGATGCCTTGTCAAAATCTCATCTGGGAACTTTATGTAGCACCCCCAACCAAGTTGAGCTCCATATTGTTGAGGTATTTTAGCCAATGTCAATATCAGTTGTTTCATATCATGTTTCTGCCTGAATTTTGAGGGTAGCGAGTCATATTGTTGGGTAAATGAGCCAACACCACATGGAGAGAGCCTTTCCTCCTACAAGTCTTATTTCGTTTGATTATGGAATCAATTATAAACCCATATGTGTTTCACTTTTCCACCAATGTGGGACAAACCCACTTCCATTTCTCACATTCCAACATTTATGCTCCACCCCACTACCTTGACAATCAATTTCTCATTCATATCAACTCCATTTATACGTGCAATAAGCCGAATAAAATTTTTTCACTAAGGACTTCTTAAACCCATAAATATCTATCTATCCCGAGCATGGATTTAAGTATGTTTTTGGGTCTAAATCAGTATAAAACCCAATATTTTCCAACAATTTCTTTAGACAATGCATTGGTTAGCTGGTCAATAGCATACTCTGATACAAGTAGTGATCTTCATGGAGTCTCTGAAAGATACGTCGCTGGAAAGTTGGTGGACACTTGCACCGAGTAACTTCTCCATTCGTCCTATGGAAATTGGATAATTTCGATTTTTAATGACCCTGGAAATAGTACTACTCATTTGAAGTTAGAATCACTGTTTGCCACTTTGCCTATTATTACTTTTACTAGGTATTGATGCTATTTAGTCCAGAAGGTGATCTTATTTCCTGGCTAATGGAGAACATTTATGGCATCCAACTAATAGTTAAAAATATCTCAAAACCAATGGGTGTGTTCGGTAAGAAGGATAGGACTACACAAAAACTTGTCCCATGTTTGGCACGACATTAGATTGGGACAAAAATGCATTTTTTTTGTCAAACCAAAATAGGTGGAACAAAATTCGGGAAGATGGCACAAGATTGGTAAATTACTAAACTAACCCTGGTCCAATTAAAACCATACAACCTTCCAGGGTTCTTTTACCAGCATACATCGCTCTTTCCCATACAGTCTTGTCCAATTCAGTCCCATCCACAATACCGAACACGCCCCAAATGATAGGTTTGTTAGTGATGAACATGGAAGATGATGATGAGATCTACCATTAATGCAGCTATGCAGTAAGTTGGACTGATAAAAACAAGGACAAGGATGAAAGATTAAACCGATCGACAACCAATCAAGTGTCATCAGGCCGAGACTACCTTGGTGACTTTCTGGTATGGCGACCGCCAGGTGAGTTGGCGAAAAACCAAACCTTCTGGGCAGCTTTAGCACTATGGGTGGCGCTGGTCGGAGCTGCCCTCTTTCTTCAATGATGAAATTTGGCTATGGTATTTGCAGGTATTCATTTCATTCTGCATTTTCTTGTTAAACATGTTTATATATAGTGTGGTCATTGTCTATACAAAATTTATTGAAATCTGTAATTATTCTTATGTTTCTTTGACTTCAATTTAATGGTTAGTTATATAATGGCCACCACTTGTGGTTTATTAAGGCTGCATAGTGAGTCCATGACTGATTTGCTTCATATATTTGTTTCTAGAAGTTGTATTCCTTTTGATGTTACAAGGCAAGAAGCTTTAATACAATTGATACAAAAATATTAGTATTTTTCACTAAGAAATTAGGGGATGTTTGGATGGGGGAAAATGAAAAGTTCTTGTAGCTGTGCCAAATAAGGAGTTTTTCTTAGGTTATTCCTTTTTAACTTATTAACTTATTCCGTGTGGTACCATTATAAGTTACTCTTTTTTCCCTTATTTGTTTATTCATCAAACACTAAAAAACAATTTATCAACTTATTATGTTTTACTGCCACCATAAGCTAATCCAAACGTTTTTTCTTATCAAATTTCGATTCCATACGGCGTAAGTTTGATAGGCACTTTTACAAAAAAAAACCATAAGTTGTTCTAAATAAGCAATCCCAAACACCCCGTATATTGATACTCTTGTAGAAAGATGTTTCATGCAATGACTGTGGTCTTTTGGTCTTCATCATACGTCGTAAATGGATATAGGAGATCTGCGTAGACCAAACTGTTTCCATGAGATTGCAGTTTTATGCTTGAAAATTTTATAGCAAAATTGTTTTACCATATTTTTATTGTGAATGCTTGGATTTTTTTACCTTCGCAATGTTTCACTATAAAGTTTCAAGTATAAAAAGTGGTCTCACAGGTTCCACGAAAACATGTTGGTCTTTCGTAAACCCAACTCAATCTGTGTATTTGTACAAATATATCTTTTGTACGGTTGTTTCTTGTCAACGTATCTTATTTGCCATTTCGGACATATTCCAGTTGCAAAGCCGGGTCTTCTAGTTACTTGCGATGTGGGACCGGAAAATACTCGAAAAATATACGAAAAAGTAGGGAATCGCAAATAACTATATTCATGTGTGTATGAAGCTATAAATATGAGTAACTATATTCAGATTTTACATATTTAATCAATAGCTTTTAATTATTTAAGAGCACAAAAATTTATAGTTATATGGAGCAAATGGATTAATGATAACCCAACTTTTACAAGGGTCAGTATCATCCTGAACTGTTTTTTGTTTTAGTTTGAATTTTCAAGTTGTCACATTGTTCGCTTAACTAATTGAAAATATTCACCTTTTAAAAAAATTATCATGTGTAAGTTCAGGTTTTCTTTAATCAAATTTTGATTTGAATTTTACTATCATCTACCTGTTCGATTCCAAATTAGATACCTAAATCAAAAAACCAAATTGTTGTACTCCGTGAAATCAATGGAATCGCAAAGAGAAATCGATCAAATCAGAGAGAACAAAATTTCTCGAAACTCTATGAATCGATACCAACAAATTAGTGACAAACCGATAACATAAGCAGTCGGAGGTGAAAAGAAACAAGCAAATGAATATCAAACAGTGAGAAACCGACACCAAACAACCATAATCATTCGGAGGTGAAACACGATACCAAATCGAAGGAGCAGCAGGAGGTAAAACGCGATAAGCAGCTTTAAGAATTCAATTTGGATCGACTTCTTCAAAACTCAGATTCTACATGACAAATTTGGAGGATGCGATAAGCGAATTCTGAAACGCAATCCCAAATGTCTGAAAAAACTACGTTTAAAGGATGCGGTAAGCATATAAGTTGATCTGAAACGCAATCCCAAACACCCTCTTATTGTATATATTATATTAAAAAAAAAAAAACATCTAACATAATAACAATTAATTTATTATTATTTTCTAAAAAATAGGAAGGATTCCTTGGCCCTTGGGCCATATTTATTATACAAAGAAGTTCTCTTTTTTGAACCGCAAAAAACACACGCATGTTCAACTACTCTAATCTTAAATTAAATCTACACCACTGTCCATGACGGGACTTGAACCCACAACTATACGGGAAGGAGACATCTTAACACCACTCCAAATGCTGGGCTACAAGCCTGTTAGCTATTATACAAAGAAGTTGACTGTTTGGTTGCAGTTACGAAGAGTAGGGGTAAATCCGTCCACCTAAAAATCTCCCCCTAATTTCATATCCCCCATCCCATAATCCCATCCGTACCATTTCCCGAGAAACCAGCAGCAATCAAACTCCATGGCCATGGCGGAAATGAATGTTCCAGTTCCGCCATTGTTATCATCATCATCATCCAGGTAACAAGCTCCGATTTCTCTCGTAACCTAAAGAAGAACGCCATGGATATCGCCATAGATCGAAACGTTAAAAGGCTAATAAGCTGATATCGGAAAACTTCCGAGAAGAAGATCTCAAAGGAGCTAATTAGCTGATTGATATTATCGGTATGTTTTTTGATCTATTTGTCTCATTGTTTATTTAGATTTTGATAATATTAGATATATCAATTCCTACATCATAGACTCTTAACATATCATACGAAAAGGTTCAAACGAGAAGCATGTCAATTTAAGAAAACGTGAGCAACAATCTCAGTCACTCATCTCGCGGTTACAGTGGACGTGATCACGAAGGATTGACGCGATATTTATGGGAGGGTAGAGATTGTTAAAGGTGGGGACCGGTCAACGAAGGCGGCCTTGACTGGTGCCTCTTTAATAATCTCTACCCTCCCATGAATCGCGTCAATCCTCCGTGATCACGTCCACCGTAACTGCGAGATGAGTGGCTGAGATTGCTCCTCACGTTTTCTTAAACTGATATGTTTCTCGTTTAAACCTCCGAACACTATAGAATTTGAATCAGATCGTTTTTTCGCATTGATTCTAGATGAAAAGCAATTTTGCGATGAAATTGAGATGCAATTTCGGTAGGAATTGGAGTAAATTTAGCTTAGCTGTAATACAAAGGAATTGGAATGATGGATTCCACCTGCTATAAACATAATTCCGTTGCATGAGTTTTTGTACGGAATTGAAGTTCTTCTTTGTCTTTTAGTAAGAATTGAAATTCTACTAAAATCAACTTAGGCGTTGTTAAATAAGAGTTTTATAAAAAAAATACTTGGGTTAACTTATGACATCATCAAAACGACTTATCAAAAACTACCTCATCAACGCTACAAAAAAATATAAGCCGTTATTTTTAATTTCCCCACACACACAAAAGAAAAATGGTCTTTCTAACCGTTACTCTCCTATTTTTATCTGGTTGTCAGTATGTTCAAGATATTCAGATTTGCAATATTGCGGAACTAGCTAAAAAACAAATAAACAAAAAATTGAATGTGGTTAATTTTTTCTATATATTATCTCTTTTTTGAAGAAAAATTAACTACATCCTTCTTTTTTGAGTTTTTTTAGCTAGTTCTGTGATATGTTGTGGATTAGTAGGACACCAAAGTAAAAATAGGGTTAGAAGCTGAATATTGTTGTTTACTTAATTACTTTGGTTATTTAAGGCAAGGGGCTTAATGATACAAAAAGTGGCTTATTCGTTAAGCTTTTAAAGGAGAGCTTCATGCAAAAAGACATGTTTCTTCAAACATGTTTATCCCAAATAAAAAACTCTATTTCTTCTATGAAAAACACCTCCCAAACAAAAACCTTTTCAATCTATACAGAGAGATTAATCCACATAGAGAGCTTTATCCATACATGATTTAATGAAAAACCAATCAAAGAGCCCCCTAAGACTTAGATTATGTGAAACTGAGCCAATTATAAACAAAATAATAATATAAAAGTTCCTTATTGAGTTGCAACTTGCAAGTCGAAAAGAAAAAAAAAAGGATGAAATAAAACTCAATGTACAGACTTAAGAATTGAAAAAACAAACAACATAAAATTTAGGTTGGACTCATCTCATGAAGGATGAAACTTTCTCTTAACCAAAACCACTTCATTTTGATCAAGTTTCTGAACACAAGTATACATTTTCTTAAAGAATGGCTTCAACGAGACGATGGAAGTGCGCGCCATGTGTCCGCGAGACTAAGGGCACGCTCTCGAGAAGGCGGCGAAAGCTGTTGAAGAATAACGTCCTTCACATGAGCTGCCGCCGTCTCACCGCCACGACCCGCCAGTTCCAGGTACACCACCGCCTTCATCATCTGCCCTTCCTGTACAACACCATCATGGTTAGCCTAAAAAAGAGAGTTAGGGGTTTTTTGTTAGAAAAATACATTCTTAAAACCTCTTAAGTCTGAAAATTAAGAGGTTTGCAGAATTAAGACTTTGTTTTATTTTTAAGAAAAAGTCTGAAAACCTTTTCCCATCCTCCGAAATGTTAAGAGGTGCACCATCCACCTCTTATTATTTAAATGTGAAATTAGACTTCAGACCTCTTAAAAAACAAACAGACACCTTAGAATCTGGAAGCACACAATTATCTAATTCAACTGTTATTTGTGTTGGTATTTACCGAAAAGAGGGCGAGTCCGTGCTCAAACTGAGCTTTTCTATGGCCATGATCGGCAGCATGCTTCATCCATTTCCTAGATTGTCGATGGTTTTGAGACACCCCCATGCCTAAAGAGTAGCACAATGATACATTGTACATAGCACGCACGTATCCCCCTTCTGCTGCTCGTAAATACCATTTTGCCTGTTCAAAAACACGATAAAAACTACATAAATTCCATCTAATTTAAATGAACAAGAAAACAAGAAAAAAGTTTGTCGATTTACAAAGATCATGTACGTGAATTGTGTATGATTTTGTACCTCGGCGAACTTTTTTTGTTAAGTAATTAGTGTTTTCGTTTGAACCTACATCTCTCCCTCTCTATATATAGACACACACACACACACACATATTAATATATATATATATTCAGAGGTAGGGTATGGGGATAAGATTAGACACATACCGCATCTGAGAGATTCTGGTTCGTACCACCACCGCGATGCAAACAAAGGGCAAGTTGGTATTGGCCGCGGACATAACCAGCAACAGAAGCTCGATATAACCATTTTACAGCTTCCTTCATGTTAGGCGGTTCAGCTGCAAATTTGAAGTAAAATGTTTGAAATTTTGTCCGAATTGGAACCAACTATTTCAAGTATTATTCATAATTAAATCATTAAGTAATCAAAATAGCATTCATAGTAAATGCCATGTGTATCTTTTTAACAAATAGCACTGTAGAAACTTTAGCTAGGAGCACTTTAGGAAGTTGTGGAAGTGCAACAACATTTGGCAAGTAGCACTTTAGCAAGCTGAGTAAGTGGCACTTATAGTTCTATGTCAACATTTCATAAGTAGCACTTTAGGAGGTTGCATACTCACATGTAATACTTTAGGAAGTTGTGGAAGTGACACTCTCACATCAGTATTTCACAAGTAGAAATTTAGCAAGTTGGTTAAGTGACACTCTCAAGGGGATGTATGTCAGACTGTCATAGAGGTTCATCTTAATGACTCCAACCCATCTATGGTTGTGCGAGATGGTTGGTTCGAAAATCTGTTAGGGATTTGGAATTTCGAGTACTTGGACTACTGAAAGTCGTGAAAGGTACTCTCGAAATTTTTAATCGGATAAAATTCAGTATTCAAGAACAGAGAATTAATCTGTGTATTATGATTTTTCATAACAAAAATTGATGACCAAAACAGGATAAAACTACCTTATCCAAAACCAACCGAAAATCCTATCCAAATTCGGTTAAACCCAATTACCAAAACCGGGTTTAAAGACTGGGTTAAAAACCGGGTTATAACACAAATTCAGATTCTAATGCGTTTTCCTTAAAGCAATATTAGCCCCGATAAAAAAACTAAATTTTTTCAAGTTGGTAAAGTGCTACTTGTAAAAAATTAGGCTATTTTGGTCAAATTACTAGATAAACTAATAAACTAATAAACTATAAGTAGTGGTCTAACAGTGTTGCGACGGATTGGTTAAAACTCGGGGGTTCATATCACCCTAACCGAGTTCGACCCTTTTCGTGCGCATGCCTGGAAACAGTTAAGTGGGGCAACGTTTAGCCCCCAAAATTGCAGGGATTTGGCCCGGACACCCTTTCCAAAAAAAATATAAACTATAAAGTGAACTAGAGGATCGAAATGGCTATTTTGCCCCAATAAAATCAACAGTGACCAAGATTGCAAGAACTCAAAATCCAACTGTAAACCCTAACCCTAACCCTAATCCCTAACTCACATCAATCGAGCATGAACCAAGAATCATAACCACAAATCTTCAAACGTTACCTTGAAGATACGAAATCCCCAAATTACACATTCCAGCAGCATCACCGAGCTCGGCCGCCCTCCTATACAACGCCACACCTTCCTCCTTCCTCCCCATCTCCCAATACACCAGCCCCGCATCCACCATGGCGAGCGTCGATCCACGCGCCGCCCCTTTCAGAAACGAGTCTAACGCCTTCTCCAAACTCGCCTTCACCCCGCCGCGGCCGTGCTTGAACCGCTTCCCCCACCGCAGGAACACCATCGCCTCCCGCAGCGGCCGGAGCCCGTCCCTCCACGACCTGCACACCAGCGACGCCGCCTGCAGGTTCGGCAGGCTGAAATTCGCGGCAATCTTGGTCAGCACGTCGTTAGGTAAGTCGGCGAAGTCGCGGCGGCCGGAGGATTCCGGCCGCCGTGAGCACGATCGGAGGCGGCGGAGGTCGATCGGGTTGTGAGATTTGAATTGGTGGTTTGTGGTCGGAGTTTTTTTGGTAGGGAAAGGGAGGGTTAGGAAGTGGGAGGTTTCCGATCGGTTAGGCCAGGTTCGGTCGCTCATGGTGGTTGGAGGCGGTGGTTGGTGGAATTGACGGTGGCCGGAGGTAAGGCGGTGGTGGTTGGTGGAATTGACGGTGGCCGGAGCTAAGGCGGCGGTGGTGGTTGGTGGAATTGACGGTGGCCGGAGAGAAGAGGGGGTGGAGATGAAAATTGGGGAATAATGGAAATGAGTGTCTGTTAGTATCAGTTCATTATTTCATCATTTTGATTATAAGAATAATAATGATAATTTTAATACATATATTGAATAATATTAATGTTTTTTTTTCTTTTCTTTTTCTAAAATAGTTTATTGGACATGAAAGAGACGTGACAAAGAAAAAAACAAACGATTCTTTTTATCATGAAATATAAACATATGAACCACAATGGTGGCGGCGAAGTCGTAAATGGTCCAAAGGGATGTGGTGGAAATGGAATATCAAATGTTTGAGTTCAGCCTTTTAGACGTTAGCATCTTGTAGTCAAGTTTGGTCTTAAACGATCGTAACTTAATTTTTATATTGTTAAGGAATAAGAATATAGTTTAGACAAAACATAGATGAACTTTTCAATATATATATATATATATATAGAGGAAAGTTCAAATGTGAACCACTTTTTGGTTGTGAACGTGAGGACAACCGAGAGCGTGACACGTGGCGACTTTGAGTGTGATCCCCCTCTTTAATTCAATGCCCTCCCATGAATCGCGCCTAGTCATCCGCCGTGGACTTGACGTGGCGCCTAGTCATCCGCCACATGTCGCGCTCTCGGTTGTCCTCACGTTCACAACCAAAAAGTGGTTCACATTTGAACCCACCCCTATATATATATATATATATATATATACAGGACCGGCCCTGACATTTTGGAGGCCCCGTGCGAAAATATAAATGTGGCCCTATTCTTCTACCATTGATTCTTTTCTTCCATAATTTCATTAACTTCGTCAATATCCACCCCTACTCTTTCTCTACGCAAACGCACCCCTTCATTATTTTCATCATTAGAGTATCGGTTCCAAACACATTTTGCTCTACTTTTCGTGAATCTTCGTTACTTGGGCATTCAGACGTCTGTTTAATAATAAATTGATCGATGACTCCTCTTTGAATTTGAACAAACTGTTCATCTTTTTTCTTTTTTTGACGCTTAGAATAACCCGATTCAAAATTTCTAGTTGGAGGCATCCTATATTATATAAAATCGGTCAACCATTATTCAGATATATAAAAACAGATATCAACAAGTTTATTTATTGTTACTAAAAAAACACTTAGATTAAAAGTTAAAAACCTTCAAAAGACATAAATAATCAAATAACAATTTATAGATAACTAATAAAAACATAAAAAATAACAAATTAAAAACTATAAGATTTTGATATGATACCTTCAAAGTCGAATGGAAAACTGAAAATTTGATGAAGATTAAACTTGTTGAATCGTTGAATTGCTATAGAATGTAGAGATGACGGCCGTAGCAAAAAAATAATGAAGATAAATTGACATTGAAAACCTAATATGCTTATGTTATTTAAGGAAATTAAATAAATATAAAAATGAGTAATAATATGACTTTAATTTAATTCAAAAAATAGGTGGGATAGGATGCCAAATCTTGAAATTTTAATTTTAAATTAATGATAAAGGAAAGTAGAAACCTATAGATATAATAATAATTAGTTTACTGAAAAAATGTGTTGCCCAAGAATCGAACTTGGGTCTCCAGGCAGGAGGGCCACACGCCTTGCCATTAGGCCAGAAGAAGTTTTGCTTTTTTTCTTGAAACGATTAATATATATAGTATATATATAATGTATGAAAATATTGGAGGCCCTCCAAAAACGGAGGCCCCGTGCGGCGGCACCGCCCGCACACCCCCAGGGCCGCCCCTGTATATATATATACTCTATACATGGGGGAAGTATCCGTTACAAACTGAAACTCTACAAACTTAATCTTAACCATTGATTTTGTTTCTATCTTGTTTCTATCTCCTAATTTTTAGGTGGTTTTCAAATGTGATTGAGAGAAAATCTAGGAACTGAATTAATCCACACCATTAATCATCTACATGTATGGTCGAGATTGGTTGTATAGGTTGTACAAACTATCCGGTTTGTAACGGATACGACCCATATATATATATATATATATAGAGAGAGAGAGAGAGAGAGAGAGAGAGAAGGAGGTGGGTTCATACGAGAACGATGTCAATTTAAGAAAACGCGAGGACGATTATCAGCTACACATTTTCGGTTATGGTGGACGCAATCACGGAGGATTGACCTAATTCATGGAGGGTGAAGATGATTAAAGGAGGGTGACCCGGAACTCTATATATGTATATACACACATACATATATAGGTATAGGTGGAGGTCCAATGAAAACACATCAATTTTGTAAAAAATTGGAGATCTTTGATTTAGTATCGTGTGATAGTATATAGTATCTCACAAAAATGAATTAAATAGTGCTTTCATGTTATTGTATAACGAAAATGTTCTTATTTGAACTTTTCTATATATAGGATCAAGTTTATATGAAAGCCGTAAAAAATAAAAAATTAATGAACACTTTAATAAAAAAAAAAAAAAAACAATTTTAATTACTTACTTGTAGCACATATGTAATATTGTCTAGATGAACGGTTATGACAAGTTCATAATTTTTTTCGATTTTTAGGGGTATATATATCACAAAATATAACAATTTTGTGTTTAAATTTTGAAGTATTTAAAGTTAGGACAAAAGTTGAAATTTTGGTTATAATAATGTTTTGTAACATAAAGATAAAATTCTTCATATCTTTTTACCCCCTTTTTATTCGTTTTCATTTCTTTTGACTTTGCAAGAATTTATAGATATTTCTAGTTCGATCATCCTGTTCCTCCCATTAATTTAGGATCTAATTTGAGATTTTTTCTCCAGATATATCATAAAGGAATTGAGACAGAATAATATCAATTTAGACAAAAGGAAAGATTCCCAAATATTTTTCACAAAATGCTTTAATTATTTATATTACCCTTTCTTCCAATAAAAAAAATGAGTCCAATACTAAGGCTTTGTTTGGCAAGCATAAGCTAGCTGATAAGCTAGCTGATAAGCTAGCTTATAAGCTAGCTTATAAGCTAGCTTATAAGCTAGTCCATCCAAACATGTACCAGGAAGCTAGCTAATCAGCTAGCTTATAAGCTAGCTTTTTGAAACGCTACTTTGAGTAGCTTATGAGGAGCTTATTGTAGCTTTTTCCAATTCTACCCTTATTAATATTAATTATTAAATTCAAATATACCCTTTTTGGTCATTTTACATACTCATAAGCTAGTTTTTGCCAAACATAATTTGTTCATATGCTAGCTTATCAGCTACTAGCAAGCTTATCAATCAACAGCTAGCTTATCAGCTATCCGCTAGCTTATCAGCTACCAGCTAGCTTATAAGCTACGCTTGCCAAACATAGCCTAAGTAGGGAATTTTCTAGTATATATGTAAGTTTTTTCATAGGTATAATTGGATTATATATACATATAGTATTTTGATGATAAGGTATTTCTCTTACATATTCCTAAGACACATAATTAGAAGTATTTAAATGCATCCACTATAGTTTACTTTCATAGAATATATTAAAATTAGGAGACTGAAAAGTATATATAAATGTTAAATGATAGAAAAAGAATATTATTTAACCAAACTTATATATTTAAAAAGAAATAGTCCACATCAAATGTATCTTAAATTGCTTTAAAGTTTTAATCATGTACACATGATAGAAAACCCCTTGAAAAAACACCTACAGTCATATTCAAATACCACATATTCAACTATTATAAAAACATTGCCATAAAAGCACATTATTAGGGGCATGAGATTTTGATGAGAAGTAATTTTAGTCCTTTATATCATTTTTAATCGAATATCCTCCGATAAATTGCTTATTAAAAGGAAACTGATCGGATGCATCTTGGTGCATCTTTTCTCAGTGCATGTCATCCTAATTTTCCTGCGTTTCTCATCCAATGATTAATAACCATTTCTCGCGTTTCTCGCCAAATTTGGCACTTCTCACAAGAACCAACCCTTGATTAAGGTACCAAAAATGAGCAATAAACATATACGGCCAATAAATATATACGTAAACTATGTAATTCCAAACGTAATGAGATTTGGTCGATTTAACGATGTGAATGAAGATAGTTGAGTGAGTACACATCACTATAGAATACGAAAGTAAAATAATAACAAGTACCCGATATCCAGGTCGGGAGAACTATACACGCCATATAGTATATGGATAAAACAGCCATGCCTTACATCCTCGAGTACCCTCTACCATCTTCGTATTGGTCCATGAACCCATCATTGAACTTCTTGAAACTCTCCATGATCGCAGGCATGTCCTCCTCGGCCGGCAAAATGGTTGTCCTTAGGTGGAAAACCCTGATATTGAACGAACCCGAATGAGAATTTGGTAAATTTATAACTAAAAGAATTATACTCATCTCCAACAGATTCCCCATTATAGAGAATCCAACATTGTTTATAATATTATAATATTTATTAAAATATTATTTCTCTCTCTAATATGTACTTTCAAAGTTACCTATTGGTGCTCTCACTTGGTAATCATTTTTGGAATGTTATTTGTATTCGGAGAAAAAACCCTATTTTCTCCATTTTGGAGATAGTTTCGGGAATCTGTTGGAGCAAAATACAAAATCCCCATTTTCTCCATTTTGGAGAAGTCGTTAGAGATGCTCTCAAGCGAATAACCCTAACCAAACCAAACAACCCCAGCATGTCCCACTAGGAGGTGGGGTCCAATAGGTGAGATGTAAGCAGACTTGACACCACTATTGAATACCCTAAAGAGTATAGCGGGTATTTTGGGTGAAGACCCTCGACTCATGCAAAATGCAGGAAAAGAAGATGCAAAAATATCAGGGATAGAAATGTAAATTACCCCTCCTTTTGGCCGAATCCTGAACCAGGGACAGTCGAAATGCCAGTGGCTTCTAAGAGCTTGAGGCAATAGAAAACATCAGGAACTTTTCCAGCGGCTTTTGCAGCTTGAATTGCCTTTGGAGGTAATTTAATTTGTGGGAAAGAATACATGGCGCCTGATCATTAAATTTCGAAAAAAGAAATAGGTCAATAAAATGAAGGATTCAAGAAAAAGATGAGATATCAGTAGAAAATGGCTAACCTTCTGTGAAATTACAAACAACATTTTTGCAGCTGTTGAATCCATCTGTCATCATGTGTGCTCTCTTCCTTAGTGATTCAAGAATACCGTTGCTGCATTGATTTACCAACAGAATGTCTAAAATACCCCTCAACAATGCAAAATTTTGTGGACCAGAGACGGAACATCAATAGTTTGTAGCGTGACTATGGGCAAACAAGTAATTTTAACATTGAAGTTCTCCTAACAAGAAAACGCTGCAACCTTTAATGAAATATCCCGAATGGATGGAGTACAAAACAGAGTATTGTAAATTTGTGACTTTAGGCAACGTTTGGTACAATGGACATGACAGAACAGAATAGGATGATTGTTCCATGTTTGACTAGACTTTATGTGGAAGTGTGGAACAATCAAGAACAGAGTGGAACATGCATGTTCCACCCCCACCCCATGGAAGAAGGTGGAACAGACCTATATTTTACCAATATAACCTCGAAAAGAAAAACAGTAAAATCTAATTCTCTTCTAAAACATCAAAACGGCTCTCTTTACATTTTATTCATATTTAAGTTTTATTTATGTATTTATGCTATTTAAGCTTTCATTTTACCTTCCTCAAAATTTTATTTTTATACGGTTTCTATAGTATGGTTTGTAATTTATTAAATACTAATAATAACAATATGAATATAGAAAATGTATAAAATAAAATTGGAAACTAGATAAACTTTTTATTTTGGTGTCATTTTAATAGTCTTGATCCTAATATTTTGTCTTAAAAAATATAAAAGATAAAAACAACTCATTAAGGGTAAATTGGTCATTGTACATGTTCTGTCCTGTCCAGTCCTGTCTTACCGATCGCCGAACAACTATTCTAACCTCTATCCAAAAAGTAGAGCTAAGTTGTTTCCATGAAGACCCTTGATTTGTGCTAAGTGTGTGAAAAGAAATAATAAATCTTGCTCAAAAGTCAAAACATTGCAGAAATAGAACTTGAAACTAAGAAACCCAATAAATATAAATGAGTTGTCTTACCTCTCTCTAAGAAACCTGTCGTACGAGATATCACCAGGTTTCGGGGGGCTGACCATTGTTCCCATCTATTTTTACAAACTCAAAAACGGTTAATATGTGGGAAATATTAGACGTTCTCTATATATCATTATTCAACTTACAAATATCTGGCCAGGAACATTGGGACTGAGCGATATCGATGCAACCTTGTATATTTCATCTACTGTCTGCAATCCAAATGCAACATTTACTAAGAAACCCATGATGTCTAACGTTTAGGGTTTAGTGTTTTGAAGTTTTCTTGATAAGCGTAAAATAGACAATAGTACATTCATTTACAAGATTTCTTGAACTAGCATATATAGAACAATTTACTAAGAAACTCATCATGTCTAACGTTAGGGTTTATGGTTTAGAAGTTTTCTTGATAAGGGTAAAATAGTACATTCATTTACAAGAATTCTTGAACTAGCATGGATCGAACAATTTACTAACAAACTCATCGTATCTAAAGTTTAGGGTTTTGAAGTTTTCTTGATAAGGGTAAAATAGTAAATTCATTTACAAGATCTCTTGAAGTAGCATGTACGAACCTCTGGAGGGATGTTTGTCATCTCAAAGTATCCACCACGTTGTCCACATTCACCTAAGAATCCTTTCGACACGGTGTGGAAAGAAATAAGCTGGACCTCCTTGCTAATTGGTGGGCCCATGTCCAACAATACCTTCAAGTGTGAAAAAGAAAAGGTAAAATAACAAGTCGTCGGTGTTCCTCCACAATATCCAAGTTCCCAACACACTTCATTTGAAGAAAAAAGTGGAATTTGACTTTTGAGGTCAACTATTAGTTTAGAAATCCGATATTAACATGGCATATGATACAAATTCAATACCAAGATTTCTTGTTTGTAGCATATGTCATGTGGTTTCATCAAATGTATCTAAAGTTTTTAATGAAATTGCTAAAATCTAAATAAATTTTTTTAAGTTGAAACTGGGATGTTTGACTTCAAAAGTCAAACCATACCTTCTAATTCAAGAAAACATGAATAGTAGATACCTTTCTGGAACTTATAAATGGCCGTTCATCCTGGTAAACGTTCTGCTGATAAACTTCGTCTCCAAGCAAGACCAAGTTCTCCTGGTGACAATATCTCAGTATCTGCTGCAGATTCTCCACACTAAGACATTGTCCAGTTGGGTTTCCAGGGTTTATGATCACCATTGCCCTTACCTAATTATATTTATAAGCTATTATCAAGAACCAAAATCAGATATAAAGCAACTTGTATAATCTCATTGAAGAAAATTTTGACCTAATGATGCTATTAAGCCTATATGAGCCATTTTGCAATTTTATTTTATTTAGCCTATTGGAAACTTCCAATTGGAAGTTTTTAGGGATGGTTTTTATACTCCTTCCATCCCAAATTAAATGGTTTATTATTATACTTCCTATATCCCGAAATTAGTGTCCAAATTCCAAAATAAGAAAGGCGCACAGTCGTAGAAATGTGTAATCATTTGACTTTGTAATGACAATTTTACCTTCATAATAGAGGACTAATGAATGCCCAGAATGAAAAAGGCACACAGTTTTGGAAAAGTGTAATTGTTAAACTTTTTAATGAACTAAATGACAATTTTACCCTTAATAATAGAGGAATTAATGAATGTCCAGAGTGAAAAGGCAAACAATTTTGGAAATGTGTAATATTGAACTTTTTAATGAACTAAATGACACTTCTAGTCTTAATAATAGAGGGCGTAATGACTTCTCAATCTCATAATTAAGGGTAGAATTGGAGAGTAGGCATTAGTAATGGACGTGGACACTTATTTTGGGACAAACCAAAAACAGAAATGTGGACACTTATCTTTAGATGGAGGGAGTAATTATATTTGAGGAATTCACTATTAATTTAATGAGTATGAATGAATTGAGCCAGTCCCACTTCTATGATGTGTAGGATAGGAGATGGGGCCCACTAAATGAGATTAAAAACGGGACAAGCAAATCAAACCATACCGTTATTCCTTTAGAGCGTGCTTCTGCAACTGATTGGCGCAGGTTGTTGACATCTAGACCCCAATTAGCCGTCTCTTCCAGATAATATGGTACAAGAGCTCCACCAAACAGAGATATGGCAGCCGAGTATAGTGGATACTGAGGGACTGGAACCAGAATCTAAAGAAAATGAAGAATATTCATTATGCCACATGAAAAATATATAGGCATCTTGGTGTCGGGTCAGGTTCAGGGGAAAACTGCAAACAATGAATAACTGAGAAACACTCTGGTAAGCATTTTGGACGGTATGCAATTATGCACATGTGCATACAAGTAATTTGTAAGCAATTTGTCCGGTATGCACGCTTCAATTACTTGTATAGTGCAATTATGCACAGCTTCAATTACTTGTATGCACATTTGCATACAGTCTAGATGAACGGTTACCAGGATGTTCCTGAGTTTTTATTTTTATTTTTTAAGGGGTTTTCTCTTGGTGCTATATAAAAGTATATTCTTGATAAATATTTGGCTACTTCTTCTCTATCTCTTGAGAACATGTCTGCATAAATCTTACCCCCAAGAATTTGGGTTGGTTATCTCGTGTCAAATTTCACGCATTGTAGCTCAAATTTTCCCACGAAATCAATTCTAACACGATTCTTGTAGATGCACGGTTACAAAAGCGATATTTGATTAACTTTAGTTGTATATTTGGTGTGGCAATTTGCTTATCAAAACAATAAAAGATTTTCTTGATTTTAGTATTGTGAGCAAAAGATCATGTATTTGGTACACTGTGAACGCATGAAGGGAGAAATTCAAACCCAAGAGTAATTGAAGAGAAAAAAACTTCATACCCCATCACCGTTACCACGGATAATGGTTTGCAACATCTGCATTACTCCTTTACTCGCACCATCAGTGAGATATATGAGTTCCGGATCGCTGTCACCAATTATAATAGCATTCTTAGTTCAGGGACCGATAAATGTACATATCATTTTCAAATTTGCAAAAGACACAATCTTTACAAATTAAAGTCAACAATCTTTCCCTTGGTAATAGTTGTTATAAAGTTCAATAGAACCAAACGTGCACCCGTTAAACTTTAAGGGGTGCTCGGGGATGTTAGAAAATACAAGTGAACATCAATAAACGAAAACCGAAAAAGTCCCTCCAAATAAACCAAAAATTCGAGAAAATCACTCTAAATCAACCAAAAACTTTTAACAATGTTCCCTCGAAATCAACCAAAAAGCTTAAAAACCCTCAAAACGATAGAATTCGACTAAAAACAAGTTGTACAACTTTACAGGCCTTTGATCCACCTTAATGGTGCAACCGCTCGGCAAAAATCTTGGGTCCGCTACTGCCACCTAAAGGTGGGAGTATGGGGGTTGGGATATAGGGCGGACCTCTACCACAAAGAGTAGAGCGGTTGTTTCCATAAAGACCCCCGGCTAGTCGGCTAGATCTGTATAAATGGAGGGAATCATAAATACTCGATTTTCACCTTGGATACCCATCACGTCTGCCGATGAATTCAGCAACTTCTTTCCTTATTCCAGGAAGACCACGGGAATCGCTGTAAGCACCTAAAGGATCAAAAAGACATCGTTACACCAAAAGAAGGAAAAATGTGAAAACAATAAACAAGATTTTAATGTTTCATTAAAAAGGCATCTCTAAACAATACCTAGACCCCCTGCTGTGTAAGAAAGGTACAGCTTAGCTTTTGCAATCGCATCAGCTGGGAATACAAGTCCCACATTCGGATCATCAAGAAGAAACGGAGCCTGGCAAAGAGCAACCACCTGCAACAATATATATATATATATATATATATATGTTTTCTCTGTTAGATAGGTACAGGTTTGTTTGAGAACAATGAGAACCAACTATTCATGATGAATATAATACATAATGGAAATGCATGGTATTCATAAATATTTAGGTATATTCAATTATTCATTATGAATAGTTGCTTCTCACAGTGCTCAAAATATCTATGGTTCGCAAATCAATTTTCTCGTTGTTAGATATGGTGAAAGAGAAACTATGTCCATAAGAACACATTGCATATCAAATGCCAATGGAAATGAAGGGAACAACTTGAGTAATATAAGAATTTACAAAAATATTGAATTTAATTAGCACAAACCTGACGAGGGAATGTTAGAGGCTTCTGTCCCAAAGCATGAGGATTGCCCACATTTGTGAAGATAATCTGCAAGGGGGATAGTTAAACCAGTGAGCCATTAGTAGCATATTCTATCATCATTTAGTTGTTACTCTTTGTTTTCTATCACTAAATGCGGCTCGTTTTCCTTTGATGTATGTGTACTATTGAAAAATCAATAGATATAATAATATTCAAGCAACAACCATGGATGTAGACAATTTGTTGAACCACGTATATATGTTGTGCTTGATTTCCTATTTTTAAGACCAAACAAAATGGACCTAGGTAATCCCACTCGAAAATTAAAAACTAAGGAACATCCTGATACCCATTCATCGTGTGCATACCATCCAGATGAACAATTAACCAGGGTGTTCCTTGGGTTTTCATTTTTTTGCGGTTTTCCCTGAACCTGACCCTGTTGCGAGTATCTTCTATGTGTGATTATAGATCCTACCTATTACCAAGAAAATCTTTGAGCAATTAGAGGCTCAACAGTAAAATTTCTTTGAAGAAACAAAAAACAGTAAACAACGAAGTCAAACTATAGCTAGCATAATATGGATTCAATTTCGAATAAATATCATTCACTCAAGAATTCACATCTCACTATAACAGTATGCAACTATGGATTCAATTGGCCACTCTTCATTTATTTGATGTTAATGGGGTGACGGGTCGTACCTTCTTGCCTTCTTTCTGAAGTTCCGAAGCACGAAGATACAGTTCACCCCTTACAGCGTACTGGGCTCTCTTCACATTTTCGTTTATCTGGTCATAGTCCAATGCCTTGCGTGACATGATTCGTGATTCAAATACCAGTGATTATAGATCACTTGTTAGCCTGAAATTGTCAACAAGATCACATAAGTACAATCAGAAGCTGAGATCAAAAGTTAGAAGGCAAAAATCTAACTAGTATGCTACACACAAATTTTATTTATTTTATTTTATAATATCAAGATTATCAACATATAAATCAAATTAATCATCATCTCCAAACACATAAAACCCATATACTCCCTATGTCCAAAAATAAATGCAACAAATTCCTTTTAGCTACCGTAGAATAAGTACAAATTCCCCCTATGCCTTTTGCCAGTATGCCAGCAAAGTCACCCGGTCACCCCACCCTTTTGCCAACTGAGCTACACGCTCAAGGGCTACAAGATCCATCTATTCTGTGGTGTTTTATTATTTTATATACTTACTCCGTAGTCAAACAATTCCATTAACTTATAACTCTAGCCAACTATTGCATTTGTTTGGGAAATGAGACTGAACATAGTATTTATCAACATTAGTTGCTTGATAAAAAGTCTAGAACTCCTTGATAGTTGATATCATCATCGTCATCGCCATTTTACTCGTTAGCCAGCTAGAATATGTTGATCAAACAGGCTAATTAAATAATTTCCAACTTTAAATTTGAGATATATAAAGTAACAAACCACTAACTCATATTAAACTATAGAGCAAAAACTAAATGGTTTCAAACATGATCAAAGCTCATTTAGCTCGATTTCAAACATGAATTTGCTCCAATTCAAATTCAAAAACACAAAATCAAACTTCCCAAGATCAATCAGATTCACTAAGGGGCCGTTTACTTGAACACTTACCTGGTAAGTGCTTACCGGTAAAATTGAATACTATCACTACCATATCGGACAATATTTTAGTCTCTCAAAACGGTATCGTACGCAACCATTTTACCCGGTAAGCTCTTATCGAGTAAGAGTCGTCGATCTCACTTACCAGGAAAGACTCTTGGTTCATGCTAAAGCTCTTACCGGGTAAGATTCTAGTCATTTTCATGTTTGTCCCGTAAGGTAAATTGACCCAGTAAGCGTCAAGTAAACGGCCCCTAAGTAACCATATTAAAGTATAGAGCAAGAACTACATCATTTCAAAGATGATCAAATCTCATTTAGCTACCTTTTTTTCAAACATGATTTCGCTCCAATTCAAATTCAAAACAACAAAAATCAAAGTCCCCTAGATCCATCACATTCACAAAGTTAATCTAACAAAATCATAACGAAAATGAAATCAATACATTGAACTCCCAATCAAAATCATCACTACCGACTTCTAACAAATCATAAATTCAAAGCTCAATCGTTAGATGAATAGTACCTGATTTGGACCAATAGCGAACACTGAAGAGCTAGGGTTTTCAGCACTATCTGCCCAAACCCTAGAGGGAGAGCAAATTGAGAAATTGAAACAATGGGGAGAAGTGAGAAGTGCTTCTTAGTATAGAAAACAAATAAGGGGGGTGGGGGTGGAAAGTGTGAGGGTGTGACACAATATAAAAAAGGGAAACAGTTGAGAGCCACTGAAATTGGGTAGATGGATGGATTATTTGGGGGGAAATAATTAGGGCTTTTTTTGGGGATAAAGGTTGGGTGATTGATACTAGTGTGGTGTGAGTTGAAACTTGGAATTTCTGGTTCAAATTGACTCACCATCTCCATTGTCTTTATCCTATGTGAGTTCTTCTAGATCAAAGATCTGGTTTTCAGCCCAATAATGGCTGCTAACTGACAAATGGATGGTAGCAACCAAACTAACCGCTAAGGTGAAGGGGAAAAGATGGCCTTTTGTTTTGGGTCAAGTTTTTTTCTTCCTCAAAATAATGGATAAAGGCGGGGCAAATTAGCCGATGAGTTAGCCGATAGCTGATAAGCTAGTTGGTAGCTGATAAGTTGGGGTTATAAGTGAATTATGTTTAGTAAAAACTAGCTTATGAGTATGTAAAATGACCAGAAAATGTATCTTCGGATATAGTTTTTAATGTTAATGAAGGTGTAACTTGGAAAAGGCTATAAAAGCTCCTGAAATGCTACTTCAACTAGTGTTTCAATATGCTAGCTTATAAGCTAGTTTATGGTTCATCCAAACATGTACTAGCATATAAGCTAGGTTATTTTTGCCAACATAACCAAAATGCCAATTTACCAGTATTTTGTAGTCTAGTTTGAATGGTTTGATATTTTAAAATTTTAAATTGATGTGTAATGAAGGTTTAAGAAAGTTTTGAAGCTTAACGAGGTTGTTTGGCTATTGTGTTGGATGATTAAGAGACTCTTATGGTATAGTACAAAATAAAAATGTGATTGTTTGGAATCAGGAAGCTTGATGGTTAAGGGGAACCAGGATACAAAGCCATTCAGAGGGTTTTATAACCATTAAGAGGCGGGTTTTTTTCTTGCCAAACAAGATTTACCTCTTAACGATTTAGAAATTGTCTCTTAATGGAACTGTTAAGAGGTAAACAAATTGGACTGGACGGTATACTTCCCAAACCACCAAAAGTGGTATGGTTTGACTTGGTATGACCAATTTGAATGATATGGTGTTTTTTTAAACATATTTACTTGAATCAGATAAAAGCTTATTATGAGTCGGAATGGAACCTGTGACAATACCAAACTATAGAATGATAAAACTGAGGTGGTATTTGGTTCGCATGATGAGATCCGTTGGAATCAAAATTTGAAGAAATTGGAATGGAATTTTATCATATTTGACTATGTGTTTGGTTGGCAAAAATTGGAATGAAGTTTATCAAAAGAAATAAACTTGTCGGTTGGTGGTGGGATGGAGGTGGTGACAACAACGGTGAGTGGTGTGATGACAATGACTGATGGGTGGTTGCGGCTGCAACGATGGTGACGAATGCTGGTGACAATGACTGTGGTGGGTAGGTGGTGGCAACTACATTGGTGGTGATGATGATAGTGGAGGCATATGGTGGCAACAACGACGAAAGGTGGCAATGGCGACAACGACAAGCAATGGTGGCGCGACAGGGACAAAATGTGGTAATAGGGACGACGACAGGTGGTGGTGGTGCGACAGTGACGAAAGGTGGTGGTGATGACAATGATGATGGGTTGAGGTAACAAAGACTATGGTAGTGGTGGGCTCAGTGGGGGGGGGGGGGATGACAATAGGTGGTGATGGTAAGTGACGACAGGGTGTGTGATGGTGTTAATGACATGTGGTAGACATGGTAGCAGCGGTAACCGGTCTGGTGGCGGTGGCGATGACAAAGGTAGCAATGGCAACGACGACTAAGACGGTGGCAGTGGCGGTGACGGTGATCACAGTGGTGGGGATCACAGTAGTTACATCCATCCTAGTGGAAGCCCGTTCCTAAGGGTCCCCTATGAAATGTAATGGAGTAATATAGTTTTTTTTTTCTTTTAAGATGGTAAGAAGGAATTGAAATTTCTTGCTAGAATCAAAGAAATTTACATTCCATTCTCGAGTTCCTTATGGAAATTCAAAAGGAAAACCAAATAGATAAATGAAATTTAATCAATAAAATTGACGATTCTAATTCTTCCAAATTCCACCAAATAAACTATATGAAATTCTCTTGAACTCCCGATTGCTTTAACTACTTTTTGTTGGACCTACATTTAAAATACAAGCCCACACTTAAAATACTTTCAGTTTTCCAGAGTTGCATTGCATTTGCAATTTTGCATCACAGGCTAGGATCAAAATACAAGCCCACACTTATGGGCCAGTTTTTATTTACATGGGTATTTTTCCACAAATTGGTTTAATACTAAAAAATTAAATGGATATTAAAAAAAATCTAAAAATACCTTCCATTAAATTTGTTTCAACTAAACAAAGTTTGACATAAAATCACTTCAAATATAAACATAAAAATTCTTTCTCATTCATTTTTTTAAAACAACGGCAAGCTTTAAAAAAGTTGTTTTTAAAATGAATCATTTCTGTAAAATCAATTTTAATAATTTAATATCTAAAAACCAGATATCATATTGTTTATTGTAAATAAACCAAATATTGTTCCTCTACTTTTTAACAAATTTCATTTAGAATTCTTTAAGGTTTTGTTTTTAATGTGCTAGGACTTAAAATACACAAATTTAGATATCTACAATTTAAACATCTTCAAATGAATAAACTTTAAGTATTTGTGTTTGCTTTATGTTGGAACTTGAATTTTTAAGTACTTTATGAATTTATGGTTTTAATTATTGGTTATATTAATGATTATGTTTTTGAATTTGAAATTTTGTGTTTTAGATGTATAATTTTGCTTAATAAATAATCAGCGATTTATAAAACAACTTATAATTCATATTCAGCGGTAAATTGGTCATTTCTGACATTCAGACTGTTGATTCAGATAAAAAGGTAAACACCAACATCAATTTATCCAGACAGACAAGTTTATTCATACAAACATACAGACAGGATTTGATAAACAACCCCTAAGTATAAATATGATATTAAGATTTTACTTGTAACATGACAGGTTACTATCTTCATGTGTTTTCTTGTTTTCTTGCTTTTTAAGATTTTGCTATTTTTCCATTCACTTTATTCACTACGATTCTCAAAGTCCTTTTTAGTACTTATCTATAAAAAGAAATCTAACAGACTTAAAATAACTATCATGATTTATAAGTAAATGTTAGAAGTTATAACCTCTTTCATGTTTGTTACTAAATGACATAATAAGATATAATTTTAAAGTACTTTTGAAAATTATACAAAGTCTTTTTCATTGTGTCATTTTGTAACAAATTCAAGAACTCATAATACTGTCTTATGTCCAAACAAATGATAAATAAGATCCCAGGGGAGCATGCTTTAGCTCTCGGTAAAAATTGCCAAGGATGTAGTCTGGCCAAAGTCCAGGTGAACCTTCCAAAAAAAAAAAATGATAAATAAAAGTTATAAATCACAAAACAAACAAGGGCTAAGAATCACAAAAACTATTTCTAAACTTACCAAAATTTAATTCACTTTCAAAAAATTAACTTGTTGTATTTGGCAAACTAGCAGATAATCCTAGCTCATAGCTGATAAACTAGTTGTCGACTAATAAACTAGGTGGTAGTTGATAGCTAGCTTACGAATAAATTATGTTTAATAAACATTAATTTATAAATATGCAAAATAACCAAAAAAATATTATAGAATATACTAATTAATAATTAATAAAAATAACTGAAAAAGCTATAAAAAACTAATTTATAATTCATCTAATCAATTTATAAACTCGTTTATCAATTAAGTTAATTCTCTCGAAACAAAATTAAAGTCTACCCGAAAATTAAAATAAAGATGGAGGTTACATATAATTGGAGCATATAGAAACCAAAAAGAAAGTGCTTTTTTTTTCATTCTTTTTTCCAAAATTAGAAAACAGTTACATTATTTTATGCACAACGTACAACAAACACATTGAAAAAGTTTATCCAAAAAAACAGAAAAAATGGAAGTCAGCATCACCTACCACCAGTCGGAAACTTTTCAGAAGAAATCGGAGAAGAAATCGGAAAAACTCCGGCGTAATCTCTCCGCAACCGTCGCCACCGTCACCGCCACCGCCACATGGCAGCCTCACCGTCTCCACCGCCTCCGTCGCTTCCACACCTCAACAAACCCCTAACAAACACCACCGCTGCCTTATTCCACTCCTCCTTCCACCGCCAACCATCTCCGATCAGAATTAGGGCTCGCATTCTTCGATGTCAACAATTCGATAACGGATCTCATAATCATAATCAGAATCAGAATCAGAATCATCACCAGCAACAACAGCAGCAGCTGCAGTGGACTGTGGATTGCGTTAACGGAAGTGAACCGATTCACATTATCCTTAAGCCGACTGCTTCTTCTGGTTCGGCTTCTGCTACAGCGATGCAGATGAATACTGGATTGAAAAGTTCTAAGAAGGTGTGTTTGTTTTATGCTGCGGAAATGGAGGCGCTTGCGCAGCGGATTGCTGCTCAATCGGATGCGATTGAGCTTCGTGGTATCAATTGGAGGTATGTTGTTGAGTTCTTCGATGCGATTGTGTATTTGATTATATATATATATATGTATATATGTATGTATGTATCTGAATTGAATGTATATACTGGAATTTGGATCATGTTTGGAGTCAAAAGTAGTGTATACATACAATTGCATCGGTATGAACTGGATTAGGAAATTTTAGGTTGAAAACAGAGTTGTATTCGTTATACGGATTGTTATTGAATAAGTTATGGTGCTACATGTTGAATTAGTATTAGGATCAGGTGAGACCAAGCTGTTACGGTGAGACCGCGTGAGACCAATACCTAACGTATGAAACTTCATAAAAAAACATCGTAAATGTACGTAAAACTCGAATACGCAGACCTAAAAATCACTTTCGATGCAAAAAAATATCGAAAACAAGCTAAAAAACGAAACCTTCACAGCTCAAGTTCTGTGAAGGTTACATATATATAATGCGAACCTTCACAAAAAACTGATGTGAAGGTTTCGTTTTTTAACCTTTTTTTGGAATTTTTTTTTTTCGATAGTGTTTTTTAGTATGTTTTAACGATGAATGTTCAATTTTTTTTACCTTCACAAATGTTTTGGTGCGAAGTTTCAAGTAAAATATGTTTGTCTCACCGGTCTCACCAAAAAGGCTTGGTCTCACCAGAACTTAAAACATGCATCCCAAATTGGAGTTTATGTTTCTAAAATGTTGATTCTGATACTGACTTTTAACATCTGTTGATCTGTTGTGGCACTTTAATACCTACAAAAACTGGATATTGGCATGGTGCAGGAATTTACTCCCTTAATTCAGCCAAACTGTAAGAGCAAGTAGAGAATACCGATATGCAATATGCAATATGTCATATGTATGTTTTTGTGAAGCTGAAAACATATGTGTAGATTGTTTGTGAATTTTGTCTTCAAACACAAAAGATTAGGAATTACAGAAAATACATATATCATGAGTTTGCAGCAGCTTCCAGAAACACCGGGTGTTCTAAGAATACCACGCAGACTTATTTTCAGTCATTGAATTGATATTAGAACGTTTTGTACATAAAGCAAGTAGAGCACATAGGTTATGCGATAACATTATTTTTTAATCACAAATAAAGACATGTAGAATAAGGCTATAGTATATGATGCCCAACGGTATATGTAATGTATCATCTCATGGTGAAGATGGCTTGCTTTGTGTTGACGTAATTTTTAACCACCAGGAAATTTGAAGATGGATTTCCAAACTTGTCCATACCTAATGCACATGGAATCCGAGGAGAGCATGTAGCTTTCCTTGCATCGTTTAGTTCTCCTGGAGTTATCTTTGAGCAACTATCAATTAGTTATGCATTACCAAAGCTGTTCATTTCCTCCTTCACTTTAGTCCTTCCTTTCTTTCCTACTGGCACTTCTGAGCGCATGGAGGATGAAGGAGATATTGCAACAGCTTTCACTCTTGCTAGATTCTTGTCAAACATTCCAATATCAAGGGGAGGACCTACTAGTGTGGTAATATATGATATCCATGCCTTGCAGGTTGGTTCCATTATCCTCCAATTGAGCTCTTCTATTCCATTCAAAATTTTGATCTGCTTTATCATCTTCAGCTTCTTTTGTAGCCTACCTCAACTAAGTTTGTGTATAAGGATCACTATGGTATTTTCTTGATTTACCCATCCATGGGGTAATGGGTTTGTGCAGGAAAGATTCTACTTTGATGATAATGTATTACCATGCTTTGAGAGTGGGATCCCTTTACTTAAAAGTAGACTTCAACAGCTCCCCGACTCTGACAATGTAAACTTCTTTTCTTGGCAAACAATTTGTTATGCTGGTTGATTTGGCCTTTATATACTGTTGATCAAATATATTTTTGCTTTGAGTTGCTATGGTAGTTCTAGAGCAGAGATTGATATCAGTATGGTAGTTCCGCACTGCAACTTATCTTCGTATTTTCTCCATGATGCAGCAGGCCTCAATTTACTGCACATTGTGACTGTGGTATTAGTATATCTATGCATGGGTTGCCCTTTTTTTTGGGTATGATGGGAGGACAGGACTTAAGTAACTCATATTTAAATAATCGTATGGACTTGAATTTTCATTCTTCATTCACTAGAAGGTTCTTAGATGGTCATGAGCTCCTTGTTTGGATACATATGAGTCCAATTACCTTGTTAAGTTTTTAATTCTTATCTTCTAGTTGTTTCCGGTGATACAAGAGAAACATATACCAATTATACTTGCACATCATTTAAACAAAACAACATTGTTAAAGAGAAATGCATGAATTTCTATATTTTCAAGTTTTACTGACAATAAAAAGAGCGTAAGGGATGTTTAGTTGGTTTTCCATTAAGTCCTATATCGATAAAGTTGCCTGTGTGAATTAATTTGTCTATATAGATTGAGAATATTTTTTTTAGGAAGAGTTTTTTTCAGAGCGTACTTTTTAATTGGGAGGGGAAGGTTTGGGAAAACTTGGCTTTCTGCAGAAATATCCCACTTAGAACTTAGAAGCTTGCTGAATAAGCCACTTCTTATATCATTGAGCGGCTACCAAACAGTCATGTATAGGTAAGTGAATAAGCTGTGAGTCTCATTAAGCTGCTAAAGGACAGACCTACTTGCTGAATAAGCCACTTCTTTACTGACAAGTTTCTCCTACTTTTGATGCTTTACATGTCTGTTTATCAAATGTTGGAGTTTTTGGCTACTCTTTTCTCATCTATAAACTGCATGCTGCTCTTATCTTGTTTAGCATTGAAGCTTGATGTTATTAAAAAGTACCATACTGATTCTCTCTCCATCATTACTGGAAAAAAAGATATCCATTGCTTTTCCAGATGATGGTGCTTGGAAACGGTTTCACAAGCAGCTGCAACACTTCCCAACGGTATGTGAAATATATATATATATATATATATATATATATATATTCTATTTCAAATCTTTATTAGCTTAGAAAAATCTTACGGCTGATTAGTATTCATTTCACATGGGTTCTCATGTTGAGAAGTTGAAGATTACTTATTTACCGAATGCTCATAGTGTGCTTAATTCACTAAGGAAATGCTTACTTCTCAAAACAAACGTGATATTCATGACTTCCATTTCATGCACACATCTTTATATATAGTTATGTGAGCCATGTTACCTTCATTGTTGCTTGCTGCTACTAGTTGGTGTTTTGTCTGCAGATTATATGTGCAAAAGTTCGAGAAGGTGACCAACGAATTGTACGCATTAAAGAGGGAGATCCTAAAGGACGGCATGTTGTGATAGTTGATGATCTTGTTCAATCAGGCGGAACTTTGATTGAATGCCAGGTGCGGAACTGACAAAATTCTGTCATCGTATTCATATTTATATATTTTTCATCTTACTTTTTCATTCATGATCAAGAAAGAATTTAGGTTGTATGTTTGCTTTAGGTTATTTGATTCAAATCCATTCCAATCCTGTGTTTGGTTTGCAGGATTGTACAGATTTATAATCCTAGAATTCCTTTGAGGTCCATCAAATGTAGGATTTTGAAATCAAGGGATTTCGTAGGACTTATATGCAACAATGTTTTAAAATATGTTAAAAAACGTTTGTTTTTTAATAATAAGTTAAATAAAGGTAATTTATTTATTTTTATATTTTCTTTATAAATAACGGAATTCAAATCCGTTCAACTCTACAAACTAAACACAGAAATGATTCCGAATCCTCCCAAATCCAAATCCAAATCCCTACACGAAATCCAATTTATTCCATTCCTACAAACCAAACGGACCCTTAGGTGTTTAAAAGGTGTATCCATCATACACGGGCGGGTGGGTGAGATGGTTTAGATACTTAGATTAAAATCGTGAAGTACCATAGGTTGTAGGTTTGCTTCTTACATCTAACAAATATTTATGTTTTCATCTTTTAAATTTCAGCTCCTTGTACCCAGTCCATGGTATTACTAAAAATATTAAACATTAAAGATACAACTACAAGAGTTGAACTTACAATCTCAAATATAATTATAGACATAACTACCAATTTGCCAAAGCAACTTTGTTTATTTTTCTCCCATTTTGATTGTATTACTTTTCTATATGCATGTGATTTTGACCTTCATTACTTAGGTAGTTTGCATAATGTGATATATTGCTTTAGTACTAACTCGACTCTTGTAGAAAGTGTTGGCTAAACATGGAGCGAAAAAGGTTAGTGCGTATGTGACCCATGGTGTTTTCCCCAAAAGGTCATGGGAGCGGTTCACACATGATACCGGAGGTACATATCCATTGTTTTCATTCTATTTTATGCTTGTTAATTTTCGACTCAAATCCATTTTTCCCTTACCCGTGAAATTCTCAGGACACCCAGATAGCGGATTGACGTTTTTTTGGATCACGGACTCGTGTCCTCTGACGGTGAAGGAAGTGAAGAATAAACCTCCATTTGAAGTCCTGAGTCTTGCTAGTTCAATAGCAGCCACCCTGCAAATATAAAGATCCTCTTTTTCTTTGTTGTTGTTGTTCTTCTTCTCTCTTTTCAATTATAGAGAGACTTGGTTTCCAAAAAGCCCCCAAATATTTACATCATTAATTGTTTCTTTAGGTTAATAAAGGCTGACTCATGTGGCCAATCAAATGATCTCAATTCTGTTTATGCCATTTTCAAGATTCTATCATAATCATGTGTTCTTTTTAAAGGGTGTACTTTGGCTATGTTCAGACTAATTCTAACAAATTATATTGATAAGTGAACCCTGGACAAATAAGACATTTCACCATATCCCCTTGAGCTCTAACCACTACGTCACAAAGACAAACCTTTAGGTTATGAAATCAGATTTTTTTGGAAGGGTATACGACATCAACTCTAATAAACTTAGTGGTCACAATTGTCGTGTAAACCGGGAACTGAACTCTGGACAGATTGGATATTTCATCACATCCTCATGAGCCTCAACCACTATGCCACACCCTTGTGGTTACAAAATTCAAAATGTTTGTTACTTATGGTAATCAAAAGTCACAAGAATCATCTAACTCATATTCAATGTTCATAATATCTAACTTTGTAACATTTAGTACAGAAACAAAAACCTTTTGGGCTTGTTGTGTGTTGTGTGTTTGAGATCAAAAGAGAGGTGGTTTCGTGTTCATTTGACTTTTTGAGAAATCTTTATGTAACTCATGAGTCGATTCAGGGCATTCCCACTGTCGATGGCTTCCCTGGCCCTATCAAAGGCGGTCGATACGTCTTCTGCACCTTTGCATCCGAGTAGGTGATCGGCCAGCCCGGCGTTTAATACAATCCGATCATATGCAGGTCCTTTTTCTCCATGTAAAGCTGCTAATCCCAGCTCTATGTTCTTTGAAACCTGAAATTTTAAGCATTTGTGCAAGATTTTGAGACAGCAATCAAAGGTCCAAACTTCTGTTCGAGAGAAAGAGAGAAAATAAAGTCATCCTAAATGATAGATGAATAAGGCCTTGTTCAGTAGTAGCTTAATGATACAGGAAGTGGCTTATTTGGTAAGCTTTTAGGGAGGAGCTTTATGCAGAAAGCCAAATTTTTCCAAACCTGTCACCCCCAATTAAAAAACACATTTCTTTATGAAAAAACTCTCCTGAACAAAAACCTTCCTGGTTTATTCAGACATTAATCCACACATACAACTTTATTTTATATAGGACTTAATGGAAAACCAACCAAACACCCCCTAAGTGACATGAAGCCTGTTTGTTTGCAGCTTAACAAGACTCACAACTTATTCGATCAGCTTTAAATGAATGTATGGTAGTAGCTTAATCATATAGAAAGTAGCTTATTCAGTAAGTTTTTAAGGGGAGCTTTATGCAAAAAGTCAAAATTTTCCAAACTTGTCCCTCCCGATTAAAAAAACACGCTCCTGAAGTATTTATGAACAAACCATCCCAAACAAAAACCTTCCCAATCTATACACACAGCTTTATCCATATAGCAATTAACGGGAAACCATCCAAACAACCCCTTAGGGTGCAAGGTTTTAGAATTCTAATTTGACAATGGCACATAGGTAATTTATCAATCTTGTTCATCTTCCTGGTTTTCATTCCACCTATTTTGGTCTAAATGTCGCACCAATGACAACAAGATCAAGTAATACGAAAGCTTGGAAGGGGGACGTTTTACTCATCTTGTTGGTATTGCTATGCTTGGCTTAATTTTCACTAAAAAGCGACAGCTTTCATTGAACAAAAAGATCATAAAAAGCATAAATTCTTACCGATCTATCGGTTCTTGGAGTATCCGAGGGTTCAAAACCATACTCCTTTGCATCCACTATTAAGGAAAAACTTTCACGCGATACTCCTGTAAATACCATAAATTAGAAACATATAAAAATTCCGATCGGCTTAGTTATACAGCTTTAAAGATTCTATAGCATGTAAGACATCAACATAATGCAGAGTTGACTATACGTACCATCCACGTCATAAGATGGTGAGGTGTTGAGTGAACGGAAACCAGAACAATAGTTAACAGGAAGCCCTTTTGATGCATTTACCGATCGCAATTTCGTTGTCATTGAAAGCGCCCCTTCTTCCCCCTACATTTAATAACTCACATCAACTTCTTAATTGATAATAAGATTTAGGCGAAGGATCGTATGAGAAGTTGAGTTAATGTCAGAAGCATGAGGAGTGGATTCGAACCCTTGATCGCTTTAATTCTCAAGCTGACCCATGAATCACGCTTGATATGGGGGTTGATCCGGTGCATCTTATCCTAATGTGCATCCGATTTGATAACCACTTCTCACGTTTCTCACATTAACTCAACTTCTCACTTGAACCCAACGCATAAGATATAACTTTTAGCAACTAATGCATACTACATCCCAAAGTAAACGTCCACAATGAAAAAGATACACAGTTTCGGAAATGTGTAATTATTACACGTTTTTAATAAGTCGAAAATTTTACCCTTAATCAGAGGAAGTAATAAATTCCTCCATCTTATAGCAAAGGGTAGAATTGGAAATTAGGCACTTATTTTTGGAAGGGCACACTTATTTTGGGGATGAGAGGGAGTATACCCTCACCAAACCAGTCAACTCCACACAGTGTAGGGTATGGGGAGGGTAAAATGTACACACAATTTATCTCTACCCTTAGCGGTAGAGAGGCTGTTTAGCAGTGATTCATGTAGGTCAAGTGTTTTCCAGATTAGACATGATATGATAAATGATAACTACCAAAATGTTCATACCTTCACCACCAAACCGGAATGAACACCTCTTCTTCTCATGAGCATTAGAAGCGGTTCTTCATAACCTTCATGGTAGAATCCTGCAACGATTGCTTCTTTACCTGTAGCCTATAAGTTATAACATATTGTTTTTACAAATTCTTACTGTTTTATGCAAACTAAAGGATTGATTCTGTACTTGTACATGATTTTAGCACATTAGAAAAGTAAATGCAAGCTTACCCTCACAATTTGCTGAACCTTTTCAGTCGTTGCCAGCGATGGGCGTTTCTTTATATGTTCTCTCATCTCAATTAACGAATATCTGCATAAACCATATAAATATTACTTGTCAAACCTAGCAAAAGATATGGGTACAGGCTAACCGTGTTTCGACTGCCAAGAAAATAACAGACCCATGATTGATTTGGATTAGTATTCTAATTTTACCTTCAATTAATTGTTAACATGTTTCCCACTTAACAACTTTGAACAATCAAAATTAGTCTATGCGTTATGCAATGATATTACTTCATGGCATCCTTGTTTATCATATTGGATTCAATGATTTTGCATTTTTATACAATGAACAAAATGGATCTTGTATGCCTACTTACAAGGAGGGTCGAGCTTCCCGTTGACTCACATAAGCGAAACCAACTGCTTCATCCTGAAAAGACATTTTTTCTAATGCATATCATCATGACAAATAGAAAAGCAATTTGCATTGGAAGCGAAAAGTAGGAAATAACACAGACCTCAAGAAGCTGTTTAGCCTGCAATGGTGTTATATTAGTATTTGCTCCCATGAATTTTAGCATTTGCTCCTCAGTTATGCCACCCTGTACAAAGCCACCTTATCATTTTGCATAAGCTGTACTATATGAAGTGGCAAATGGGGAACTCTTTCCATTTCAAGAAGGGTAAAATGCATCAAGATGCAATAAAGTTTGGTTTAGTTCCTATTTAGTGTAACAATTTCCTTTTGCCAACCGATGTAACAAATATTCAAAATTTCTTATTTTGTAGTTTGTACCCATTTTGACTAGTACCCTGCTGAACTTGAAACTTTTGATGACATGGATTTACAAAAGGTTTACACCGAAGTGGAGATAAATTTGCCATCCACGTCATCAAATGTCACATGATTAGTGTAAAATAGAAAATTCTGAAACTTTGTAACCATAAATAGAGAACTTTCAAACTTTATTACATTGATTGAGAAGGAGAAAAAAAGTCCTTTATTACATTAAATAAGAACTAAGGCAAACTATGTTGCATTTTGATGCATTTTTTCCATAACAAATTTCAAAAAAAGCCATTTTAACATTGTCATTATACCTTTGGTGGCATCCAGTCAACACCATGAAGAAGGGATGCTTCATTGTAACAGGATCTAACAGCAGCAACAAAGAGTGTGCTCCTGAAGAAACGTGTGTTTCCATCGTAAGGTTCACCATAATGAGTCAATGAGCTAACATCAGCTACCGGCACAGGACCTAATGATCCATAAAATTATATCAAAATAGAACATTCACACTAAGGGGCTGTTTGTTTTTAAAAGAAGCACCTCTTAAAACCTCTAAAGTCTGAAAATGAAGAGGTTTCCAGACTTAAGACTGTTTTATTTTTAAGAAAAGGTCTGAAACCTCTTACCATCCTCTGAAATTTTAAGAGGTGCACCATCCGCCTCTTATTTTTTTATATGTGAAATCAGACTTCAGACCTCTTTAAAAACAAACAACACCTAATAATGGTCTTTCAGTTGCCCACTTTTATTAACTAGTACCGAGCTCATCGTCAAACGCAAGGCAGTATGCTTTTAGCTCACGGTCCGTCTCCCTGTTCATTCGTTGACCTATCAAGAACGCTGATAATAATGACTCGCTTACATTATCCGGCGTATCGTGTTCCAACTTCAATGGAAGAACTTCTTTTAAAACACCTTGAACCTCTTCATACCCAAGATGACCACCGGCTAAGATTTCCCTCAGGGCACCCACAAGTCTCATTTCGTAACTCCCATTGCCGACATATTGCGGCCCAATTGAACTCCCAAGTCTCATTATGGAACCTTCTGGATCAGCTAGAAATATTATATCCGAAGGTAGCGTTCGAACCAAATGTGGCCAATATGCATCCATTGCACGCCTTTCCCCTTCGCTCCATTGAGTTGGTTCTGGAAATGCATTTGCACGAATCGTCATAGCTGCAAAGAATGCTCCCAGTTGCGCTTTTGATACCTCTTCTTCATCTTTTAATTCTCCCTTGGCTGACATTAAACATAAGCTTTAATATATAACTGATTTACTACAAGGCGAAGGATCGTGTGAAAAGTTGAGTACAATGTGAGAAGCTTGAGAAGTGGATCTGAACCGTTGATCACTTTTAACCTCATGCCCTCCCTTGAATTGATACTTAGAAAGGAATTGATCCTGTGCATCTCATCCTAAACTGCATCCACTTCTCATCCAACGGTTGATAACCACTTCTCACGCTTCTCACGTTAACCTCAAATTCTCACTGGAACCCAACCCTTTGCAATAAAAACTATATGATGCTATGCTAAATGCTTACGCTTGCAACCTAATTTGACTTCTAATTGCATATAAACTATTATTCTACGAAAATACAAAATGAACTCTAAAAGTTTGCAAGGATCAGCTATTCTGAAATTCACACAAATAATACCAAGTACTATGGTTTCTTTTGCATTAAAATTTCCACAATTCGAAAAAAATTATTCATACTAGCAAATTTAGCACCTTCAACTTTCTATCCTTGTATCATATTAATTACATTGTAACTGAATGCAACAGAAAATCTAAAGAACTAATATGATCCAATAAACCATTTAATTTCAAATATCAATATCTGCCTATAGACTATAAACCTTCTAATGCCTTTTTTTTTCTTTTGAAAGGGTATCCGAGGCTTTGCCCCGACTAATCCCGGCAAGGTTCACCGACATCTAAAGCATGCTGCCCTGAGTTAATCCTCAGTGACCACAATCTGGAAACCTTCTAATGCTTTATGAATCATATAATCTGAATCCTAAAAAATCAAACTATGTCTGTGAACATTTTGCTTCTAATGCATCGTTTGGTAACAATAAGGTAGCTTATAAGTCAACTTATAAGTCAGTTACATGTTTGGATGGACCATTAGGTAGTTTATAAGCTAGCTTTTTGAAAAGCTACCCTCACTAGCATTTTGGTGACTTATCAGACTTACTATTTTTTATCCCAAATATACCCTTGATACTTTTTACACTACCAATTTTTAAACATGTCCTTTTTCTTTTCTTTTTTTCATTTTACAATCATAAGCTTTGCCAACCACAACTTATTCATTAGCTAGCTTATCAGTCATCACCTCGCTTATCCGTTATAAGGTAACTAATCAGCTAGTTTGCCAAACATAGCCCTAAATCAAACCAAAAGTTTGCAACAATTGAAACACACACATCATGAAAACTATGCAAGCTTTACAATATCATCATCAAAAAATCAAATCAAATCAAATCATCCAAAAACTACAAACAAAAAATATTATTTTACCAGATCTTAATATAGTATCCAAAACCTTAAAAGCTTGTTCTTCCGTAAGTGGCTTGGTCTGCGTGGGCCCTGTACAAACCCTAGCCTGAGCTTCCAACACCGTCTTATTAGGTTCCCGATTATGCCTAGGCCTCCGAAACGTAGTCGACAAAGTAGGATTACGTGCGTCTGATTCATTAAGCCCGAAATACTGATCGATTGAAGCTGGATTCAACACCGCCTTAATGGTGGTCAATTGGGGGCTTCTTCGTGATTTTGGGAGAAATTGAAGATTGTGTGATTCGATTGATGAGGTTTTGATGTTGTTGATGGATGGAATTGTGGTGTGGATGAGAGATTTCATGGCGATTTTGGGATCTTTGGTTCGAAATTTGGGGAAACTTGAAATCGGAGCTTATCTATTAAGCCAAAAAATAAGGCGGATTGAACAATATTTAAATATGAAGTAAAACTACAATTTTGGTCCCTGTGGTTTACATGAATATCTGTTGTTTACGTTTTGTTTTAAAAATGGTTCATGATTAGTAACTTCGTTAAATATGTTTGTTAAGTAATGGGCGTTTATGTGTTTTTATGGTTTTTTCTATTTTTAACCAAATGATCAAAGTTATAGCTTACCTGAATTATGTACTCAAAGACTTAGAATGGATAAGAAAAGAAAATGATGTAAAAGACATTAATAATATGAACAGAGTTGACGATCAATGACCATTCTCAAAGTGAAATATAAACGTTATGAACTATTATTGTAGTATTGAAGTCAAATGATCGCTTTTAAAGATGAATGTAAACTATAAGGACCAAAGTTTGTCATTTATTCTTAAATATATAGAGGTACGGTTAGGTTAGGTTCAAAGAAAACGGCCTATGAATAATTTATAATGTCAACATGTGCATATGCATAATGCACAAGTGCATGAAAATTTTAAAAAAAAAAAACAACTTAATCACTTTTATGCACAAGTGCCTAAGATCTAGATGGAGGACTACAACAGGGTTTTTCAGTTTTCCGCTCTTTTTAAGGTTTTTCCTTGAGCATGTCTCTATAAAAAGAATACAACAATCTTTAAATAATATTACATGAACATTAAAAAAAAGGAAACAATATTTTACAACCAAAAAACTATAAACGTTTAACTTTGTCGTGTTTTTTATCTTGAAAATTTAATGTTATATGGTTATTAAAGAAAATAGTTCATGTAGTAAACTAGTCATTATAGTTGTTGTCGATTATGCAAATCCCTAAGTTCAATTATGAAGTATGAAAACAATAATAAGTTGTAAAATATATAAAGAAAAATAACAGTAAATTGTAAACCATCAACCATCGACACTTTTTTGACCCTCTTGTATTCAGCCTGCAACTTCACAAAACCAATATCATTAGTTAGTTTGTTTCATTTAATTAGAAGTAATGATTAAAAGATATATATTATATGAACATTCAAAAAGAATATTAATTGTGGATCAGAGTAATTAATAAAGACTTGTACACCTTCAAACAACTGATGAAAAGAAAGGGCTATCAGCTATGGTTTAATGGTCCACGTGTTGTTTGAAGCTCCCACACCAAGTCCAATAACTATGGAGTGAACCACCGGTCCAACCTCCAACACCTATACACACATGTACATATATATATATATATAGACACACATCCCATTAATTAATAACTTCAAAATAAAAACAAAATTAAAATTTCACGACAGCTAGCCCAGTCTATGAACACTAACCATGGCGACAACGCGGTTCCTTAGTAGTTGTGCACCTGTCCGTCCATTTTGAGACCCATAATGGTGTCCATGCACCACAGGTTCACCAACACCCACCATCTCCCGGTCAACGCCCACCTCACCACCCGAAGTCGTGTTATGCTTCTTCATATATATGCAAGTAGCTATGGAATCCAGCATCAGCGAGAAAACGGCTGACAACATCGCCATAAGACCAGTGAATGGGAGCATGTGCCAGGGGTTATCAGCCAGACAGTTGGACCCCAACATCTCGAATGCTTCCGGCAACACATGGACGAACCCGCTTGTCGGTATTACTCTGGAGGCAAATGCCTTAACTACTACAAAGACGTTGCCTTCGAGATCGAAACCCCTATGAGGCTTATAGACATGTCAAAATTCTAGCACAAGTAATTAGGGTATAGTATAGGCAAAGTGGCAAACAACACATTTTCCTTTTATGGGAGCCATTCTATCTATCTTACTAGCTAAATGCTAAAATTCGTTATCTCTTTCTGTTACTGGTGTGTCTTTAACAGCTTAAGTTTTTTATATTTAGAATATCATTCTCTTACAAGTATGTCTTTAAGAGCTTAGGTTTTTTATATCTAGAATATCATTATGTTATTTTTTTGGGTTAATTACATGGGTGTGTATCGAACTTGTCACGTTTTTTCATTGTATGTATCCAACTTTTAAAATTGTCATTGTATGTATCGAACTTGCTAAACTTTGCCATTGTATGTATGTTACCTGCTTAGAAGGTAAACCGATACATACAATGGCAAAGTTTAGCAAGTTCAATACATACAATGGCAAAGTTTAGCAAGTTCGATACATACAATGGTTACGAAAGCTAAACTTTGCCATTGTATGTATGTTGCCATTGACCGGTTACCTGCTTAGAAGGTAAACCGATACATACAATGGCAAAGTTTAGCAAGTTCGATACATACAATGACAAATTTAAAAGTTGAGTACATACAATGAAAAAACGTGACAAGTTCGATACACACCCATCTAATTAACCCTTTTTTTTGTACAACACAAAAACAATAATGCATTACCACCAAACATCCACACAATACAAAGTCCAAAAAATTCTGTTAGTAGAATGAAATTATGTAATACCCTATTACTATTAGAGATGTTTTATTAGAGGTGTCAAAATTGTACCATGAAAAATCAACCAATTGCATTACCAACCTAACTAATTCAATAAATTAGTACCGACTAAATTGGTTGGTACGTGGTATTGAAGATCATCATCTATCACGTGAGGACACCCTCATAATCACATATTATGTGTGACCCACATCATATGTGGTTATGAGTGTTCCTTTAAACGAGATGTGTTCTCGTATAAACCTGCATATATGTATATACGTATATATATATTATTATATCTATACCATTGTTAAATTACAAACCTACAAACCAAATCTAATTAACCAAAAGATCATGATCGATGAATTAATTTCTAATTTGATTTTTCAGCAACAAAAGATCATGATGGATGAAATTGAATTATGGTTGATTACATTAAAATCATGGTATTTGGTTAGAATATTAAATTATAATTAGCATCAATTAACAACGATCATGTCAAATTCCGCCATAAATATTTCCAGCGGATTTTCGACGGACGTTAATTTAGTCAAACAAAGTTGACTTTCGTCGGAAATCCGTCGGAAATATTTCAAAATTTTAAAAGTATAAAAATCAAAAAAACTTTCCAGCGGATTTCCGACGGATTCTAATTATTTTTTTTAATTTACTAATTCGATATAATTAATTAACATTTTCCGGCAGGTTTTAATTAATTAATTACAATCTGTCGAAAATCGGCCGAAAATCTCAATATTTTTGAAAAAAAATTAAAAATATTTCCGACGGATTTAAAAAGATAATAAAAATTATATTCTTTTTTAAATCCGCCGGAAATATTAATATATTTTTCTAAAAAATTGAAATATTTTCGACGGATTTCCAGCAGTTTTAAAAATTATAAAAAATATTTTTTTAATCCGCCGGAAATATTAACATATTTTTCTAAAAAATAGAAATATTTTCGGCGGATTTAAAAAAATTATAAATTTTTTAAAAAAAAAATCCGTCGGAATAGTGATTGTTATATCAACTCATCTTGGGGGCGTTTGATTTTCAGAATGGAATTTGGTGGATTTTGAATCCTTTAAAAATGTTTGACTTTAAACCAAATTGAATATCTTGAATGTTTTTTTTTAAGTTGTTTTTAAACCAAGTTGACTAGAGGGACAAAAACCCCTGTGAGGCTGGTGATAAAGAGCACGGCAATGCCAAGGACTTTTAAAGGGAGTGCCTTCGTAAGCTGTTGCATGCGTTGTCTGTTTCTTCTTCACATTGGGCAGCTGTTTGGGTAGAGAAGATAGCTATGAAAATGATGATGAGTTTTAGAATCAAGTTAGCAGCCATGTTGGCAGAACTGCGAGATCTTGATCTTAATTACCTTATGTGATTGCCTCTCTTTGTTGAGTATTATATATAAACACTCGGTGGCCAAGGCTTATAGACATGTCAAAATTCTAGCACAAGTAATCAGGGTATAGTATAGGCAAAGTGGCAAACAACACATTATTTAACTTTACACCTTTATTTTTCGGTTACTTACTGAGTCTACTTCTTCTTCTCTCTCGTTTTACGACAAGCTCATTTCATATTCATATGCTTCTCAAAGTTGTAAATTGAAATCATAATTGATGTGTGTTTTGATGTAATGAAACACTCACTAGTCACTACAGCCTACCCTACAGATACCGAGTAATAAAACATTTCTTAAAAACTTAAATGCGAACACTCTTTTCGTTTTTTTAAGAAAGATGTCATGGGCTATGTTCATACTAATCGTTTTATTTTTTACTACTAAGATTTCCATTTCCATACATGTAATGAATCAACCACCCATGAGTATGTACCACCTTTTTTTTATAATTTTATGAAAGTTTATTATTTTGTGCTCTTTGGTTCCAATTAGTCGTCCCTAAAGGAACCAACATTTCATGAGTACTCAATTAATGTTTACTTCTAGTTTGTAGTTTTTGTTAATCTTCGTTCAACTTAATTAGGATATACAGTGTTTAGAAGACACAACTTTAATCCATTTAATTGCCATTTTTGTGTACTTGAGAATATATATATAGTTTAAAAGATGTTTTAGTAAATAAAATGAATAATAATATTCTTTATTTAAAAATAGAAAAGTGTGTATAAACATTCACATGTTATTCTCACTTAAGAAAATGTGGAAATGGAAGTTTAATTTCGGCAAAATTAAATAATTCTTTGGTGTTCCAAAAGCTAAGAAAATAATTTTCATCATAAAACTAATATAGTAAGAAAGATTAAAAAAGAATCATACACTACTAGAAAAATAGGCAATTCTGGTGGAAATTTCTAGCGGAAAAATCCGCCAGGAATATTTTCGACGGACGTTAATTTAGTCAAATAAAGTTGACTTTCGCCGGAAATCCGTTGAAAGTATTTCAAAAAATAAAAAGTATAAAAATAAATAAAAGTTTCCGACGGGTTCTAACTATATTTTAATTTACTAATTCGATATAATTAATTAACATTTTCAGGTGGATTTCCGGTGGATTTTAATTAATTATAATCCGCCGAAAATCTTAATATTTTTGAAAAAAAATTAAAAATATTTTGGGGGATTTCCGGCGGATTTAAATTTTTTTATAAAAAAATATATATTTTTTAAATCCGCCAAAAATCTATACTATTTTATAAAGCATTTAATCACCAAACTCTTAAACACAACCTTTAAAGCCTATGGTACTACTTCTAATGCACAATTTCTTAAGACTCTTAAAATTTCAACATCCGCTTGATAATTTTAAAATCTGGCGGACGACTCTTTGATTCCCTCCCTACCAACACATATCCCAAACCGACTATTAAGTTCTCTATGCAACCTTTTTAAGAATCCAAGATTGAACAACCTTCAGGCTTCAGCCTCAAGTTCTACAGGTACGTCTTCTTGTTTTTCTCACCATCAATTTCTTTGTTACTCTACTTCTTCTGCTAGCTTTTGAAATCGATTAGGTTAATCGATTTTGCAATGGCTAGAAGTCAATTTGCTGCATGATTTTTTTTCATTCTGTTTTTTGAGTATTCAGTCTCATTAATAGCTACAACAAAATTTATGTATGGAGGTTGTTTTATTCATCTTTATAAGAATACTACATATACAGGTTAGTCGCGTTTTTTTTAGTATTTAAATTCTTTAACAAATGTCTAAAATATCTGTAGGTGGTGGACTGAATGCTTTGTCCAAGCTCATTCAAATGCTTCTCTAAATCTATTGGAGGTGAGTCTTGTTTTTTCTTTAACTGCATGTCTATGGCATTTAAGGGTTGTTTACCCAAACACTTACCCAGTAAACTATTTTGAAAAATTCAACAATGTATTTTACCTTATTAAGATTTTTGTCCACTAAAATGGCGTCATATGCAATAATTGACCTGGTATGTGCTAACCAGGTAAGTAGGGATGGCAACGAGGCGGGTACCCCCCTTACTTGCAACCTTGTCCCTGGTTTGTGACTATGTAAAAACCCGTTCTCCGTCCACGTTTTAGACCCAATCCCTGACCAGTTCAGTGTTAGTAGACACGTTGACAGGCTGCAATTTGTATAAGCAACAATAGTTGTAAAAAACCATCATTGTCATGTTACCAATACTTTCAAATGCTAGAGAAACATGAATGAAGTGCATGTTTTAGTTTATTTGCTGGAATAGTTGCATGATAACGATTAATCTAGGTAAAAGAAACACGTAAACTAAAAATAAACCATAAGAACCAGGGGTGGAGAGATTGGTTATTATAAAGTATATTTGATGAAAGTTTGAAGTTGAGAATGCTGTAATCTTTCACTGAAATACAATTGGGTTTGAAAATTGCAGTTATGCAAAGGGTCACAATGCTGTTTCAAATTATATACAACAGAGACTTTATACATGAATTGCACTTGGTAAGTTGTATTAACATGGGCAATATAGGTGTTAGATGTTTCTCTCAACGTTTATTATGTTTAACAGTTGAATTTTACCATGCTCTGGCAAGGTCATGTAATATGTCATATACTCAACGAGGATTTCTTGATTTCATGTGTTTCTTTATAATGTTACAGTTCACACCATCAAGTTGATTGGAGTAAATCTCAATGAGCTTTTTCATTTGGTTGCAATATCATACAATCTTGGTGTTTTTGCATTATCATAGGAAATACATGAGTTAGATGCTATTTGTGATTTTTGTATACATTTATTTATTATTGCTTTGGGGAAATGTTGTGTTCAAGAAATATGTTAATCTATGTTTTTTTATGATCTGTGTTGATAATTATTTCTTTACAAGCTTCAAAATAGTTTACAAGTTTAGCGTAAGGGACTTGATTTTTGTTTTTATTTTATGAATTTTTTATAGCATAAAACTTGCTTTTATGCTACAATAATCTCATATTGTATATGAAATGAATTTTGGTTGGGAAACCACTGCATTAGGATAATGTCATAATTGTAACTATATATCAGGGAAACAATTAATATGTACTCAACTATATAAGTGAAAATTTTACCTTTTTCCCTTTATAATTGTAATGATATTGAACTTTGGAATTATCTTTTCCAGTTATGTAAACTTTAATGTATACAAACTCAAAGTGTGAGCGAATGATGATATGAAAAGTGTTAAGGTAAGCTTAATAGGCTTTTTACTAAAAGCTTATGCGAGTAAGTGCTAACTGTCGTAAAATTGTTCGCTCTCACTTATCAAGTAAGATTCTTGGTTGTTTTTTTTAGTTCTTACTAGGTAAGATTTTTTGTCCTTGCCATTTTATCTCGTAAGGTAATTTGAATGATAAGCGATTATACGGTAAGCAATTGGTAAATGCCCCTTAAGGTGGCGTTTGTTTTTTAAGAGATGCTGAAATCTGAAATCTGATTCCACTTCTGATTTTTAAGAGGTGATACTGAAATCTGAAATCTAAATTAATTAGACCGTTTGTTTTTGTAAACCATAAAACATCTGAATATTTATACTTGACTATTATTTTAATTTATATTTATATTGTTTTAATTTACAACAACTATTGATGTAATTACCTATGGTGATGGTGAGTTGCAGCAGCAACACCACAACAACAATTCAAGTGAATATTATTAGAACTTTTATACATTATTTGGTCTTTCCTATAACAATTCAAGTGATAATTCCTACAACTCTAAAAAAAACTTCCAGTGAATTATTAGACATTATTTGGTCTTCCAGTTTATTGATCATATATCACTCTCATCATCTCAGGTAAAATTGTATATACACAGATATTTATATGTATATATTAATAAAGATTAGTGGCAGTAGTCGAAGGTGATGCTTGAAGAAGGCTGTAGCAGTAGTCGGTGAGAGGCAATAGTCAATGAGAGGCAAAATAGAAGGAGATGGGTTTTTAAGGAGGTGGGTTTTAGAGGCGTCTAAATAATTTAGACCCTAGAACATATCTTATTCGGTTAGAGGAATTTCAGTGTGCAGAGCCTCTAAAATATAAAACAAAACAAACAATCTGATTATCTCAAAGTCTAAATCGGTCAGACTTAGGTGGCAATTCAGATCTTAAATTTCCAAAACAAACAGCCCCTAAGTGTTTTAAGTTTTTGACTTCACAATTGAAATGCATCCCGTCGCATTGCACGGGAAAACTGCTAGTAGTAACATATTTATCCAAAAAAATTAGTTGTAAGGCGAAGCTAGGGTCTAAGTTGTAGGGTCCACGGACCCCACTAAGGCTGTACGCACCGGGGCTTCGGCTTGGGAGCGGCTAAACCCGCGCTACCCGCCGGCTTTGGAGAGCTTGGGTGCGTGGGTAGATGAACCCGGCGGCTTGATGGTGAAACGGGTTGGGAGAGCCGTTGTCAAACGGCTCTCTCAACGGTAAAAAATCTATTTTTTTTTTTTACTTTTTTCTTTTTTTCAATTTTTACTCCTATAAATACTCATTTAACCCAACTTCTTTTTTCACACAAACAACCTTCAATTCTTCAACTCTTTTCTCACACAAACAACCTCCAATTCTTCAAACCTCCCACTCTTCAAACGATGAATCCAAACGATCGAAACCTCGGATCTTCATCACGGCGCGCGAAATGTAAACGTCGGGCGGAACCCGAGACCCCTTCGAAGCCCTCTTTCAAAGTCGACGTTACGCACACCGGGTTCCCTCCACAATATCCACCCGATTACGATGTCGAATTTTCGCCGAAAGGTTTTTGTATCACAATTAGTCATCCTCAAGCTCCTCAACCCGGGAGCTCTTCACTACCCAATCAACCCGGGAGCTCTTCACAAGCTCCTCCACCCGATTATCAATCGCTTCCTTCGTGGACTAATCCATTTTTTCCTCCTCTTTATCAACCACAATTTGTACCCGGTTACCAACCCAATTACCAACCCGTAAAAGAGGAAGACACTTCCGATGAGGAAGAACCTTCACCAACGACCCAAGAAGAGGAAGACATTAAGTTTTACACCATCCGCACTACCATCTCCGGGGTAAAAAGCTCTTCGATACTTTGAAACGAAAAGAGGAGATCAAAGCCAAATATGGCTTGTAATTTTTAGTTTATTTAATGTTTTAGTTTATTCTATTTAATTATGTAATGTTTAATTTTAATTTTTAGTTAATCTAATTATGTAATTTTAATTTTTAGTTAATTAATTATTAATCTTATTATTAATTAATTAATTACATGTTTTATTTAATTAATGTTATTTAATTAAATGAAATAAATAAAATAAATTGAAAAGTGAGAGGGTTGGGAGGGTTGGGTGTGTGTTGTAGAGGGTTATGGGAGGGTAAAGAGAGGGTTGACCAAAAGCTGATGTGGAAGCTGATGTGGCATTCAAAAAGTGAGTGGGTTGAGAGGGTTGGAGAGCATGGGTGCGAGTAGCCTAAAAAACTAAGAATAAAGATTATTATACTATAAAAAAAATTATCCCTGATTATTAGAAGAGATGTTATAGCTACGGACCCCATTAAATAAACAGAAGACCCCACTTGGTTTTTCAAATAAAAATAACTTCTTTGAAAGGAGGTAAGTATCAAACTCCTCACCTTATATTATTTGATAAAAATTAAATTTAGAATTTGATGAATTTAATAGTTTTGACTATATTTTTTACTAAATCTTTTAAGTGTTTACATTAACGATATATATATATATATATATTATATAATACTAAGATTTTACATCAAATTATATATTTGTTAAATTATTAAGTATTTGTATTTTTTGTATTAGTGTTTTTGATATGTTTATTAACAATTGAGTAAGCCTTGTTGGTAGAAGGGTCACCTTCTTGGAGTAAAAGTCTCAGGTTCAAACCTGGGAATAGATGTTTCTAATCTAACTAATTTGTATACTACAATTAATTAAACTACAATTAAATAATAGCATTAATGTTATTTATATATTTAATTGTTTAAAAAAGTTAGATTTTAATGTCAAAATATTAATAATGAGATAAATCTTTTTTTTTTAAATGTAGAGACTAATTATAAAATGTAATTTGGTTTTTATTTTTATATCTTTTATTATATTTATCAAAGTTTTAAATCACGTTAGTAATGACATGATAATAAGATAAAACCTTATACAACAAGGCCATAATGTTTTTCAAACCGTGATTTATCACAAGTCACCAAAGTTTCTGGATCCGCCACTGATGATGTATATATCAACTTCTTAGTTTAACGATAATTTGCAACTAAAAAAGATATGCGAGATTTATTTATATGTTTTGTGTCCAGTTTCTTGTCATCAACTCTAACATATAAATTTTTTCCAGTTATTAATGAAAACAATATGGTGTATATTTTTTTTTTCTAAGTTGGTATTGAAAAGATAAAATAGTTAAGCCATGTACGATCTTTTCAAGATCCATGACATTTTTATAAGTTACGAGGATCTAAAACAATTACAAAGTTTATAATCAATACCTAAAAATTAAAAGATTTTTGAATTTGACTTCCCAACATAAAAATCCACTCAAATTATAAATCATATATATATAGGGGTGGGTTCAAATGTGTACCATTTTTTCATTGTAAACCGTGAGGACGAATCTCAGTCACTCATCTTGCGGTTACGGTGGACGTGATCATGGAGACTTGACGCGATTCATGAGAGGGTAGAGATTGCCGATCAAAGCCGTCTTTATTTACCGAGATGAGTGGTTAAGATTGCTTCTCGCGCTTTCTTAAAAAAATATATTTTTCGTATGAACCTCCTATATATATTATCAAATTTAAAAAAAATGCAAGAACAAGAATAGCAATTTTAACAAACCACAAGGCTGTGGCGTACTGGTTAAGGCCTATGGGGAAGTGGCTAGTTAACCCTTCTACCCCAGGTTCGAATCCAGGTGCTTCCAGATTGTGGCCACTGGGGATTAACTCAGGGCAGCATGCTTTAGCTGTCGGTAAACCTTGCCGGGATTAGTCGGGGCAAAGCCTCGGATACCCTTTCAAAAAAAAGAAGGGACAAAAAAAACATGACTTACTCATAAAATTAATTTGCCTTATTGGGCCATCAATGAGACAGTTGGGCTTGGGCTTGGGCCTGGGCTTATATGTGTTTTTCTGGCTACCCAAATGGCAAATTGGCACAATAGGCACAGCTCAGCATCAAAAGTAAGAAAGACTCCATAACCAGAGAGCTTAACTTCCATTTCTAACACAAAATATTCAATTACAAAAAAAAAAGCATCACATTCATCAAAATCGCACCTTCAATTCAAATCGTCTTCTTCAAAATCGGTTTCAATTTTGCAGATTATTGCAGCAGATCAGTAATGGAGCATTGATCTCTAGGGCAAATTCATCGATTTTGCCAACAGATCTTCAATCGATACATATATATATATATATATTATACATATCAATATATACGGATCTGATCTATCTCTATCGGTTTTTGGAGTAATTGATGGCGGGGGCGGCCTCTGCGCTGTTCCTTCTCGACATCAAAGGCCGAGTTTTGGTGTGGCGTGACTACCGTGGCGATGTCTCCGCTATCCAGGCCGAACGTTTCTTCGCTAAACTCATTGACAAAGAGGTTTTTATTTGTTAATTAAGATCTGTTTTCATGTGTTTTTGATAGAATGTGATCAATGTTAGCCATTAATGACTTGTGTTATAGGTCAGTTAAGGTTAGATGATGATCATAATGAATGCTATAATTGTAGATTATGCTTAAATTGCTTATGTTATGTAGCAGGTTTTTTTTGATAAATGTTGTACTGAATTGCCTTTTGGATTGACATCAACTATGATCTGTTAAAAGCTCACAAGTTTATTTCATTATGTTGATTGTATGTTTTTGTGTGATTTTGGTTATAAAGTGTAGGAATAGTTAAAGGAATAGTGTATGATTATTTGTGAGCTGGATTTTAGTTTAAAACTGAAACCACACCTCAGATCATGGTCAAGAGGAAATGCTCTGTGTTTTTTTTTTATTCAGCTTCAAAGTAGATTAGTCTTGTTTGATGTACCGTAAACTAAGTGTCTAGGACTATTTATCATGTGTTTTGATAGAATCTGCATTAACGTATCATGGCAAGTGTTTTGAGGAAAAAATGAAGCAATCTTAGCTATTAACTCATGTTATAGGTAAGTTAAGGTTAGATGATCATAATGATATTGAAGATTATGCATATGTAGCAGATTTTTGATAAGTTTCGTACTGGATTGTTTTCGGATTGACACTAAGTATGATCTGCTAAAAGCTCACGAGTTTATTCATCCTGTCGATTGTACGTTTCTGTATGCTTTTATTATGAAGTGTAGGAACAGCTAAAGGATTAGTATATGATTATTTGAGCTGGATTGGTTAGTTTAAGATTGAAACCAAACATGGATCATGATCAAGAGGATGAGCTCTGTCTTTTTTTAGTTCAGCTTCGAATTATTTGTCCTGTTTGCAATGAGCATGTCTAATTTGTTGATGGTGAACTTCAGGGTGATGCAGATGCTCAAGATCCTGTTGTGTATGATAATGGTGTCACCTATATGTTTGTACAACACAACAATGTGTATCTAATGACTGCATCAAGGCAGAACTGTAATGCCGCTAGCCTTCTCCTGTTTCTACATCGTGTAGTTGACGTAAGCACTATTTGGTAATTGGATGCAACAGCTTTTCATTTTTCTGTTTGTTACTTAAAGAAAGATATATATTATATAGTCACATCACATGTCATCCTAGAAACTTTTTGAACTTTTTTCAAAACTCCCCCTTCCCACATATCCATACAGAAATCTTTTCACTCGGCTGAAAATTTTAGTATTAACCTTACAAGACATTATATTATTTATCAAATTTGTGTTTGTTGTTGACAACAGGTATTTAAGCATTACTTTGAGGAGCTAGAGGAGGAATCACTTAGAGATAACTTTGTTGTAGTGGTATGTGTATTTTACGATATATTCTCACTAAATATGCCATTATAAGAAGGATAAAGCCTGAAGGAAAAGCCTGATGATGTTTTTGCAGTATGAGTTGCTTGATGAAATGATGGACTTTGGTTACCCTCAGTACACTGAAGCTAAAATTCTCAGTGAGTTTATCAAGACTGATGCTTACAGGATGGAAGTTGCCCAGAGGCCTCCCATGGCTGTTACAAATGCTGTGTCCTGGCGTAGTGAAGGGATACGATACAAGAAGAACGAGGTAGGTCTTCTTCTTGGTCAAAGTTAGGTAGTTATGGAGATGAGGGTACAAAAAGAACTTTCTTGCCTTGTTCAGGTATTTTTGGATGTTGTGGAGAGTGTGAATATACTCGTCAACAGTAATGGTCAAATAGTTAGGTCCGAGGTTGTTGGGGCATTGAAGATGCGGACTTACCTCAGGTAATTTGTTTTACTCTTGTTCTTTTGTTAGATGCTGCATACCATCCTATTGCTGGACTAGCTGGAAGTATATCATTCTTATTGTCTTGTTTATGTTATTAACTTGTAACTTTCAGGCACTCTAATGTATACAATTGCTGTTTGAGGGAATTTTGGCATAAAGAAATTCTTTCATTGATCCTATTGAGATCAAAAGATATCCCTTGCTTTTGATGCTTATAATACCATTTCTGTCCTTTCATAGTTTCATTGTTGTCCATGTTGCCATGGCCGCAAAAACATCTAAAAGAAACACAGATCTTCTGTAACTACTGAAAGTGATTGCTTCATTGCTTGCAGTGGTATGCCTGAGTGTAAGCTTGGGCTAAATGACAGAGTATTGTTGGAGGCACAAGGACGATCTACCAAGGGAAAAGCTATCGACTTGGATGACATTAAGTTTCATCAGTATGTCGTCCAACCCTTTAGTGGCCTCGAGATACTTGATCATCCTTAACTATTTTTTGGCACATAGTTTTATTTATCATTATTGATTATCTGCTGCTAGTTTTCAGCCAATGTGCAATTTTGGTGTAGGTGTGTGCGCTTGGCTCGTTTTGAAAATGATCGAACGATATCCTTTGTACCTCCTGATGGATCTTTTGACCTCATGACATATCGACTTAGTACTCAGGTTTTTGCAGCTCCCATCCTTGACCTCAATAAGTAATTCCCATTTTACCCCTCTCTATTTCCTGGGGTTGGGTTCCAGTGAGAAGGGAAGTTATGGTGAGAAGGGTAAGAAGGGATCTCCATCTTTGGATCTCCATCACTTTTAATTGAAGATCACCCCTACTGAGATGCACCTAGATCAATTCTCATGAGAAGCGTAATTCTTGGGTGAGGGTGAGATTAAAAGTGATCAAGGGTCCAAATCCCTTCTTATCCTTTCTTGCCTTTAAGGCGTCGTTTGTTTTTAAGAGCTCTGAAGTCTGAAGTCTGGTTTCAAATCTAGAAAGTAAGAGGTGGATAGTGCACCTCTTAAAGTTTCAAAGGACGGGAAGAGGTTTTCAGACCTTTTCTTAAAAATAAAACAAACAGTCTTAAGTCTGCAAACCTCTTAATTTTCAGACTTGAGAGGTTTTAAGAGGTATTTAGAAAAAACAAATAGCCCATAACTCTTTTTCTCACACGATCCTTCATCGTGTTTCCTGATTCAGGTAAAGCCTCTGATATGGGTGGAAGCTCAAATCGAAAGGCATTCTAGAAGTCGTATGGAAATAACGGTAAAAGCTCGGAGCCAATTTAAGGAGCGTAGGTAAATTTTTTATTTTTCTAGCATCCGTTTGAAGAGTTAAAACTGCATACCTTGTCTATTACCCCTTTCGGTTGGATTGCTGGCTTGAACAGAAAACCTCAAAGTTTCACTCATATGGTTTGCTATTTTGACTTGGCAGCACTGCAACCAATGTCGAGATTGAATTTCCCGTGCCGCCTGATGCTACAAATCCAAATGTTCGGACTTCCATGGGATCAGCTGCGTATGCACCCGAAAACGACGCACTCTGCTGGAAAATAAAATCATTTCCAGGTGGTAAGGTAAGTGTTTATTTTCTTTCATATATGTTGTTCATCTTCAATTGCCAATTTGAAGCATTGGCCAAGTCAATCAGGGTCTGTTAGCAACTTAATGAGCTTAATGAGACTCCCAACTTATTCGATCAGTTATATATGAGTGTTTGGTAGTGGCTTAATGATATAGAAAGTGGCCTAGCTGTTTGGTTGGTTTTCCATTAAGTCAGGCTATGAATAAAGTTGTCTTTGTGGATTAATCTATCTCTATAGATTGGAAAGGTTTTTTCATTGATGGAAGGAGCGTGTTTTTTAATTGGGAGAGACAGGTCTGGACAAAAGCTGGCTTTCTGCAAGCTCCCTCCTAAAAGCTTATTGAATAAGCGACTTTCTATATCATTAAGCCACTATCGAACAGTCATGTATAGCTGACTGAATAAGCTACATTTCCCATCAAGCTCATTAAGCTACTAGCAAGCAGACCCTTATTCAGTAAGCTTATAGGGAGGGAGCTTTATGCAGAAAACCAAGTTTCTCCAAACCTGCCCCTCTTAATCTTTAGAAACAAGCTTCCTTCCATCTATGAAAAAACCCAAACAAAAACTTCTTAATCTATACAAACAAATTAATCCATACGACCAACTTTATCGATACAAGATTTAATAAAAAACCAACCAAACATCCCCTTTGTGTACGTTGAATTTCCAAAGGGGTTTAAGCTAATTTCGGTGGATGTTTCAGGAATACATGTTGAGAGCAGAGTTCAGACTTCCGAGTATTGTAGATGAAGAAGCAGCCCCCGAGAGAAAAGCTCCAATCCGTGTGAAGTTTGAGATACCGTATTTCACAGTTTCAGGAATACAGGTGAGCCTTTCTCAGTTGTCGCATTTTGGTTCATCGTTTCAACATAATCCCAACCATTTGCAAACGTCTTATTTCATACAAACGATGAAACAAATCTCAACCGTCCATCTAGTCTAATAATATAATATCTTGATCAATTCATAACAAATTAACTCTAATCATCTTTATCATAAATGAATCCTCATCTCCATATTGGTTTCTATGAATGAGTTGGTTTCCGATAAGAATAGTGGTTATCGTAAGAAAAGGTAAGAGATCTCCACCCTTGGACCAATCTTAACTAAAGATTAATTGAAAATGCCCTTTAAGCTGATTCATGGGTTATTTTGGGACTTAACCAGAACAAGATTAACTAAAAATACGATCATTGCAGGTACGTTACCTAAAGATCATCGAGAAAAGCGGGTACCAGGCACTTCCATGGGTGAGATATATAACGATGGCAGGCGAATACGAACTAAGACTTATGTGAAATCTTACCCGTATCCAAGGGTGCACGAGTGTTTTGTATTTAAATCGGTTTGTTTGTCGAACGAAAGTTCACTCCCATATTTTGTATTTGTTTTGCACAATTGTTGTTACATGTACTAGTAAAAACATCTTCCCCATGTTCACCCACAAAAAAATATTTTCACATTATTATATCATTTTTTCACAATTTTCTTATTGATATGGTTCAGAAACAAAAATGATTATTTGTTTATGAGAGTTTTTGCATTTCTTTGCATTTTGCAAAGACTGTTATGGAAGTAGATTAAAGCAAAAAAGGAAAACACAAGAATTATGATGGTACAAAAATTGTGTCTTGTATTAAGTCCTTATAAAACTAACTATAGTTGAAACAGAGAATATTTCACACCCTCCATCATCTCATAAAGCTTGTTGGCATGTCATATCTATATTTTCAGCCTTTTTGTATGCTCGAATAGGATGTGACAGCTTCGTTTCACCATCTGAACCATGTCTGTCTGTATTAAGTCCTCGTATGGATGTTGTGGTGGTACCGATTTTGCTTTCTCAATTGTTGATTCTTTCTTCATGGTCTCTCATCTTGATGTTTCTCTTCGGTGTCTGTTGTACAAGCGGTCGCTTTTTCCTGTTAAATAACATACAATATTAGATATGTTAGTTAATAATAGGAAAAATCAAACAAGAAGGCAAGAAGTTTCAAGATCACACATGATGCCTGTCCAAGAGGACAAGGGTGATTTGGTCATTGCGACCAAGGTAAGAAGAGAAGGTTCATATGTGAAACAATGGAAAAATCCGAAAATATCTATTTGATATGGCATATGTAAACCAACATTGTAGATTATTCATATGAATTTATATATGCTAGTACAAAGGGTTTTTTCAATGATTCACATATGAATCTTTCCTTCTTACCTTCTCACTTCTCACAATATCTAGCCTTCTTATGTGAATCATTGAATATGATCTTTATAAAACGAAATAAAACTCAATTGATAATTCCATCTTCTAAAGAAAGAAAATGCTTGCAATTTTTATGTATTTCAAAATCTACCTTTTCAAGATTTTCATCAATATGCTGTTGATCCCTCCTGCCATTATACTGAACAGAAGAACCTTCACCATCTTCCATCCTTGGAATCAAAGTTTGATTCGAATCTGAAGAAGAAGACGACAATGGATCTCCATTAACGGACTTCACAGACTCATTCTCGACTTCATGCTCTACCTTCAACGAAATCTCTTTAGCTTTTTCTGCCTCTAGTTGTTGTTTTCTCCGAGCTTCTTGTTCCTTCAATTGTTTAAATCTGGAAATCACCAAAGCTTAGAAGTGTGTGTGAGTATTCGCCGTATATATGTTGGGTCAGTTCAGCGGAAAACCACAAAGAAAATGAAAAATTGAGAAACCCCTAACAACCATTCATTACAGTATATGCATATGTGCATACAAGTAAACTTGTCCCGTATGCACATGTGCATAGAAACAAGAAAGTTTTCCAATTATTTTTATGACCATGTGCATACCATATAGATAAATGGTTGTCAGAGTGATAATCGTTTTTTCCATTTTTTTGGTGGTTTACCCCTGATCATGAGTCTCTCTCTCTACACACACACATACACACACACACACACACTATATATATATATATATACTTCAAAAAGATGATACTGACCTCTCACCAGGCCGATACCCTTGTGCATCAGGCTTCTCTGTTTTCGGGGCTTCTTTAACCGATGTAGTTTGAAACAATAATGGCTCTGAACTTTAGGTTGATCTTCCTTAAGACTTTCGAAATTAAGTTTTTTTGCCGGATTATTCGCACCCCCCATCTTTTGAAGCCATATCTGTTGTGCCGAACTCAATATATTATTCGTGAGCCTGCATCAAAATAGCCTTTTTGATTATTTTAATTTTTTAAACTCAAAATGCTTTGATAAAGTAGTTTACTTTTTTAAACTAGAAATACTTGAATAAAATAATTTATAAATACTTTAATAAAATAATTATTTTGTTATTAGGTTATATTGGATCAAGGGTAAATCTGGCACTGGCATTATGAAAAATATGAATTCATTCCATCAAAATACCTACTAGTTGCTAAGGAATGTCAAATTCTTTCATTTGTGGATTTGATGGAATTTAGAGATTCCTTCCATGAGAAAGAACGAACCGAATGAAGGAATGGAATTTGGTCAATGGAATTCAACATTCCAATTCCATTGCGAACCAAACACCACCCTAGTTTCCTGTTTGCAGAATATGAACCGGAACTAACGTTTTCAAGAACTAATTAAACCCATAAAGTCAAAATAAGATCATCGAGGTGCTTACCAGTAAAGACTTAACCCAGAAGGCACCGAAAGTGCAAAATAACCAATCATCAACGGCAAGAATCTCGTTATGGCTTGAGAAGTCTTCATATTCGGATCATTATTGTTCTAGAAGTTGGTTAACGAGACACATAAGAAACATAACTTTTAAAAAATCCAAATTAATACAATTAGTCATTCATATATGCTCACATTTTTTTTAAAGTTTTAGGAGATTAACCTGTGATGACTGCATGATTTGAACAGATATGTATTGAGAAACCACGAGGAGCACGGGCAACACGAGATACGCCGCTGTATCTGACCATCCGAGTGGCGGTTGACCATCCTGTAAAGATATTTAAGCACCAAGGATTAAAAATACCCCACCATCAACAATCTAAGGATCCAAAAATTGGGTGCCCAAATACTTGCTCGCTCACCATTTTCTTTTCGTTTCCAAGTATTCGACAAAATCGGTACCGGGATTCTCCCCAAAAACCCGAAACCGAACCGAAATATTTAGAAAATTGTTTCAGTAAATTCCTTATGCATGCATATCATCTCCTAAATAAACTAACCTTATCTTTTTCTAATCAAGATTCAAGATATTTCATCTTCTAAACCACCCAAACTGTCTCCATAAGTATCCAAAAGACAGGTACTTCACGGGATTTCATTGAATTTAAATCCTGCGTTTTGGTTTAAAGGAAAGTCCAGAATAGAAATCCTACAAACATTCAGAAATCCCATGGGATAGTTGGCATTTCACGGGATTTCATTGTATTTGATTGTAATAATGTTCTATAATATGTTAAAACATTCAATTTTTGATGATTAATTAACAGAAGGTAGTTTAATTATATTTATACTTAATTATAATTTTCTTCTAAATCACCCATAAAGATTCTAAATAATAAAGGGTGATAGTAAAGCTTACAATGAAAGGGAAGAGCCAAGATGTGCCACTGCCGCTTTGTCGAGCAGCAACTGTTGTTGGACCAGCAAGGGATGGTATCCAGAAAAACCCTTCAGCCAAAAGTCCCTATTGATATATCATTTAAACACACCATCAATCATCTTCATTAGTCATTACATGCTTTTGAGGATATATTTATACATAGAACAAGTAACACCACCATAACTTTACCTCGTCCGCAACATTTGAGAGGGCTCTATAAAGACCAATCCAAACAGGTATTGTGGCTAGGGTCGGTAAGCATCCTGTTAGAGGACGCTACGTCAATGATGATATAAATGAACCGCAATTAATATTATTATAGCATGTAAATCAATTTCTCCTGCATGATACACACACACACACACACACACATATATATATATGGCCAGGTTCAGGGAAAACCGCAAAAAAATGAAAAACTGAGGAACACCCTGGTAACGGTTCATCTTGACAGTATGCTGCATACTTGTAACTGAAGTTGTTTTTTGTTTTTTTATGCACGTGTGCATGTTATGCACATATGCATACTGGACAAATTGCTTACAAATTACTTGTATGCACATGTGCATATCGTCCACATGAATGGTGACCATGGGGTTTCTCAGTTTTTCATTTTTGTGATTCTCCCCTGTGGACTCTCTCTGTGTGTGTATAAATAGAAGGAAAATCAAAAGAGAGTTCTAACTAGTTAAGAGAATACAAAAACAGCCAAATTACGTAAAATCACAAGTGATTTTACATTAACGGTCAAAAAGAGGTGTGCGGGCGACTTTAGATGAGTCTTCAGGTCGCAGGGCAAAAGTCGCATGAATCACATGTGATTTGACTGTTTTCTTATTCTCATAAGTAGGTACCAACGACCACATTTTAGCTAGCGATTGGGATAACAAAAATAGCTGTTCTAATGTCATTTCAACTTTTCAGGGCCTTAGGCCAGAAGTAAGAACTACATATGCAAGGAGAAAAAATAATAAAATAAGAGATCCAGGGAATTTTAGTCAAACAACGTCATATTTCAAGTTCTTTTACTTCCAAGAAAAAGAACATGTTAAAGATTACACAAATGCACATGAAGATGGAACCAAGTACCTGCCAACGGATTTATTCCCGCCAGTTTGTACAATCTAGCAGTTTCGAGCTGAAGCCGCTCCTGCAACCCCACGAAAATTATGGTTAAAGAACAAAAAAACGCCAAACGAAAATGTGGTCAAAGAATATAAAAACGCTAAGTAAAATTTGATCAAAAAACATGAAAACGCCAAAGGAAGGAAAAATTGTAACCTGATCACCAGCGTACCGTTCCTGAATAACCTTTATTTGAGGTTGCAAAGATCGCATCGCCATTGCAGATTCCACCTGTAATGCAAGTTCCAAAATATACATGCCGCCAATTACAAAAAAAAAATGATATGCTTTCTATTGCAAAAGTATGCCATTTTCCTCATGGTATAATGAATTTAACCTATTACCTATCGAGGTTTTTATCATAGTATCATGAGACAGGTATTAAGGTAATCTTCTAAGAACAAATTGCAACAAACCTGCTTTTTTGACAAAGGAAATGTTGCAGCCTTCACGAGAACCGTAAGAAGTATAATAGCAAAGCCATATGAATAAGGAACGTGTAGTGTTGATAGGCCGTCCTTCAAAAACTGAAAGGAAATAAATAGAATATTCACATATGAAGTGTGGCAATAGCTTTATTCCTTCGTGTTTATATAACTAGAAGACAATGTCATCGATAAATCTACATCCAACCCCACCCCGTCACCAAAGTTTATATATATGGTCGGGCTTAGGGGAACCCAAGAAAAGAAATGGAAAACTGATAAACACCCTAATAACCATTCACTACGGTATGCACATTGAGGAACATTTTCAATTACTTTTATACATATGTGCATACCATACAGATGAATGGTTATCAGGGTGTTCCTCGGTTTTCCATTTCTTTGTGGTATTCTCCTTAACCTCTCTCTCTCTCTCTCTCTCATACATGTGTGTGTATATATATATATATTTGTGTGTGTAGTTCATATAACACTCTAAGGCATGAAGACACCAACCCAACTTGAATATAATCGAATAAAAAGTAAATGAAGCAAGCAACTTATGTAAATAATCATCCACGCTTATATTCCATTACCCTACACATGAGTCTTTGTGTAACGGCCCAAACCAAAGCAAGAGCGACTCAAATAACCTCCAAACAACTAAAACCATGGAGGAAAGCTATTAGCTATTGATATCTACCAAACAGGCTAATAACTAATTTGGGATCGTAATCACGGGATGCTATAGTTTCTTCATTCTAAGTTGGTTAGCTTATCAAATTCAAAATACCCAAATGCCAATATCCTCCACAGTTGTTTGAATTAAATTAAGAATACAAGAGCAATCCACACTCAATCAATTATATATATAGGGGCACGTTCAAATGAAAACTCAAATCTAATTGCGAATGTGAGGACGGTCGAGAGCGCGACACATGTGCTATTCGGCTCCTATTCAGTCTCAATAATACATGATTATTCAGACCGAATATTATACATTATTCATGATGAATAATGCAACATTCAGACCGAATAATATAGCATTCAATATTATTCAGTCAAAACTGAATGCCATATTATTCACCTTAAATAATGCATAATATTCGGTCCAAAGAATCCTGTATTATTCATACCGAATATGTCATATGGCACGCTCTCCCGTTTTCCCCACATTCACAATTAGATTTGAGTTTTCATTTGAACTTTCGTCTATGTAATATATATTTGGCCTAATTTACGTAATATTCGTAGTCGGAACTTAATTTCCTTTTACTTCTTAAACTATCTTTTATCATGTAATATACATTTACAAATCACACATACTTAAACTTCCCATTTCTTTCAATTCCCAACTACATTCACCTTATCATCAATCCTATAACCAATTTTTAATCTCATAATCATCAAATTGCATCCATAAAAGTACCTTATGTACAAAAATAATCATAACACAATAACAACTAAACTAACAACACATCACTAATCATAACAACAACAACAACAAATAACAACAATAAGAAGTGCAAAACTGCAAACCTTAAGAACAGTTTCCATATAATTGGTAATTCCAGAGAGCCAATCATTACTCTGTTTGGTAGTACCAGTGACACCTGAATCAGGAGGAGCAGCGGAAACAACGGCATCCGCAATCGTATAAAGAAGGCCTTCAGCTCTATCAATCAGGTCCCTAACGTTCTCCGGGTCGGGAAACTGGACCTGACCCGACCCGAACCTGGCAACGGTTAGGGTTCCGCTGCGAAGAAAGGGTTTATGATTATAGGGGAGGTTTCTGAACTGCGTTCGTCGGAAATTAGGGTTTAGGGTTCGGAATTTGGTGGAGTTTGGAAAGGGGGAGAGGATTGTGGGTGGCCCGAATGGAATTGAATTCGCCATTGAAACTAGGGTTTAGAGATTGTTGAAAACCCTAAAATTGAGTGATTGATTGATTGATTGATGGAAGGATTAGAAGATGAAGAGAGTTGGGCGGAAGGAATGGAAAATGTTGTTCATGTGTGAAAAACTTCCTTCCGTTTGAATTTGATTTTTTGTGAAAAAAGTTAATTTTGGTTTGGATTTAAAGTTTTGAAGTAGTTTGTATTTGATAGGCAACCTGACATGTGAAGTTCGTTGGTTAAGATTGAAGATTTCGACATGATTGTGCAAACGAATCGTATTCATGTTGAGTTTTTCTGACCCATCAGCCTGAACGCGACACGATTGTCATCCATAGGTAAAATAAGTTTTATTTGTCATCTAATTGAAGAAAATAAAATTAAAGGTTGTTGCTTCGTTTTTCCATTAAGGAGTTTTTATTAAGTTATGTATAGATAAAGTTATTTGAACGGATTAATTTGTTGTATAAATTCTCGTTTCCTTTTTAATGACTTATTCATACATGAAATGAGTGTGTTTTTTAATTGGGAGATACACGCTTCATGTTTGGAAAAGTTTTGGGCTTTTTGCATAAGATTTCCCTTTGTAAGTTTTATGAATAAGCCACTTCACTACCAACAAGTCATGTATAGCATGAATAAGCCACTTCACTACCAACAGGTAATGTATACCATGAATAAGCTGTGAGTTCCAGTAAGCTTGTTACGCTGCTAACAAACAAGTAAATACGTATTGCTAAAAGCTAAAGTTGTTGGTATAGGTTAATCTATTTGTATAGATTGATAAGAGTTTTGTTTTGACTTCTTTTATAGATGGGATGAGATATTTTTTCGGTGGGATGAAACACTTAGGAGAAAACTTGGTTTTCTATATAAAATTTTCGATGTACTAAATAAGTCATTTTCTTTACCATTAAGTCATTAACAAACAGTCATGTATATACATCACATTCGACTAAGCAAGGTGTGAGTCGCATCACGCTTTATTAGGTGCTAACAAGCATGCCCTTAATGTCTTTAAAATGAATGTGGTATGCATTCGACATATACATACCTTTGAATTCCATATAGGTAGCAGCAAATCCCGTAATCAGAATTTGAAAAATGGGCTGACACGGAAGAGAATATGAAGCAAATCGAAGATTCCTAGTTAATTTAATTCCAAACCAACATTATAGCATATGGAAAGGAGTTTTATGATCTAACGATAAATATCATTCCAATGTGTCTGGAACGTAAAACAAAAAAACATCACAAGACAAAAAAAAAAACCCAAATTTTCATTTCATTTGTGATGTTAGGCTAGAACGGGACAAGGTTAACCTACACAGACATACAACTTTTCTCTCTTACCACAAGAAGTAAAAACAAAACATGCGATACACAGATTAAACCCATACAATTTATCATAAATTTTTACCCGCCTACCTCTCACTCTTGCTCATCAGGTATGGTTCATCCCAGTGTTTGGATCCCCTCTATATTCCCCTCTATATTTTAACAAAGTGATATAGTATTTTACAGTATACAACTTTACAAATATAGAAAGTACAAGGTATATAATCATGTATAACAATTAAAAAAAACAAGGGGGTTAAATAGCCAATTTTGATACTCCAAAGAAAGTTTCATCACTCTACAAAACACCAGTGGTCTAATTGAAACACTAACAAATCACAAAGGGTGTTATTGTAATATTCCAATTAAGCCGACTGACAAATAAACGCCGGCTTAACTCCGAGCGCCAAAATTCATTCGACGGCTTCTGAAACCCTAACTCTCGCTTCTAAGCTATAACGAAGGTATGCGTTCTTCTTCTTCGTAAATCGATTCGAAATGCCATTGAATTATCGTAGTTTTTGAGTAATTTGTTCATAGAAACAGTATATGATTTAGTAGTGTTCATGAATTCGATCGAATCGGTGATTTATATGGTGTCTATATGAATTCTCCATGTTACAATTCTTTACCGTAAGTGTTCATTGGAAAGTTCTCGAAGTATGCGTATGAATTCGATTAAGAATGTGAATTTTGCTGTATTATTCATGTTTTAGGGTTTAGTGATTTATGCGAGATTGACTTATGTGTAGTTCTATAAAGGTTTAGGCTGTGTTTGGCAAAAATAAGCTAGCTGATAAGCTAGTTCATGTTTGGATGGAGCTAATAAGCTAGTGTTTCAGGAGCTTTTTGCAGCTTTTTCCCATTATAATCTTAATAATCACCCCAAGATAACCTTTTTTGGTCATTTTACATACTCATAAGCTAGTTTTTGCTAAACATAATTTATTCATAAGCTAGCTTATCAGCTACTAGGCTACTAGCTACCTTATCAACTAGTTTGCCAAAGACAGCCTAAGGCTATGTTTGGCAAGCGTAGCTTATAAGCTAGCTGGTAGCTGATAAGCTAGCGGATAGCTGATAAGCTAGCTGTTGATTGATAAGCTTGCTAGTAGCTGATAAGCTAGCTGTTGAACAAATTATGTTTGACAAAAACTAGCTTATGAGTATGTAAAATGACCAAAAAGGGTATATTCGAATTTAATAATTAATATTAATAAGGGTATAATTGGAAAAAGCTACAATAAGCTCCTCATAAGCTACTCAAAGTAGCGTTTCAAAAAGCTAGCTTATAAGCTAGCTGATAAGCTAGCTTCCTGGTACATGTTTGGATGGACTAGCTTATAAGCTAGCTTATCAGCTAGCTTATAAGCTAGCTTATGCTTGCCAAACACAGCCTAAATATCTGAGTTTTTTGTTTTTTCTGGATATTTTCTGTTTTGTTGATATGTCAAATGGCTCTATTATGATCTAAAATGGGCTATGAGTTTGTTTTTGCATTTGATGTCCTGCTTGATATATCATCTAAAATGGATTAATGTGGTTATCTGTTTGTATTTTGCTTGGTGATATGTTAGCTCCAAGCAGGTTGGTTGTTTTGCTTGATATCTGCTTTTATTTCATGGAAATGGTTAAATTTGTTAATCTGCTGTGTTTTTGCCTATGTTATTGAGGAAGTGTAGAAAGGCCAGGAATAGTAATGAAAAGTGCCATATTATGTGATTCAGCGACTTGAAGATATATAAGAGATTAATAAGGAGACTACAAACAAGTTAGAAGTAAGGGAATCCAATTGCTGTAAATTACTTTTCTTTGAAACCCAAGAAACAAACATTTGAATTAGCTTTGGTAGTTTGGTGGATGATGTATGGTTGATGGTTCTTCAAATATGTATTTGAACAATTTTAATATCGATTTAGCAGCATAATTTGGTTTATAGTTATACTTGGGTTGTGTTTTTACACATTAGATGATTAGTTTATTAAATATGTTTAGTTTAAGAAAGAAATTCAAGATTTTCAGAAAAAAGGTATTTTGCTCATTTACCAATATTTCATTCCAATTCCAAAACAAAGGTATGTGTTCTGCTTCTTAAAATGATTTGTAATGCCAATGAGTTATCAAAGTTTTTGAGTTATTTGTTCAAAGAAACAGTATGATTTAGGAATTCAGTCGGAGATTTATATGGTGTTTATATGAATTCTCCATGTTATAATTCTTTCTGCAAGTGGTCATCGGAAATTCCATTCTAGTTTCTTCAAAGTCAAATTCCTTCTATGGATTCCAATTCCATCAAGTTCGTTCTGCTACCCAAACGCCCCCCAATTCCTTCATTGCATTGAAGGATATGCTTTTCTTTGTGAAATAGTACATGCATTGGTAATAAGGGTAATCTCTAGGCTCTAGCCAAGTTTGTCAATATTCGATGTATTTTTTCTGTCTGTCTATCTCTCTTGGTTAACTGAAGTAACATTTGGAAACTGGGGTCCTAATTCTATACAGTAAAAGTTCGGATTGCAGATTCGAAGTAATGGTAGATTGGTGGATATCTTTGGTGGGGGCAGCAGTTCCTGCTTTGGTGGCAGGTCAAGCTATAAGAATGAAGAATCGGAGAGCAGAAGAGCAGAGATTGAAGAGTGTTCGAGGCCGTGAGAAAAGTTCTGACGATATATTCGTGTGTGAGAGGGTATGCACCTCAAAGCGGATGTTAAAGAAAGTTGGTGCGTTTTCTAAAGACCCGACTCCCGATACGTGCGTCACGGTTTGCGGTGTCTCCGAACTCGATGCTTGTGCCGACGCCTGCGCTCGTACCGTTTGTGTGAACCAGCATCAAGTGCCAAATTGGAACGATATTTGCCTCAAGAGATGCCAGAGTGAGTGCCTAAAGCTTTCAAACTCTGCAGCTTTGTCTTCATAACATTTAAATTTGTTTTTTTATTAACTTAAGTGAATCTTCTGATATTGTTATGGTATAAAATGTTGATCACTGAGTTTTTGTTCTAAACATGACCTCTCCTTTCCATCGGTTGAGTGATTTTATATAAACGTATTGAACAAATATGATGTGAAATGTTAATTTGCAACAGAAAAAAACAAAGAGCGTTAAAAAGGTTGATAGCTCTTTTACAATTTCATGTAAATTTATAGTCATCCTAGTTTTTTTCCTCCCGATGTAATGCGTGTTTCCCCCTTGATCAAGCTTAAAGAGTTGTCTTATAGTTCAGAAGTTGTGTTCTTAATAGAAAGAGTCGTTCTACTCTTTGGGGTAATGTGCGGTTTGCATACATCTTACCCTCTACATACCCAAGGGAGGTTCAAGGGAAAACCTCAAAAAAAAAAAAAAAAAAAGAACGGAGGAACTCCTTTGTAGCCCTTCCTTTGGACCGTATGCATTTGTGCATAGAAGTAAATTAAGTTGTTCTTAAACCATCATACTTAACTTCCGTTACAGACCTATTTTTGTTCTTGCAAAATGGGAAACAAAAGAAAAAGTTCATAGTTTGGAAGAATAAGCGGTTTTAGATAAGTTGTTGAATACTTGTGAAGTATATGGTTTTAACTTTTTTGTATTTTCACACGAACCATGATTTATCATCAGCAAACAACCAAATCTATATTTGATGAAAACTTGTACCAATTGATAAATAGACATTGCACATTTTTAGGGTTGAATAATAGGGAAATTGGTGATAAGAATTGTTTGGTAGGGAATGAAACATGAGGCTCTTATCTTTAGATCAGAAAACAATGGTCTTAGTTTCCCTCACTTCTTATATCCTTAATTCCACTCCCTCTAAAAAGAACCAAAAGTTTGATCTTTAACCACCACCACCACCATCAATGGCTGCCACTTCATCCACCATGGCCATGCTTGATGCCAAATTCTTGATATCTGCTTCTGCTAATGCTAAAGTCATTAAGCCAATCCCCACCAAACCCATCTCCCTACTCTCCATCCAAAACCTCCCTAAGGGTCTCACCACCGTACAGCCGCCACAAACCGCCGCCATCCCCCTCCAAACCGCCATTGACGGAGCCATTTTCTTTCAGCCTGCAGTTGACCAGATTAATAGGATGAGGACCAAAGGGGTGGTGGTTGGGTTGGGGATTGGTGGTGGTGTAGCGGCGGCATCTGGGTTGTTCACCGCCCCTGAGGCGACGGCTGGCGAAATTGCCGCCATAGCTGAGGCGGCTGCGGCAGCGGCTGCTAGTGATAACAGAGGGCAGCTTCTTTTGATTGTGATCACTCCTGCTATCCTTTGGGTTCTTTACAATATTTTACAGCCTGCTCTTAACCAAATCAACAAAATGAGATCTTGATATATGGTCATGTATATTTATTTTCTCCCCTTTTTGGGTAAATATTGAAATAATAATTCTGTAATTGCACATCTTTTTAATGGATTTTTTAATGTTTTCTTTAATTTTCTTGGAATATTTGTCATGTTTGATGAGCTGAGTGGCTTTATTTAGTTTCTTGGATATTTATAAACACGATTAAAGTTAATTTAATGTTTTTTATTAGAAATAAAGTTATTCTATCATGATTAATGTTTTTTATTAGAAGACAGTCGAAACGTTTACGAAACTATACTTTTGTAGATCAAAGATATCTATAAAAACGATGAAAGTTTATTATGATTTGAATATGTTATGTAAGATGATCGTAGCTCATTTGTTATGATTAACTATCTTTTATTAGGATACAATTAAGATATTTATGAAACAAGATATTTGCTAGACTAGATGGTGCCTAGATCCTATGAATGTTATATGAAATGTGAGGTTTAAATAAAAGCTAAATATTGTGTGAAGACAAGAATGTTAAATAGCGTGAAAATACAGGAAAGGAAAAAAAGGAGAAGATTCATGTGTTATTTATGTGTGTATCTGTCTGTATAGGCATGGCATCACGTAAGAAATATTTTTAAACTGATGATTGCTTTTAATCAAATGTACTCTCATGAATTACGGTTTAAAAGGGAATTAATCTAATGTATCTTATCTTGGTGCATTTCATTCAAATGTTCGTTCATTTCTCATCTAATGATTGATAATCACTTCTCACGTTTCTCATCAAATTTGGTACTTCTCAGAACCCAACCTTATGTGTGTGTATATTATATATATATATATGTGTGTGTGTGCGCGTGTATGTGTGTGTGTGTAATGTTATGACGGCGAATGGTCGTGTGAGAAGTTGAGTTAATAGTTAATACTGAGAAGTGAATCTGAACCCATTATTTATTTCTCATCTAACGATAGATAACCACTTATGGAAACATTAATTTTTCATTGAAACCTAACCGATCTTATGCATTGTATGTATGTTAAGGATGGTATATATAAATGTAGGAATTAAATATCATGATAAAGTGATGATGATTAAGTAGGTATTCTTTACTTCAAAACTCTATAATACTTTCCTAACACTTCAAGACAATAATCATGAAAGTGCATCTTTCGTAATTATATTTACATGAATCATTCTATTGTTCGATCTTTTTCTACAAAGACGGTATTAAAAAACATAAAGTTTAAAGATTTTTTTTCAAATTGTAAGAAATGGAATATACTTTAACTTGGTTTTAGTGTTTTAAGATATACTACAAGAAAATTCAATTAAAAATATTAACCAGGTATTAAAAAAACATCTCAAATATAGGGATTTTAGTACCATGTATAAATATAATCGGTATTGTAAACACATCTTAAATATTTAAGAGATTCAGTAATGGATATAAATAGGCTTTAGAACGAGAATTTGGTTTAAAAAATGACTCTAAAAAGTAAAGTTGGTTAAAAAGATAGACCATTTTGGCCAATCTCCCTAATTAAACATAATTTAGACAAACATCCAACAAATTTACGTCTATTTTATCTTATTTTAAAGAATCCATCAAAGATTTTCTTGATAGACACTTCTACACATTCTTTAAAAACATAATGATATAATTTAATTTTAATGTTTTAAAATAACCAAACTACATGTTAAAAGGAGGTATCAACCACCTCTCTTCAAAATCATGCATGTTTTCTTGTTTTATCACCCATTTGTAACTTATCTAATTCCACCCATGAAACAAGTACTCCAACAAACAACAATTTTCTTTCTCTCTCTTATTCTCCTATCTCTCCTCTTTCTCTCTCTACAATCACACAACTTTCTTCAAAAACCCATCTCCGGCGACACCATCATCGTCACCGCCGCCACCGGCAATGCCCTCAAGATCCGACCTGGATACACCTCCTACGACACCTACATCCACCACCAACTTCTTAAAACCACTAACCCTAACCTCCGAAAAATATGGACCTCCAGAGATTGGGACCGAAAGATTCAGGTCTTCGCCCGTTTCTTTACCCAATTAAAACGCGAAAAACTTCTTTCAAACTCCTCAAAGGCTCTCTGTGTCGGAGCTCGGGTCGGGCAAGAAGTGGAGGCTCTGAAACGGGTCGGAGTCAAGGATTCAATTGGGTTGGATCTAGTTCCGTACCCGCCTTTGGTGATCAAGGGTGACTTTCATTATCAGCCGTTCGATGATTTAACTTTTGACTTTGAATTCTCGAATGTTTTTGACCATGCGCTTTATCCGGATAAGTTCGTTGGGGAGATCCAACGGACGCTAAAGCCTGGTGGGATATGTGTGTTACACGTGGCAATTTCTAGACGGTCAGATAAGTACTCCGCTAATGATTTGTATAGTATTGAACCGTTGAAGACGTTGTTTAATGGGTCGGAGTTGGTTCGGGCCAGAAAGGTTGACGGGTTCGGGCTGGATACAGAGGTAGTGTTTAGGAAAAGAAAATAACCCTTAATTTATGGGATGATACATACATATATAATATTTAATTCTAATGAGGTTTTTACATTTTAGCTTGTTTATGTAATAGGTTATATGAGAACTTGAGAAAGTATGAGGATTGTAATAGACTACATATTTAATGATGCATGCAATTAATGAATTTTCAATGAGTATATGCATATATATACATAGAAGTATATAGGGGTGGTTTATTTTGTAACCTAGTAAAAGGGTTACAACCCCTACCAACCTCATCTAAACCACTCATTTAACTCATTTGATCACGGAATGACATCAACGATTATTGGTTTAATGCAGTAATCTTACTTACAATGCATAGTATTTTTTATCAAATGCATACACCAACCAACATGTAATGCATATTTTTCATGAAAGTAACACTTTCATCCAATACATCACATAAACCGTTATGTGCATCGACATCTACTGCAAAAATTCAACGAATTAAGGTAAATTTGTTTACAAATTCTATGAGAATCCAAATGAATGAACTAAATGAATGGTTTAGACGAGGTTTGCATGGGGTTGGAACCTTTTACTTGATTGAGCATTGAAAAGACCAAGAAGCATGAGTCTTACCTCGTAAGCATGGGAAATGACTCTTACCCGGTTTAACCAAACCATATTCATGACCAAAGATGTTACACAATAAGTCAAAATGAAGGCTAGTTCTTGCCAATAAGCGCTTACCCGGTAACCATGTAATTCTAACATTCTATACAAACCAATCATATACCTGTTCATCTACTCTAATGAATATCCAATTCCATTTTGTTTTCTAATCACCTTAGTCTAATTAACAAACCATGATAATTGTCCATAAATAAGGCTTATTATTTTCTAATATAATGGTTTATATAGTTTGTTAGAATTGCATAGTTTGTAACTGAAACCTAACTAGAAAACACCACATTCCAACAATCAACCCAAGGTAAAAAAAGAAGACAAAAACAACCCTAGTAGAATCAACTCTTGATCATTACTATTAAATCAACAATACCTCAAAAACAAGATCAAAATTCACATCTCAAAAGGAAGTTCCAAGTGGGAGATACAAAAACTGATCAAAACTTTACCCCCTCCACTCCCAAAAAACCTCATCAATTGTTTAAGGACTATAGTAGCAGCGCTTAAAGCTAATAAGCCAAAAAAAAGTTCAAGATTACCTCTAATCAAATGGGTTGACTTTCCGGAACAAAGTCAACAGGCTCGCTCTCTGTATCCGCCGCTTTCAGCTTCGCTTTCTTGAATCTACTTGAACTTTTTAAAAGATCAGCCATCGATATCTTCATCTGGCTCCTATCAACAGTTGAAAAGACAGTGCTATCTTCTTAGATTACTATTTACAAAAAATTTACAATGAGCCTTTCATATTTACACAAAATTACCACAAAACTTACTGCGAGTTCATATTGTTCTTTCCACCACTTTTCACAGCATGCGACCCTGAGGCAAATTCACATTATCGTTACAACCTTAGACCATCAAAAACGAAACTACAATAAGCCAAGCCTTAACAGAAAAAGCTTCTGATCTTTCTTCCACACAGAAATGTGATTCAGTAGCTATAAATATGTTTAGTGGGGAATAATTTGGTGGCGTTTGTTTTTTAAGAGGTACTGAAGCCTGAAATTTGAATCAACAAGACTGTTTCTGTAAACTAGCAAACATCCGAATATGTATAATTGTCTATTTTATCCCTCAAAAATTCATCTTAAATACGTCAACTGAAGTGAGCATCGATGATCGAAGGATGGAAAAAAAAACATAGAAACAAAAGAAGGATACTGGTAGATTTGCGAGGCTGTGGAGTTTTAATCCTATCTTACACACCAAAGCCCCGATTAAAGTGATTCTAGATGTTCTAGAAAGCCAACATACAAATCTACGATTTTTGTGTATTGCATTTTTGCAAATTCGGGGTGCATCTAGGCTAAAACCGATGTTGAAATCGAAAGAATGGTGCTGGACGAAAATAAGAGGTAATTAAGTGGCTAGGTTATCACTTAATTTATCAAAGAACATTAAGGGGATGTTTGTTTTCTAAAAAAATACCTCTTAAAACCTCTTTAAGTCTGAGAACTAAGAGGTTTGCAGACTTAAGATTGTTTGTTTTATTTTTAAGAATAGGTCTGCAAACCTCTTATCGTCCTCTAAAATTTTAAGAGGTGCATCACCCACCTCTTATTTTTTAGATGTGAAATCAAACTTCAGACTTCAGACCTCTTAAAAAACAAATGAGACTTGAGGTTAAGAGGCTCTGGAAAAAAAACTGCCTGAATTGACTTATGTCTGACTGAATCAGACATAAGTGGCAAATAAGAGTTTTTTTGAAAAAACAAACACCACCTATTATAAACGAAATGAGTTTCATTACCTTTTCTTTTAGAGTCTATACTCGAATCACTTTCCTCTGATGATGACTTTGAGGGCGTGCGTGTGCTGGAATCCGAAGCTACAGTTGCATTTTCATCACCAGAACTTGTGTCGCTACCATCTGCAAATATTGGCTTATTAAACAAGCTCTTCACATGCGAATTGTTCACAACAGGTGTACCTTTTTTCAAGGTTTTAGCATGACTCTGGCCCGGAATTGATTGCTGTTTGTTGCTCTTTTGATTGTGGAAAGATCTGCCGAAAGTTTCAGAGCTTGAGCTCGATTCAGACGGATCTTGCCCTTTATTAGCATGAGCAGATTTGTTGGTTTTCAGAGCATCATTCAACTTGGTCTTTTTTGGAGTTTTGATTTGATCAATACGAGCAATATTTGGATCTTTTACCACATCCGTAGAAACCTCCGGAGTCTTCTTTGAAGATAACGAGGGTTTGTTGTGTTCGTCTTTTGTATTTAACGAAACTTGTGATTTCCCTAAATCAGCCGAGGTTTCTACATGAGGTAAAAGTCCTTTTGTTTTCTTATTCGGTTTTTTCTCCTTTGCTGATCGTGTAGCTTCTTTCTTGTTGTCGATGGAAGCAGCTTTAAAGTAGTTCATGAAGTCGATCGGTTGAGGTTTTTCCTTCAAGATACCGACTTCATTATTAACATTTTCCATCCTAACATTAGAAACTTCTGATACAGCCACATTCTTCAAGGTCTCTTCAGGAATACCTTTACTTTTCTCTGGTTCTAGCTCAAGTTCAGTAGATTGATGATTATTTTGAAGATCTTTGCGAGCCTTCACTGAAGATTTATTCTTCTTCTTTGCTTTTCTGACTAACCCATCATCAACAGTTTCATCTTGTGGCTTATCAAGCTTATTCAGCCGCTCTTCAATTGGAACAGACGGAAGGGTCTGAGAAGGCGGATTTTGCTTGTTTCTTGATTTTCCATCCAGACCATCTTTACTCACGTCTGCATCATCGCCTTTCACTTTATTAGCATCTGAATCAACACCCAATTGAGATGCATCAGCTGGCTTTTCGTTTGGATTATCTTTTCTGTCTGAATCAGGTAAGCTACTCCCACCTTCCTTTGCGGTTTCTTGCAAAGGACCATCCAAAGCTGGATCAGACACGGCTGTCTTGGTTACCGACTCATCCTCATTTCTTGCGGCCGATGTCTTCGTTTTCTTCTTCTTTTTGCTTTTCTTAGCACCATGCGTCTTTCGTTCTCATTAACATCTTCTGCATTTACTTGATTTCCGATTTTCTCAGTTCTTGAAATCTCAACAGCATTGTTTGTTGGATTGTCATCGCTTCTATCACGATTTGTTATCATTTCGGGACTTATTTTAGGGTTTTCCTCGTTTGCTGCAGTGGCAGCTTCACCGGTATGCTTTGCAACAGGCTCGTCGTTTATCAAAGCAGATTTCCGAGAAGCTCTTTTCTTCCTTTTACTTCCAACGCAATCTTCCACTTCCACTTCCGTCTTCCGTTTTTCTTCTAGATGCGCCTGGTGGCGTCCATGGCTCTCGGCTGGTTCCGAAACTTCCACCTCTTTCACAACCAGATGTCACCTTTCTGGCCCGCGTACACAAGAGGATCGTCTGCTAATGTTTTCTCCAAACCTCATTCCGTTCAGCACTATCATCATGATTTTATCATCAAAGACTGGAGCAGCGACCGATGAAGAGATATCATCAGCATGCTTCACTAGCGCTTCCTTTTTGCTTCTGGCAGCCGACTTTTTCGCCTTCCTTTTCTTACCGGTATTTTCAAAAACCGTAGTTTCCTTGCTCATCTCGGGAATCTTCATTTCAGGTCCTTGGTTCAGTGAGAATTCCATATCTTCCTTGCGTTTATTGTTCAGGTCATCGGCAAATTCCTGTTGTGAGGAATCAATAGCATCCTTGTTTGTTTTCTGAAGGTTTTTGGTGGAAGGTGTGGAAGAGACTTCCTTTTCAGCTGCTTTATGTTTGGCTGAACGCTTTGCACCTTTCGAATGGCCCTCAGAAATTACAACAGGAGCATCAGTAGTCCCTACATGAGTTTTGAATTAATGTAGAAAAAAACATTTAGTGGTTTTTAGTTTTTAATTATCAAGTAGGAAAAAAAAGGAAGGATTAAGAAACATATAATTAAATATACAGCAAAAAGGCCTTTGCTCAATGATACCAACCTACCGATGACACGTCAGTAAATACAACATATGAGTATTATAGTATTATTTTCACTATTAATCAATTGGTTTGAGTTGGACCTTGGAGGTTAAATATGGTATTACATTACAAGGCTGATGTGGCATGTTGAGAATAATGGTCAAAAAGGAAACATACAACTTATGCGATGAAACCAAACTACTACACCCATATCCAATTAATTTTAAGTTGTAGTGGCTAACATTCAACAGACAGCCATATAACCCTAGGTTCAAGTCTCTAAACGATTTGAACGCCATTGCAACATTGAAAGTTTTAAACCATAATCAATTACACTTATTAGTACTTACAACATCCAATTACTTTATGCAAATTTTCAATTTTTCTTTTCTTTTTTGCATATCTTGAAAGAATCCTACATATGATGTGAGAGGATTCAAATCTAAGCCTATCAAATTATCAAGCCTTACTATTAATGAAATCACCTAATCACGAGTCATATCATAATATATTATATATGTAACAAATTTGATTAAGTATGCAAATATATAGAAAGAGATACGACAAAAGTTAAATGTACATAAAGGTATTCTATGTACTTACTCATCAATGAAGATGGTATTTCAATCCCAGTAACTGCTTCTTCTGCTTCTTGGACAAGTTCATTGTCTTTCTCCTTCAAAGACGCTCCAAAAGCATCTCTTCCGGAATATTCTTTTCCACGACCATATCAACAGCAGCCACAGTTTACCCTCGCTTCGAATTTTCCAGAGGATGCGTCTCCACTCCAAAATCTTTTATACTTGAAGGAACAACAGCGGCTGCTTCAGTTACCAACCCATCCAAAGTTAAATCTTTACCTTTTGGTATGTGCTCGAAGGAATTCTCATCGGGTACGCCCGCTTCCTTGTATTTCACCTTGCCATCATCATCATGTATTACATCTCTGTTTTCTTCTGGAGCTTTTAGATTTGCATCCACTTCTACCCTTTGGTCCTACGTTTTTTCTTCACAGAAGGTCCAGATGCCAAAGCAGCATCGTCTAGTGCACTCTCCTTGTGCACATCACGGTTCTTTTCTTGATTTTATCTCCTTATTTGAAGTATGCAACATCTCTTCTTTAGAATCTTGTTTGGGGACTTCTTCTCCAATGGTCATCATTAGATGACTTATGTTCCTCGATATTCTCTGAAGCATCTTTGCAGGAATCACCAGAAGTAAACTGATCGACATTAGGAGCTTTCTGATTCACAAATGGTACGATCTTAGGATGATTTGATGGAGACCCTTAACAAGAGACACCTTCGAAAAAGGTCTGTCTGCAAGATTATTATCATGTCTATCAATTGACCGACTATCTGTTACCCAAGGCAAGGCTAGATGATCCCCAGCCTTACGGTTATCGAATTGTTGAATACCATCATGTTGCTCTAAACGAGAAGCATCTACCGAGACAAACCAATTCCTTTTAGCTGCCCCAAATGCACTCTTGACAAGCATAGAATCTGCCAGATGATAGAAGTTTCCTCGCCGTTTTACCTGCCAAAAAGAAGTTGAATGATAACAAAGAAAAACAAAATATTGACATTCTTTTCCCAAAATTATAGGAATGAAATACCTTCAATGAATGAATTTTAATATCTCCAATTGCAGGGAAGCACTGAAGATGTTCTAATATAATTTTCTCTGCATAAAAAATAACAAATAAATTTTTAAGAAAAATGTACCAATTGCATTCTTGCTCGAACCCAACAATTTGAATGCCCGCATTAAGCCAAAATTGGTCTATCAGCACAAAGTTGTACAACAAAAACTATTGGATGAACATGTATGGCCTTTCCAGTAAGTTCATTTTTGCCAGGAAAAATTGGTATCCAACGAAAAGCATGTACCCTTTTATGCTTATTAAATACCTCTACCAGCACATCAACAAATATCCTTTACAATGAACATAAGGGAGGTGGTACATAACTAAGTGGTTAGAAAGAAAAAAAAAAGATTGCTTACGAGGCTCTTATGATATAGTGCAAAATGAAATATGGTTGTTTGGTAATTGTAGAGAATGAAATCAGGACGCCGAATGGTTAAGGGAGGCCCAAGATAAAAAAATATTCAGAGGGTTTTAGAACCATCAACAGGCAAACCTTTGCTTTGCCAAACAAGATTAACCTCTTAACGATTCAGAGGCTGCCTCTTAATGGAACTGTTAACAGCCCCTTACTCTGACACTCCCTGATGTAGGAACCCTATCACTACTGAAGGGTAATGGTGTAGCTTTATAATGTGTATAAACCTGATCATGTTAGGCACAAGGCACTACGGCACTACCCTAATTCATTAATCCTAAAATGCCTACTACACAGCACACAGAGGACAACATAACTTTTATAAAAAAGATGGTTGACCTATAGAAATGCAAGTTCCCTGAAAGAGAAGGAAATTTGTTAATGTCCAATGTCAAGGTTAGGGACTTAGGGCATTACAAATGCGAAAATCGATGTTGAATTTGTTGCACAACACCACTAACTCCACATTTCTAACCTTAGCAGTCGCATAATTCAATCCATTCACCAATCATTTCTCAAAAACGTGAGATTAATATTATAATATAACGATATCACTTGTAAAATCAAGCAATACGATATTATATCCAAAGCGAAAATGCATCCCTTCCATGAAACCAATATAAACAGTAGTAACACAAAACACTAATTCCTAATCAACATAACCATTTTCCTTATCTACCAGAGAAACATAAGAATCCGAAGTTAGGTTATAAACTCAAAAACATAATGTCTCTATAAACGCTATTAAAATGCAAAATTGATGTTGTTTCGGCGGCATAAACACCAGTAGCTCCATATTTCTAACCTCAGCAGTTACAAAATTCAATCCATTCACCAATCATTTCTCAAAAAACGTGAGATTAATATCATAATATAACTATATCATTTGTATAATTGAGCAATACGATATTATATCCAAAGTGAAAGTGATATAAACACTATTAACACAATAATACACTAAAATTCCTAATCGAAACAACGATTTTCCTTCTCTAACAAAGAAAAATAGAAATCCGAAGTTAGGTTATAAACTCAAAAACCTAATGTCTCTATAAACACTATTAAAATGCAAAAATCGATGTTGAATCTGGTTCACAAACACCAGTACCTCCATATTCCTAACCTAAACACAGTTACAAAATTCAATTCATTCACCAATCATTTCTCAAAAAACATGAGATTAATATAACAATATAACGATATCATTTGTAAAATTGAGCAATACAATACTATAATCAAACACAATACACTAATTCCTAATAAAGCTCGAAAACATAATGTATGTATAAACGCTATTAGACTATGTATATTAGGGTTAAGGAGGTTACTTTTGAGATCTGAGACAGTATCGGAATCAGATACAATCGTAGCTAAATGAGTTTCGAGGCTGGTGTCGATGAAAACGGTGTTGTGATCGGCGGCTTCTCCGGCATGGTTTCCGGTCTCCGGCGCCATTGTTTTTGGTCGGAATCCAATGATTTGAGAAGGAGAAGGAGAAGGGGGAAGAACTAGGGTTTGTTGTCTTCTAAGAGGAAGAAGAGGAAGGCGCCATGTTTGTAGGGTTTAAGCTGTGCGTGAAATTAGGATTTAGGTTTTTCCCGCAAATGGAAAAAGATTAAAGAAGACAACACAAAAAGGGCATTTTTGTAATTTCAGCTGGCTTATAAGCTAGCTTTTTGAAACGCTACTTTGAGTAGCTTATGAGGAGCTTATTGTAGCTTTTTCCAATTATACCCTTATTAATATTAATTATTAAATTCAAATATACCCTTTTTGGTCATTTTACATACTCATAAGCTAGTTTTTGCCAAACATAATTTGTTCAACAGCTAGCTTATCAGCTACTAGCAAGCTTATCAATCAACAGCTAGCTTATCAGCTATCCACTAGCTTATCAGCTACCAGCTAGCTTATAAGCTACGCTTGCCAAACATAGCCAAAATGACAACTAATTGATAAAGTTGGATTGTAAATTAATGTAGGTTTTGAAAGTTTTGTTTAGAATCATTTTTCATAGTTTATTGAACGTGTTTTTTAATTGGCATAAACAGATTTAGAAATAACTTAGCATTTTTCATAAAACTACCCCTACAAACTTATGGGATAATTGGTTTTCTATATCATTACTATAATAAATTGTAGTCTCTTATTAAGTTGTTAACTAAGAAATCCTTAATATATCCTCGATTTTCCTTTTATAGTTGTTGTCCCTTACTAAAAGGTATTGCAAGCTATAAAGACAAAAAATTTAACTTTTAGAAACCAACAAGTCAAAAATGTAGTTTATTCAAAAATTCAGTATAGACGTCGAATGTAATAATAAATTATATATATTACTCCCATTATGTACAATTTATGTTGTTTTCTACACTATATCTGTAACTATGTCATGCACGTTTCCTTGGGTTTTCTTTTTCGAATTTCTTGAATCTACACTCACTTGATCCTCATTATCTTCCACCATTTGAGCTATAAAATAAAACCTATTTAGAAGTTACCATTTGCGCTATAAAATAAAACCCATTTAGAAGTTACCATTTGCGCTATAAGATAAAACCCATTATAAGTTTATGACATAAGATGTTGCAAAACACGTTGACAAAAGGTTGTTACATTCACCATGTCTTTCTAGATTTTCATCGTTCATGAGAATAATTTACAAATTTTAATCTCCAAGTTTTATCTTCACGTCTCAAAATAAATGCTTACATGGTTTATCATATGAATAACGGCATAGTTCATGTAACCCATAACGAAATATACATATGCTTATATGATTCATCGTCCTATATACAAATAATGGTACAAGACGGCCAAAATTGTTCAATAAACTAAATATGGTCTCAAAGTTGATTGCCAGTATCCTCACAAATTTGCTTATAGCTAGAGGATATGATACCCCAACTTTACCCCTAACTCCTCCCCCTTTTTTTAATGTCTGAATCAACTTGTGTGCACCTTGACTAATCCCATGGGGCCTTGAAGATAACAGCCAAAAAAATCCAGCTTCTATAGATCAATTAAGGGCATTTATGGTATTATGCATAACACCCAGAGGCTTGCTACCATCTTGTGGAATATATGAACCTTGGAGGCTTTCCAGATTTCAAGTTTCTGGTAAGAGATGGAAGGCTGGGAGATCGACATATATATACTCAGTGTAGGTGTGAACCACGAGCATCGAGGGTAGGCGGGTCCCTTGGCATGTGGTCTTGGTAGAAAGGATCGTCGGGACAATGAACAGAGCTCAGTCTTGGAGAGAAATTCCAACCATTTACTTGTTCAAGTTCATGATCAACACTTCTCATAGCGGCTTCTTCTTTGAACTTTAAGAAGTACATGGATGACCAATAATCCTTTGCCAAGTTCTACAAGTGGAAGAAAAAGGATGAAAGAGAGTTATTAGTAAGTTTTGGAATTTGAAATACGTACGGGTCAGGTTCATAGTCATAGGAAAGGGTTGGGTTCCGTTGAGATATGTGGGCTACTTGGAATTTTTGGGCAAACATAATCATATATGATATAACATAACACATGTTGCATTGACCCGCCTTAGCGGGATACTTGGAATTTTTGGGCGTGACGTATCATATATAATTACGTGTTCGTATCACACATAATATGTGTAATCTTGGAACTTCTCGCCTTCTTGCAAATTGATCGCATTATCCTCCATCATGTAGTTTCAGTGTTATATATCAAATATCATCAATTCTTAGCAACTAGGCAAATGGGGTTCTATTTCTATATATCAAGAGGCAAAGAACTAACCATGTTCATCAACTGCAGCAACTCATTGACTGCATTTTTGAAGAGATCTGTGTGTGCAAGATCAAGAGTTGTGAGAATTTCTTGTCGCGTTCTGTAAGATATATTTACCTCCATTGGTGCACCTATACATAAATTAGAATATTAAAGGACACATTAATCTAAATAAGAGTTCATATTCTTTTTTTTACATTCTCCTCCATAGCATTAGCAGACACATCTATCAAATAATCCATCTTGTACATGGCCAAAGGTAAAAAAAATAAAAATTATTTTAGGAGACTTGAGTGTGATACCTGTATTTATGTACTTTTCAATAATATGTCGTGCCATGTAAATTCTTTTAACAGGATCGTTTCCAGGTATCCTTTCAAGTTGTTCTACTTCATTGTAGAAATGCACGCTTTCCCCAGCCAAACAACTGAAAAATATACAGAAAAAATAGAAATGTTAGTCACCATAATTGGCAAGAACTATGTGAATCATTGTACAAGTTCACAACTTGATCTAAAATAGAACAAGAACAAGACCTGTCAGCAAATTCCATGAAAGAATAGCGGAATCTTTTGTTCAACAGAAGTTTATCCAAGGGTTCATTTGGATCGACATCGAGACTTGGATCATTATGTGACAAATGCCCACTATCAGGTATTCCAAGAGCTTGCCCCATCGTCTTTAAGTCAAAACTTTCCTTGGTGTTCAAGCTCATAACCGAGACCAGAGGTTGAGAGAACGAAATAGAGAAGAAAGCCACCACAAGACTACTTGCCTATGGAAAATAATGATCCAAAAATATCACAACTAAAGGGTATCCGAATAAATTTTGATGCTTTCAATGCCTCAAGGTCTTCAATGATATGCCATTAAAAGTATAGTGAAAAAGGTTTAAAAACATACCACAACTAAAATCACACATCTGGTGGTGACTTGAAGCCACATGACCTCCTCGTGGGTCTCGTTTAAAACATAAGCAACCACCCATACACCTAGCATGGGAAATTAAGATAAATTGTAATCAATAAGATGCGGGTCTCCACGGAAACAACTAGAATCATAATTAAATTCCACTCAATGACATTATTTAAAGAATTAGATGCACAATTAAATTCAAAACATACTGATAGAAAATACAGTTACGAGTATTGCCCGCCACAGGTCCTTGAGCTCATCGAATCTGAACTCAACATGATGAATGGCTCCCGTAATACCAATCAAACCAGCAATATAGAACACTGGAAAGCATATATAGGGAACAGCCCACTGAGTCCCCATGTGGCAGCGGTAATTTAGAGGCCGCACTATGTGAAGCACTACAGCAAACAAACTCTAATGTCAACAGGAATATATACACACACAATATATACAGAAAAATACAGTAATGGTATTGAAAAAAGATCACACATGCTATGCTATAGAGCATGTTAGTTATTAAAGTCGATATTTGAAATCATAATATTGTTGTACTGATCTTGTAAGATGAACGAACTCATGTGACTGAAAAAGTGGAGGCTATATTTATAAGATGTAAAACAGAGTGGAAAAGTAAAGTATCTTACGTGCAGCCCAGGCAACCCAGGGCAGAAGAGCAAGCGGAAGACTAATATATGATCTTATCGGAAAGATACGCCTTCTAAAAATCACAAGGAAGAGAACAAAGTTAGGGTCAATCTATGGATCTTTTTTTATCTTCTCTTCATCTGTTAGTTCCTTGAGTGGCTCCACCCTTGGTTCTCAAGGTTGAAAAGATAGAAAACTTACTTGACGAAAAGGGAATACAAGTGGGTTGCTTGTATAATCCGACAACTCAATAGCAACCCAAATCCTAGTGGACCATTAAGCCAAACTGAAACCAAAAAATTGCTATAGGCAAAGATTAGTTGACAAAAAAAATACATATAACGTATAGTAATCAAAGCAAGAGTAAACCGACCTCCCCAGATATAGCAGGATTGCCACCACTTCCTCCTGTGAAACCTCACAACATTAAGAGACATCTGCTTGAGGTGAAAGCACTTTAATACACAATGCAAATGAACTTCAAATCTTCAATACATGGGAATAAGGAAAGGTGGAGTAATAAGATAGATATACAATTAGGAAACAAGAACTAAATGTTTCCAAAAGACTAGTAGGTATACCGCAAGTGACAGCAAAAGATTGAAGCTAGCTACGATTTGAAGCGCTGGGATCCAAAAACTACTTCCTTTAGGTCGAGGAACCTTGTGAATCAAAAAGGGTAGACTCGACCTCAAAAGAAGGCTGCAAGACAAGAACTGTTTTCATCATACAGCTACACACATAGTGCAATATATGAGTAGTAAGAATTTGAATTCAACATCCTCCCTCATAACAAAATAATAATAATAATAATAATAATAAACAACCCAACCCAAGTTCCAAATTCCAAATTCAGCAGTTAATTTTTATTTTTTTTCCTTTTTAGTCAATTCTGGTAAAGGGAACACACTTCTATTTATCTATACTATTATATAAAGAGAATAACTCAAAAAGTTGGTTATTTTGTTCAACATAACTAATTTACACATTTACACTTTGTATCCTTATAGTTAGTTATTAAATCTTATTTTAGTCCTTCACTTTTTCATTTTCTATTTTAAACCCTTATCATATAATCTAAATAATCATATATTATGAACTAAAATATATTAAAATTACGTTTTTTACAAATTATACCATCATAATCGTCTCGTCAATACCTTCGAAATGAGCTCAATATTGAATATTTTTATGCAATTATATTATATATTCTATTATATAAAGGTAATAATTTTATTTCAATTTTCAAGATTGACTATTTAATTTTCAAGATGGTCCCTTATTAAATATTCATTCTATCATTTTTAATTTATAACTTACGCTTAATATCCGTATAATTAATTAAATTAATTTACATTCAATCTATTACTTTTTCAGTTTTCACTTACATTTTATTATACTAACACAAATAATGTATATGAACTAAAGTAAAATGTATAAAACATAATCATTTTTCTTTTTAGCAAATAATACCATTGTAATCGTCTCGACAATACCTTCAAAATAAGTTTAATATTGAATATTTTTTAATTAATCGTATTATTTAATATCAAGAATACATGCAAATTAATTTATTTTATATTTTTACATTTTTGTTTTTCAGTTATGTTTTAATCTATACTATCTATATGTATATCTATACTATATATTAAAGAAAAATAAGTCTTGAAAACGGTTATTTTTCAAGATTTCAATATTCAACTTTACTGTTCTTTATGCACCATGTATAACAATGTAAAACACAATCAACAGTGTTGTGACGGATTGGTTATCGCTCGGGGGGTTCATAGCGCCCTAACCGAGTTCGAACATTCCAGTGCGCATAATACCCACTTAATTATACGAGTATTTAAGTGGGTCCATGTTTAGCCCCAAAATTGTCGGGGATTAGTCGGACTTTATATATATATATATATATATATAGAGAGAGAGAGAGAGAGAGAGTCAGGGGCGATCTATATTGCTTAGTTGCTTACAACCCTTTTGAGTTGCTAATTTATATGTTATTGATCTACACTAATTTTTACACCCGCCGCATCGCGCGGGTATTGGACTAGTAGAAACATAAAGCAGCATGAAAAACAAACTTTCTATTTCTTATGCATCCATCATATCTAGCATTAAATCACCACTAATAAATTCTTAAAAAACATTAAAAGGTAGATATGGAAACATTAAATCATCCTCAATACTAGACTATTCGTCCACTCAGAAATGCATACTCACAAGTCAGTCTTAAGAGCTTCTGCGACGTTAAACCTAGCAATTTTCTAAATGCAAATCTATACGAACTTACAAGCCAATTCTGAAAGTTAAATGAGATTAATCAATTTTTCTTCTTACAATTCAAGCACACGAAAAACCGACACCGCAAAATCACTCATTTAACATCCAAATTCAAGGCATAACCGCGTTCGGGTTAAGCCAGTGTTTGGCAAAAATAAGTTAGCTGATAAGCCAGTACATATTTGGATGGACCATAAGCTAGCTTATTGAAACGCTAGTTGGAGTAGTGTTTCATGAGTTTTTTGTATCTTTTTTCCAATCATACCTTTATTAACATTAATTATTGTACCACAGGATATCCTTTTTTGTCATTTTACGTACTTATAAGCTAGTTTTTGCCAAACATAATTTATTCCTAAACCAGCTTATCGGCTACTAGCTAGCTTACTAGCAACAGCTAGCTTATCAGCTATCAGCTACACAGCCCTAAAAGTAGCATGAATTTATACAACTCTGAACTGAATCAACGTTCAATCACAAAATTCACAATCCAAAGTTCTAATTTCTAATTTCTAACTTCTAATCATATAAAGCTCATAATCTAACTAAAATTGATCCATAATCCAAATAAGCAAACGAGATAAAGCGTAATTGAATACATTCATATGTTGATATAATAAGTGCAAATTTGGGGGAAAAGAAGAGTATACATGATGAATGCGATGATAGAGACGGAAAGTGCAACGTAGTCGCTAGGACAGCCGCCGATGACGTCACAACCGGCCATTTTTCTACGGCGGCGGAGGGATACCGCCGGCGAGCTGCGATTTAATCCACTTTTGATCAATCGGCTGGGTTTAAATTCGTTTTTCGTTTAAAAGTCCAATTTTGGTCAAATTTTGAAGTTTGACTAAACTGTGTGCTACGTAGTTCGTACGCAACAAATATTTGGATAATGATTTGTTGCAAACTGACGTCAATGGCTGATAAGCTAGCTGGTAGCTGATAAGATAGCGGTTGATTGATATTTAATAAGTTCTAGTAGCTTAAGCATTCCAAGGGGGTCTTATAAGACCTCCTTTTTGCACTTTTTATTGACAACATTTACCACACTTATCAAATTAAAAATTTATATAAATACTATGGTAGTTCTTATAAGAACTCTTTTGTGGTCCCACATATTTTTTAAGCTTCTAACAAATAATATTATAGATATATATATTAATTTAAAAACCCATTTAGAAAATGAAAAGCAATAATATGTCATTTCTCCAAAAACTAGTAAGATCCAAGGTTCTTATTAAGACTTAAGGAAGTTGGTTCTATAAAACTCTTCACAAGTATGTTCTTACAACCCACTACACTTTTTGCTGTAAGACTTGCTGGAGATGCTTATAAGCTAGTTTATGAACAAAAACTAGTTTATGAGTATGTAAAATGACCAAAAATGGTATATTTGAATTTAATAACTAATATTAATAAGGTATAATTGAAAAAAACTACAAAAAGCTACCAAAACGTTCAAAGTAACTTTGGTACATGTTTGGATGGACTAGGTTATAAGCTAGAAACTAGCTTATTTTTGTCATACACAACCTAAGTTATAATGAAATACCAATTATAATCATTTCATATTATCCTCGAGTTCTCTTGATCTCCTAGCTCTTTCTTACAAAATTATGCAAACTAGCCATCAGGTCGCCATGATCGTCAATGGTAAACGTGTGCTAAAAGGTCAAAATTTTACATAAACCGCTTTCGTCCGTAAGAAATGGGCTTCGATATTGACGGACATAGAAAGGAAAGTATTATAACCACCCCACCAAAACATCATATGTTAACCCTTTTTAGTAATATATAATACTTGTTCAAAAAATTGCAGGGGCCATGGCCCTTTTTGTCATCAATGTTTTTTTTTACATGTTTTTGTTAAATGTAGCATCAATGTTTTTGATTTCACATGGTTTGTTTATTCGTGTTTTTGTTAAATGTAACTTCAATATTTATTGCTTCACATGATATGTTTATTCATCTTTTTTCTTAAATGCAACGTCAATCATAAAAGATGATTGAAGTTGCATCTATAGGGGAGTTACAATAGCGGATAGCCCTTGAGGCAACGTTATTTCTGCCGTAAAATCTCTTAAGGGTTCTTGATATTCAATTGGAAGATCTTTTCTCGAAGCAGATAGGGAACGGTCTTAAAACTCACTTCTGGGCCGAACCATGGAAAGACCCTCGCACTTTAGCAGATCGTCTTCCAAGACTTTTCGCGCTTGAGAATGTAAAGCAGGTGATGGTTTTGACCAAATTAAAGATGGCGGTCATGGTCTTGGAGAAGACCTATTCGCGATGGTAGAGAGGCTGAGGAAATCGAGCAATTAAGAGAGGCTATTCGGGAATGCTCGTTGAACGATAAACCGAACAGTTGGTCTGGATGATATCCTCTAATGGTCTTTTTTTCAGTTAGATCTCTACGTTGTCTTATCAAAAAAGCATTACTAGGAGTTGGTGATAAGGAAACGTCATGGAACGAGATGGTCCCATCTCGAATTAACATTTTCATGTGGTGGGTCATTTGGACAGACTCCTAACCCAGTGAAAACCTGGTCAAGCAAAACATAGACATCGAGTCGGTAATGGTCGATGTGTGCGGAGAGACAACGAACGTTGCAGCACCGAAAGAGTGAAACTATCAAGCCTCTAGGTGGCACTGGCACAGACCCCGGCTCTTATATAACGTGAGAATATGTAAAACCCCTTTGAATCACTCTCTAAAACATTCCCTTTGTAAAGAAAACTTCCAACATATATAAAGATTTGATTGTCAATATTTAGCAGATGTGAAACTCCAATTACTTTTCATGCCATTTGGCTAAAGATAATATATGAGAGCCCACGGTGATATTTAAGGTAGAGGCCTCCCCTTATAAAATGATGGTTGGACCAATCTTTGGTCCAACAAGAAGACTTACAGTACAATGAGGGTTAGACCAGACCTGCCTATCTAGGCAAACCCATCTAGCCCGATACAAGTCTTTCAGTACAACCAACCAACAAACCGATAAAAACTTCAATGATATATCATTACCAACATTTAAATGTAAACAACATTATCCAGTACCATGGAGAGGCTTATGGTTATGGATTCTCTGAATCCCTAAAATCTGATTGCAGAGAATCAAAATAAACAAATAACTATTAATTTGTACATCTACATAAATTCTTTAAAAGAATATCAATAAAAAATGAGTCGAAAAACGCTACCTATCTATGGTACAAGCTGAACGCAGGACTTATGGCTATGAAACACCTGGTTATGGTCACAAAATAGTGCCCAGAAGCCATAAGTGTACGAAAAGCCAATAAGCTATAAGGCCGAGCCTTGCCCTTGGTCGACGCATCAAAGCTTGACCTCCAGATACCCTGCACAGATGCAAACAGTAAAAAACGTCTTGAGAAGGTAAAATTACATTTTCTGGTTTCCTATGCGTTTGTGGTTAACGGTGTGGGCCGATAAAAGAGGTTAACTACCGATGAGAAACAAGGAGGATTATGAGATGGTCACAGTAAATAATTCTATTCAAGTTGTGAATTTGTGATGCTCCCTTTGTTTCATCACATTTCCTCTTTTTGGTAACTGTTTAATCTAGAATACTCCCAAGTCTTCCCCCTAAAATAAGTGTTCATATTTCTATTTATGTTTGTCCCAAAATAAGTCTACATATTCAAAAATAGAAAACTAAATTTCCAAATCTACCCTTAATTAATGCACAAATATTTAAGAGTCGACAAGATAGATATATGCATTAAGCGTAAAGTTGTCATTTGGATAACTAAAAAGTGTAATAATTATTCATGTCTAAAGTTGTGTGCCATTCTATTGTGTACGTTTAATTCAGGATGAATTATATATATATAAATGTGTTAATTGAGAATTATATATATATATAGAGGAAAGTTCAAATGTGAACCACTTTTTGGTTGTGAACGTGAGGACAACCGAGAGCGTGACACGTGGCGGTTTTGAGTGTGGTCCCCCTCTTTAATTCAATGCCCTCCCATGAATCGCGCCTAGTCATCCGCCGTGGACTTGACGTGGCGCCTAGTCATCCGTCACGTGTCGCGCTCTCGCTTGTCCTCATGTTCACAACCAAAAAGTGGTTCACATTTGAACCCACCCCTATATATATATATACACATGTGTGCGTATGCATCCATAAACATATCCATGTGTTAATTGAGAATATAGTTTCAACATCAACTTAGACAAGTTTCATAAAACAAAATAGAAAAAGTGTTCATAAACGAGCTAATAGCAAGCAATAGTTTCAGCATCTGAGTCAATAACATCCAATAATCATTAAAAAAAGGCCCAAACAGCAGTTTTGTATGCAAAAAAACCCATCTCAAAATATCACTATATCAGACCGATATCTGTGTCAAAAATCATTGCAATCGGCAAATCACAACGCTATTAGTGGAACCGATATTTTACCACCGATATAGAATATTTCATGCAGGGCCGATATCCGATATATCACCGCAATATCGCCGATATCAATAGCATAGACACTGTAACATCTTAGACGAGAATGCCAGGTTTTTAAGTAGGAGAGTTTGTAACAACTCGTCCCACATAAATGCCATTGAATTGGTCAAAATATGCGGACTTCCTTATTCTTCAAGGAGGATTAGATCCAGTAACTAGAGGTCTATGGCTAACTGATACTGCACACCATCATTTAGCTATTGCAACTCTTTTCCTGACATTGGGTCACATGTATAAGACCAACATGGCACTGGCATGGTCTAAAAGATATTTCAGATGCTCATAAAGGTCCATTTACGGGCCAAAGAAAATTAAATGTGTGAGCTCCTTATAAACTCGAAGTTGTGGGTTACAATTTACAAATAACTTCCACCGTGGTTTTAAGTTGTTATGGAGGTTATTGACAAGCCTGCTGTTTTGGGCTTCGGGAGTTACGTTAAAAATGACCAAACTATCTCATTAATAATATAAAATTAGTTAAAGCATTTACCATATTCCATCGAGTCGATCTGCAATCATCTTCCCTTTGACTGGGACTAGACCAGATGTATGGAGTGACTTAAATACATGACCTGTAGGCATAAGAATTCAATACAATTTTTCCAAAATAATGTATGACCTGAACAGAGAATTAGTGCTCAGAACCGAACCTTTATCTTGAACGGTTTCATTTCTACCAAGCAAACGGTCAGAATCTGAATCAATGTTAATTGAAAGCTGTTCACTTGAATTCTTTCGTAGAGATCTCACATGGGGAGCGGATGGCACCAAAGGCAAACCTACTTTCCCAACCGCAGTCTGTAAGGAAAACATTGAAGTTTAAAAATATTATAAGTAAAAACTGTAAAAAAAGTACCCCATTCATCTTGTCATGCTCGTTCCCCTCCACCTTAAGGGGCCATACACAAATATAAAAAAGGTTAGGCTAGTGATTCAATGTCATAGGCTTATAATTTTGGGATTCTGCAGTTTCGAAGAAAAGCATGTAAAAAAAGCATATTCCATAGGAACCAATCTTAAGATGCATGAGTAAGGGGCTCTTTGGTTGGTTTTCCATTAAGTCCTATATGAATAAAGTTGTCTATATGGATTAATTTGTCTATGGATTGTAAAGATTTTCCTTTGAGATTGTTTTCACATAGATGGAAGGAGCGTGTTTTTTAATTTGAAGAGACAGGTTGGACAAAACTTGGCTTTCTGCATAAAGCTCCCTCCTAAAAGCTTACTGAATAAGCCACTACCAAATACTCATGTATAGCTGACCGAATAAGCTATGAGTCCCATTAAGCTCATTAAGCTGCTAACAAACAAGCCCTAGGTGTACCTATTGGGTTGCATCAAGGGCTGAATGCTTCAGTACTCCAATAACCCATCTTAAAATTAGGTCCCAACTCCCAACATTTGATCTTTACTCATTTTTTGTTTATAACAGCTTCTCATGCTTTTGGTTGTTAAACGGACAGATCTTAGTATGTAACCCTCGTAGAATATATGAACCATGCATGCATCACAATTTACGGCTTTTTACTCGGAACTTGATGAGAAGTGAAGTTGTGCAGGCCTGAACTTAAACAAGGTAATAAAGTCCGCTTCAATAATTTGTATTTCTAGGCTATAGAAGTCCTTCCTCCTGTTAAATGCATGCAACTTGAATCTTTTTTGGTAACAACAATGATGACATATTATGAGCGCAATAAACGAAAAAAAATATAATACAATAAACATGCCTGATCTTCAATTTCTGAAATCTCCGACTTAGAAGGCAAGGAAGGTGCCATGAAAACACTTTTTTCCTGTATCGTGTTTGGTGCACCGGTCCTATTTTGAATAAAATCTTCAAGTTGTTTAACCTTGCTTGCTAATTCCTCAGCTACCTTCTGTGTCTGCAGCAATTTGAAACTTAAGTCTTGAGCTTTGGATTTTGAATTCTCACTATCGAAAACAATGCCCTGAACAAGCGTCTCTAGTACTGGGAGCATCCCTGCCACATCAGCAGATTTCTCGACTCCCACAGACTCTTCACCACCCAACTCTTGAATAATACTCTGCAACCCTACAGATAAGTCAAGCAATATCCTCTTTTCGGTCGTGGATTCTTTGAATTCCCCCTTCAAATGCTCAGCTTCAAGGGCTTGTTTCGAAAGGGTTGACCGCAGCTCTTCGTTGGCATGAGACAACAAGGTTATCTGGTCTAGCAATTCATTTACGCTATCAACTATATAAAAGAGCTTTTTCACAGGGTCTGAATCTTGGAGGTGTATGTCTCCCTCTACGAGATTTGGGAAAGGGATTGTGATCCCATCGATCTTATCAAACAAAGTTTTTATCTGTGAAGCTGATAAAAGAGCATTTGTGGCATCGCCCTCTGAAAAACAATGAAGATGTATGGAAGTTAGAAATATGGTAGATCATAATGAATGTATGAACTTGATCACTAGAAATAATAATAATCAAATGTATGATCATTAATAGAAACAAAAGTATACCATAATCTTTAACAGAGGTAGTACTTTGGGCAGAAAACTCCCTTTCTCTTTCATTCCACTGGTTTCCAGATTCTTCGAGTTCAGTCTCCAACTTAGAAACCCTTTCTTGGAACCTAGTACTCTGCACAGACAACTCCGCTTCTCTTTCTTTCCACTTCTCCTCTTTGGCTTGATAGTCTTCTAATTTAGAGCTCATTTCATTACACATGTTTCCAGATGCTTCTAGTTCAGTCTCCAATTCAAAAACTCGTCTTTGTAATGCATCGTTTTCTTCTTCGGCTATATCACACAATGACTTGGTTTTCTTTAATTCAGCCTTCAATTCTTCAATTGTGGTGGCCATGTCCATCTGCATGCTTTTCAAATTTTGTTGCAAGGATTTTGTTTGTTGAGCCATAAATGGCGCAACATTCTTTAATGCCTCTAGTTTTTTCAACAAAGATGCAATCATGTCATCAATGGTTGTCGAGAAACTGCCAAATTGGTCAACAAGAATTTGGTTTCTACTGCTCAAGTTACCCAAAGTTTTTCCAGCATATGGACCAAAACCATCGGTATCTTCTGGATTGAACTCATCATCAACCATCCCATCGCTCCAATCGTTGTCAAAGTCAGCAGGGAGGAAACTTGACTGGAAATTTTCCTGTAAATCATTTATGAGATAAGGAGGCGGGAATGAAACTTAGAATCTGAGTTCTGAGATTGTTGGCTAATAAACCGAGAGAAATGGCTAAATGAAAAATACGAAGAATTATACATGCATCAATAGTACAGCTACCAACAGATGAGGTGGGGGTTTTCTTTCTAAAAATTAGTACACGTGTTTAACAAATTTCAATTAAAGCATTTTATTGCCAAATTGAAATAGTCATGATAAGATAGTGACGGAGAAAATTTGCTACTCATTGTTACTGGACACCATAACTCTTTAGTCAGAAAAAAACTAAAATAAGACATCAGCATGGCAGTAATTTCATGTGAAGAAGACCATTTATTTTTTACGTACTCTAAAAGAGAATGTCTTATGTGACAAAAGATTGTACATAGTTTTGTAATTACTTTAATGTGTGTCGCAATTATTCAATATGCTACACACAAATATAAAATCAAAAGTCATTGACCTTGGCTTGGAGGATGAGAAAATGAAGAGATATAAACAACTGGGACTGATGATATAGAAGGGCTTCAACTAACAGTCATTCAACCAAATAAAAGGAGAAAGGATAATAACTTATGTTGAAGAACTGATTATGATACCTTGAGAGCAGGATGAGCTTGCAGCTGTTCTGAATCAAAATGATCCTTCGTTTCATTCAGAAGTCGATCTATTTCTTTTAAGCTTTCAATCTTTTTCTCAAAACTTTGCTTGAACAAGGACAATAGCGATCCATCTTTCAAAAGCACCTGAAGATTCCCAAAGAAACTGGAGAGCTCCGAAGCCCATTTATCATGCTTGGCTGCCAACTCTTGCCTACATGTATTCAGCTCGATATTGAGCGTTGAAATCTCCTGTTCAGCATTCTTCTTTTCCACAACGAGATCAGACACAGTGTTCTCCGCCTTAAGCAATGCATCCTCTAGTGTTTTGATAGTTGCAGATGCATCCACAACCTTGCGCTCATGGTACTCGGCCTCTTCTTTGAGTTTCTTTATCTCACTCTCTAACGCGTTTCTACTGGTTAGTGTCTTCTCATTTTCCTGTGAAAACTGAGAAACGTTTGTATTCAACTGAGACATTGCATCTTCAAGGGACTTTATAGTCTGGTAAGCTTCATCTAGCTTAATGGCATGAGTAGAAGCTTCCAACTTAACTTTCTGTAGCTCCAATTCAGCAGCAGCTTTGCTAGCTTGAGCCTCTTCTTTTTCACTCAAGAGCACAGACATGTTGTCTTTTGCAAGTGACAATGCCTCTTCAAGCGAGTTTTTATTGGCAGATGTCTCTTGAAACTTGCTTGATTCAGAAGTGGCTTCCTCCATTGCTTTGTATAATTCCGTTTCAACAGAAGACCTGGCAATCTCTAGTTCGCTCTTCTCTTCATTCAGTTGACTGATTGTTTTTTCTGAAGCTGACAGTGAATCTTCCAGTGATTTCAAGCTTTTCAGGGATTCCACCAACTTCTTGTTCAACGTACTGACTTCCTCTTTCAAGATTTGCATTTCTTGTTCTGCCTGTGTCTTTGAAACTTCGCGTTCCTCTATCGCTTTCTGTAGTTCCTCTCCCATACAAGACTTTGAATATTCTAATTCTCTCTTTTCTTCAGCTAGCTGAGAAACGTTTTTCTCTGAAACTGATAATGCATCTTCAAGGGATTTTATGGTTGTCAGGGCTTCAGTTAACTTGCTGGCCAGCATACCAGCTTCATCTTTTACATCTCCTAGCTCCTGCTCTGCCTGTGACTTGGCAACTTGGCATTCACTTAAATATGCTGCAACCCACTTCACCTTCTCAACTGGCTCTTTCAGATCTACTGGTAGAATAATGCCATTAATCGCCTCAATTACCTGCTGTAATAAAGTATTGCTCTGAACTAAGAACTGCTCAATTTGATCCCTTTCTTCTTTTGAACGTTGCAGATCAGATTCCAAGTTCGGAATAATTTCCACTTCGGTTGACAGTCTATTAATCTGATCCCTGCATTCATTCGATGTGGATTCTTGCTTCTGTAAGTCGAGCATTAACGCCTCAATCTGAGCATTCTTTTCGGCCATTTGCTGTTTCATAGCCTCACGTTCTTGAACAAGTCCCTTGCCTTTCTTAACTGCCAAAGACAGTTTTTCCCTCAATAAAGCAGCTTTTTCCTCTGCTCGTTGAAGATTTATTTGCAGAGAGTTCTTCTCATCGTTTGATGCCCGTAGTTCCTCAAAAACCTTTACCAACTCAATTGAGCGATTATCCAGCTCCAATCTATTCATCTTCTCTTCCTCAAGAATTTGCTCATACAGCTTAGATTCCTGATCCCTTACGAACAACAGATTCTGAATCTTTTCAAGTGCTTCTTTGTTCATAGACGGTGACTCGGTAGAAGTTATGGCTCGTTCTTTTATCTTCGAAAAGCATCTGTCAATCACGGTGGCCATATCAGAGTGTGGCTTTGAGTTCTCCTCAAAACCATCTATAGAGATCCCAGATGCATCAAGCAACATAGCAACCATCTGCTTTTTCTCCTCAGCAAGTCTTTCATACTTGCGTGTCAAATCCTCAAACTCCTCTATGAAATAGTGTTTCTCCTGTGCCTCTGCTAGCAGTGATGCAGTTAGGCGATCAATCTGGTCACGAGCAGCCTCTCTTGTTGCATCATTTTCATGTTGTAGCTTAACAGAATTATATTTTTCCAGATTATATGATTCCAATAGCCAGCTAACTTTAGGTTCTAAGTAAGGAGGTTGTGTAGCTTCTGGTAACTCTAGCGAGGATAAGAGTTCGGTGAGTCTCTGAAATTCCCAAGAGAGGGGTGCTAGTCTACTTACTTCATTTGCAAGCCATGCAACCCTCTCAATGATATCTGAAGACTGAAGCTCCCCTGCAGCACCACTTAGCGACAGAATTTCTCCACATTTTGCAAGGACCATATCCCTTTGCGAAAGAGCTTCTTGCAGCGAATTAGCCAAATTCCCAGTCCTCATCAACTCATCATTCCTCAACTGAGCAGCCTCTAGGGCACTTGACTTCTCTTGCAATTCGATTAAACATCTTTCTAGTTCACTGGTTTTCTCACCAACCAACTGCTTCAATGAGTCACGCTGCTGGACCAGTGCCTTCCCTTTTGTCACAGCCATGCTAAGCTTTTCTTTGGAATTAACATACCTCGTCTTCTCTTGTTCAACTTCCCCTTTGAGTTTTTCGATCTCTGCATTTAGCAACTCAACTGTTTCTCTGCCTTTGTCAAGTTGTTCCATCAGCTGTCCATGCTGGTATTCTAAATGGCTATTTTTGTCCGCCAACTCAAGTTCTTTCCTTTTTAGCTCAAACAACTCCTCTCGTGCAGACAGAAAAACTGTCTCCATGCCATTTTGCATATTAAAATCAGGCTTAACCTCTGCCAAACAATGACTAAGCATTCCAACTTCTGAAAGAAAGTGGTGGTACTTCTCAAGTAAGAGGGAGGTCATTTTCTCAAGATGAGACATCTTCCCACTTACAGATGTATCAAACAATTCTGCATCACCAAGGGTATTTGCAAAAGAAAATAAGATCCTATCTGCAGTGGCCTCAACATATGACACTTCATTAGACTTAGCTACTACATCCTGTGATACAGAGTGTTCATTGACCCTCGCCCTAAGATCCTCGATTTCTATATCCTTCGTATGTAGGGTGGTATTGAGTTCTCTGATTGTGCCCTCAGCCTGTGATCGCTCATTCAAAGAAAGCTCAATAAACTTAAAGCACTCATGTACCATCTCTTGCAAAGACTTTTCGCCACCCTCTCCTGTTTCCGATGGAAGATGGTCACTAGAAGCACCAGCATCATTTCCATCAATTAGCAATTGTTGTTTGCTTAGAGCCTTGAGCTGCTGATGAAGATTACTAACTTCTTTCATCAGTGTCTTTCGTTCTTCCTGCAAGAAAAGCAAAGTAAACACAGCTGCAGCATACTTATGGTACAAAAAGACCTTTGTAATGAGAACAATAAGAAAGAGAGAAGGTGACAGCCAACCTCGTTGTCCTGTGGAACGATCTCTTTTCCAACGTCAGGAGCCCTATATAGAATATCTTCTGAAACAGTCCGAAATGGATGTTGGCTAACCCTGTTTCCAGGGGACCTCGCATCACTAGGAAGCAAGTCATCTGGACAATCCACAAACTCGTCAGGTCCCCCATCTTCCGTTGTCCTTCCTTCAGCTCTCTCATACTGTACAGTATCTACTCCTGTTACCACTACCCCATCGTCTTGCTCCAAATTGTCAACCTGAAGATAGCTAGCTGATTTTATCTTATCAACATAAATATAGCACCAGAATACAACAGATAATACCAAGTGAATAAAACACAAAGCATTCAATTGTTACAACAACCTGGCAACAGATCAATTCGTAAACGATAAACGTTTTCAATCCTGTGAATCTAAAAACCTTATATTTGCATCACTATTAATATTTCCATGACAAGCTTTCGGATTACTAATCCATTGGACATAGAAAATCATACTATGCCTCTTTTTTACCCTAATCTCTTCAACACACAGAGCATCATACATACATTCACACTAGAATACAAATTTACCTTAAATTTGAATAAATTCAGTCGTTGATAATTGAAACAAGATGTAAACTAAATAAACACTAGATTCACTAAATAAACACTAGATTCACTAAATAAACAGATATACCAAGTGAATAAACAGCAAAGCATTGAATATTCGAATTGTTATAACAACTTGGCAACAGATTAGTTCGTAAACGACAAACGTTTTCAATCCTGTGAATCTAGAAACCTTAGATTTGCATCACTACTAATATTTCCATGACAAGCTTTCAAACTGTAACAATTTAAAGTTGAAAACTAATCCATTGAACATCCAAAAATCACACTAGGCCTCTTTTTTACCCTAATCTTCTTTAATCTTAACACATAGAGCATCATACATTCACACTAGAATACAAATTCACCTTAAAATCAAACAAATGCAGTCACTCATTATTGAAAGTTTGAAACCGAGACGTAAACTAAATAAACACTAGATTCAACTGATCAATTGAACCAGACAATTTGAAGTAGGAAACTAATCCATTAGACAACGAAAAATCATACTACGCCTCTTTTTAACCCTAATCTCTTCAACGCACAGAGCATCATTCATCATACATTCATACTAGAATACAAATTCACCTTAAAATTGAACAAATTCAGTCGTTGATAATTGAAAGTTTGAAACGAGATGTAAACTAAATAAACACTAGATTCACCAAATCAATTGAACCGTAGGAGACTAATCCATTAGACATCGAAAAATCACACTACGCCTCTTTTTTTACCTATTTTTTAACACACAAAGAAGCTTAAAATATTTCCATAACAAGCTTTCAGATAACTAATCCATTACACATAGAAATTCATACTATGCCTCTTTTTAAAAACTTAATCTCTTCAGCGCATCATACATTCATACTAGAATACAAATTCAGTCGTTATTAATCGAAACCGAGATGTAAACTAAACAAAACACTAGATTCACTCATTCACCTGATCAATTGAACCGCCATCCATTGGAGCAGAATCAGCTGACTCTATATGAACAAATCCATTCTCTCCAGCTGTTGGACTCCCCGTAACCTGCTCCAAATCATTATCCTCCTCCATTTCTACATATCATAAACACAAAAACCAGATCAGATCTGCAAATACAGAAACTTAAATCGCATTGAAATCAAACATTCTGAATTCAAATTTCAACATTCCAGAATTCAAAACCTAACAACAACAACGATTAGGTTTAGAAGTTACCTTTAGATTTGAGAAAGGATTCGACTATAGTTGAATTCGATTTGAATCATAAGAGATCTTAAAAGAAGAAGAAAAAATGGTGAAAATTTGGGAGGGTTTCTGGTTTTGTTGATCGGTCGAAATTTGGTTTTTTGGCGTTTTGCGATTTTGCACTATGCGAATAACTTACCCGCTAAGTGAAAACTCGCCCGATACGACGTCGTTTAAGACGATAATTTTATAAAGAGTAAATTACGGATTTGGTCCATGTGGTTTAATCATTTTTATGGATTTGGTCCTTAAACTTTAATAATTATGGATTTGGTCCCTGTGGTATGCAATTCCTATTGGATTTGGTCCCTAGACCAAATGACCGTCCATTCAATCTGTTAAGTGCAAGGGTAAAATGGTCAAGTCATTGTTGTTCTTTATAATAATAACAAATATTTTGTCTTCTAGTTATTTTGTCTTTTTAACCTTTTTAACAACAAGTCAATTGGTGACATATGGCATTATATTAAAAGAACCCCAAGAAAATGTCTAATATCTTTCTCTTCCACCTACCTATACACACAATGAGAACACACACTACATATATATAATATATAATAGGTCCACCTCCTACTTTCACCGGAAGTTGTAGGTTCGTCGGAATATTCACCGGAGATATACTTGTTCGCCTGTGTGATATGTGTGGGTTAATGGTGATAGAGGGTTAATGGTGGTGGACCTGGTGGGTTAATGGTGGTGGTGGTGGTGATGGTGATGGTGGATTAATGGTGGTGATGGTGAATTGGTGATGGTTGTGGTGGAGGTGGTGATGATGATGGTGGTGGGTTAACGGTGGTGACGGTGGGTTAACAATGGTGATGGTGATGGTGGGTTAACGGTGGTGATGATGATGTTGGTTAATACCTAATGGTGATTATTGTGGTGATGATGATGGTGGGTTAGTGGTGATGGTGGACATGGTGGGTTAACGGTGGTTGTGGACCTGGTGGGTTAGTGATGGTGGGTTGGTGGTGGTGGTGGTGGTGGTGATGGTGATGGTGGGTTGGTGGTGATGATGGGTTAGTGGTGGTGGTGGTGGTGGTGATGGTGGGTTAGTGGTGGTGATGGTAAGGGTGACGGTGGGTTAATGGTGGTGGTAGTAGTGGATGAGTAATGGTGGTGGTGATGGGTTAATGCTTTATACAATTCACACATGTAGATATTACATACATACATATAATGACTAGATGCATCTGTGCATATATTATGATAGTATTTAAAGTTAAATAATAGTTTAATAAGTAAATAAAAAGACAAAACACAAAAGGACAAAAAAAAAGGTAATAAAAATTAATGCTAAAATATTTAAAAGGTAAAAAGACATAATTGGCCTCAATTTTAACGGTCAAGTAGACGTCAGTTTGGTCCAAGGACCAAAATCAATAGAAATTGCAAACCATAGGGACCAACTCCATAATTACTGAAGTTTAGGGACCAAATCCATAAAAACCATCAAACCACAGGGACCAAATCCGTAATTTACTCTTTTATAAACGAATAGAGTGGTTTACAAGGTTTGGTCCCTATGTTTTTGTTAAAGTTACGAATAGGTCCCTTCCCTATATTATGGTTAGACCATCCGCAGTGGGGCTCGGCAAGGCAGCGGCTCGGGGCTGTTACCGATCGGCAAGCCCGGCAACACCGCCAGGGTCCTTTGGCATGGAGTGAAATCGGCAAGGCTATGCTGACTCGTTAAACGACTCACCCCACCCCACCCTATCCTACCCTCTCTCTCCTTTCTCTTTATCTCTATCTTCTTTTAGTTTTTTTATTAATTATTTAGATTGGTGTAGGTGTGGTTGAATTGATAAGGATTGGCAAGGTTTTTGTAAGATAGTGGAAAGCTGATGTGGCGCTGATGTGACGGTTGGTACCATTGGCAAGAGGTGTCACCACTGTGGATGGTCTTAGGCTGTGTTCAACACATTAGCTGATAAGCTAGCTTATAAATGAAATATGTTTGGGCTAAAACTAGCTTATGAGTATGTAAATTGTCCAAAAATGGTATCTTATGGTATAATAATTAACATTAATAAAAGTATAATTGGAAAAGACTACAAAAAGTTTCTGAAACGCTACTCTAACCAACGTTTCAATAAGGTAGTTTATGATACATGTTTGAATGGACTAGCTTAGAAGCTAACTTATTTTTGTCAAACACAGTCTTAATATAGGTTTTGTTTTGCTATATTCAATTTGTACCGTTCTAGTCCATTTGCACTATAACATTAACCGTTCATTTATGGCGTTAAGTAATGGTTAAGTGAGGGACAAAGAACGTGTGTTTCATTTAAGGATGAATGATATATTGTGTAGTATATATATGTCGAGATATCTTTTTCCCCACCTCATAACGAACTTAAGTTCGCAATTAACAATTTAACATATATGTCCAGATATCTTGTACAGAATAAATACATGTGGCAATTATAGTATTTTTTGATATATATTTATTAATTAAATTTTTTGTTAGAACATTAAAAATAAATCTACAAAGTTGAGAATATGTGAGATAATGAATTGATTAGTAACTAACTTTTAGTTGATCATATCTTTTAGAATAAATGATGGTTTGTCAACGTACTCTTCAATCCAAGCCACATGCTAGCTTATAAAAAAAAAGTTTCAATTTTTTTAATTAAAATAACTAGTAAAAAGATAAAAACACCCTCACTTAAAAAGAAATTATAATTGTATCAATCATGATAAATAATCAAATATCATAATAACTAAATCCACAATAAACATAACACATAAACCTACTCATACAATTTACCGAAGCACAAAGACCAAATACGTAATATAGTTAAAAAAACGACTTACACGCATGCTTACATTTTATTATATACCAAAAATAATCATATTAATAATTGAAATAATTAAATATTATAATGATTCATTATGCATAATTAAAATTTGCAAGTTCCATAATATTCGATCAATCACCCATTCTACACCCAAAATATAGGGAAGATAGACTGGATTATGTTTCGGAAAAATAGTTAAATCATCCGCCACAAATTTCTAAAGGAATCCAGTCGTTAATAATAAACCATTTTTCAAACTGATTTGACTTTTCATGTGTCCTAGAACTTAGGAAACAATCGGCTATAAAATGGAACAAGATTTCTTGATCCAAAAAGGAAGGTCAAAAATTTAGATTTTGGGTTCCTACAAATTCTTAAGAACAATGAAGACTAGATTTGTATATCTCCATCTTCTTGTTCTTATTCTCTCTTTGATTCTATCACCCACATTTGCACACCCAAATGATCAAAAACCACCAAAAGACGAACCCAAAAAGCCATATGTTCCACCGGTGGACCCAAAGCAAAAACTTCCACCAGGGGAACCTCCAGTAAAACCATGTCCATTCCAAAATAAATACAAAGGGACGTTCACCTCCGTCTTCGCTTTCGGAGACTCGTACACGGACACGGGAAACGCTCAATACATGGGCGGTCTCACTTTGTCGTTTTCAGGTTCCTTGAGCTCACCCTACGGCTCCACCACATTCGGCAAGACCTCCAACCGGCTATGTGACGGCCGTCTAGTTATCGATTTCCTAACCGAATCCCTAGGCTTACCGACCTTACCCCCATACCAATCAACCTCTTCTAACTTCACAAACGGTGTCAACTTCGCCGTTGCCGGTTGCACGTCTCTAGCCACTGACATGATATCTAAAATTGTTCGACTTTTTCTTTGGAAAGGCCAGCTCCTGAATGTGTGGACTCAAATCGACTGGTTCCAGAAATACCAAAAAACTCATATATGTAATGGACTCGACCAAAAAGCATGTGCTGATAAACTCAACACCGCTTTGTTTTGGATCGGGGACATTGGAATCACTGACTACTCACGTACAGCCGGATCAACACTTTCGCTTAATAACATAGCCAAGTCATCGGTCGGGTATACGATGCAAATCTTGCGGGTACGCATTCTAGAAAAAGAACTCTCTTTTTTATTTTTTCTAAACCAAACAAAACGAACCCTATATCACCCAAAAGTGGGGTCCGGGGAGATCAAATGCACATACATCTGACCTATTTTCTCAAAGATTAGAACAATTGTTTCCAGTATTTTCCTCTCAAAAGTGGCCCCTAGGGAGGATGGGATTTACACACATCAGACCTCTTTTTTTTAAGATTATAACAACTTTTTCCAGTATTTCCCACTCGAAAGTGGGGCCTTGGAAGTAGAGCCCAAAGAACAAGGGTTGTTTGGCAGTTGCTGAATGATTCAGTGTTGGATGATTAAATGATCAGAATGATTAAGATGCTCTTATGATATAGTGTAAAATGAAATATGGTTGGCCGGTAATTGTTGAAAATGAAATGTGGGCGTCAAACAGTTAAGGGAGATGTAAATTTTTTCTGCCAAACAAGATTTACCTCTTAACAACTCGGATGTTGGCTCCTAATGAAATTGTTAAGAGGTAAACAAATAGCCCCTTTTTATCATTTTCCACCCATAAGTGAGGTTTAGGGAGGATAGGATATAGGCAAACATGACCTCTTTTCCTCAAAAAAAGTAGAGCAAAACTTGTTTCCCTTTATCGTTAAACCATGACTAACATGTAGCGCGAAACAGACACTAATACAAGCCGGAGCAAAGAACATAGTCGTTCAAGGCCTACCACCGGTCGGGTGCCTTCCCATAGACTCCTCAATATGTCCCTTGGCACAACTCGACAGAATCGGTTGTTCCACGATCGTAAATGGAGGCATAATCATCCACAACGACCTCCTGAAAGCCAAATTGAACCTCTACCGAAGGCTGTTCCCGGACACGAACATCATATACGCAGACTACTGGGGAGCGTACTACGCGATCGTGGACAACGCAAAGAAGTACAACTTCCAAGAAGTGAAGAAAACATGTTGCGGAGCCGCTAGCGGTCAATCGGCCAACTTGAACTTCAATCTCCAATCGTTATGTGGGTCCGCAGGCACCTCCGTATGCAACAATCCGGGCCAATACGTCAACTGGGACGGGATTCACACCACCGAGGCCATGAACCTTCATATAACCGATCTTTTACTAAACCAAGGGTATTGCCAACCGACTTTCCAAGAAGTCGTGAAAAAGACCACCGTTGTGGAAACCAACACCAAGCCTGCCAAGCCCACCAAGCCCACCAGGAAGCTTTCCTGAACCCCGGTTCAGCGTTTAACCCGATAAATAGTAACACACCCCGAATTGTAAAATTCGGAGGGTTTTAGACAGTTGTACAATAAAATACGTGTAGTATAATATATAGTTAGGAATATGGACATATAACTGAAAGTCGCATTTATTTATCATCATGTGACGATTTTAAAGAAACTATACTTACTTACAACCGGACTCTATTTACATTTCTAAGGGGTCGGCTTTTTTGTTTCTATACAATAAATTTTGTTCGCTATTTTCATCATAGGGCATTATATTAGATACTCGTAGAACATGAAGAAAAGGGCGTCCGGTGAATCTTTGGGGAGATTATTGATGTATAGATAAAAACGAACCAAATCCTCCTTGGAAACAAGATCGGCATCAATGACTTCATCGTTGCACGTGAGAACCCATAAATCTCGAGACTTTACTCTCTTAATGTTACCCCGGCAAAACGGGCATGACGCTGATCTCGAGTTCCTGAAAATTCAAGAAAACGATCCAAAAGATTAGTCTCGTGTGGAGCTTCGTGCTAGAAATTATGAACTGTTTCTCTTGCAGTACAGCAAAATTGGGTTTATAGGAGCCCAAATATGTCTAAATGTCCCAATAGACAGCTTTATAGAATTAAGTTTATAGGAACCCTATTATGTTTAAATGTCCTAATTGAAATCTTTATAGGACTTAAGTTTATAGGATCCCAAATATGTCTAAATGTCCTAATAGACAACTTTACAGGAAAAAAATGTCTTATAAAAACAATTGTCCTATAAAAAAGCTAATAAATTTTTTTATTTCAAAAGGGTCCTAAAATACTTGTTAGGATGCCCAAACACATCCTAACACCCTGTTGTAACACTTCTATATAAGACACACAATTATTTGGTCCTATAAAGTTGTCTTACTAGGACATCTTTATCGTCCTATAAAGCCAATTTTATTGCAATGTAGTTATATGTATTACCAATCACGGTAGCAATTGATGCACATGGCATGGCAGCAATTCGGCAAGACGATCTTGGAGCAAGGTTCTAAGCAAATCCCGCATTCGTCTTCTCTTTCCAAATCGACATTAGTGAACCCATTGTCTTTTACTAGTTTTCTTTGGCCGGATATTGCCAATTCCGAGCTTTCTCCTTTAGCAGCGTCGTCTAGCTCCACCAAATCGTAATGTAGCCTTCTAAGAGACGGCAGTATGACGGCTGAATAGAATTGAATTTGGTCATATTCACGGGATTTCGACAATTTAAGAGACGGTTTATGATTGAATGATTGAGTGGATGACTAACCATAAAAGTCGCTAACGGTTGCCTTCCTTCCGTGTCTAGAAATCTTTGGTCTCCCATCGGTGTATACCTGTGAATAAAGATATTTACGTATATGATCAACTGCTTATGGATAGCAAATTATGATCTACACTTATTCATTATGAATAACACGGAATAATCTTGAATATCATGCATTTTCACTATTGATGATATCATGCGAGTATGGAACTATGTCATGGATTATTCCTGATGAATAAGCCTGAATATCATGCATTTTCACCATCCATGATATCGTGCAACTATTTCATGTATTATTCGTGATGAATACCTGAATTGCATGCATTTTCATTAATCAATGACAACGTGCAAGTTGCAACTATTTCATGTATCCTTCACGATGAATAACCCTGGATAGCATGCATTTTCACTATTTATTATATCATGTATCATTCATTATGAATTACCCTGAATAGCATGCATTTTCACTATACATGATGACGTGCAACTATTTCAAGTATTATTTCATGCATTACTCATGATAACTTTGAATAATCTTGAATATAATGCATTATGCAACTATTTCATGTATTATACATGATGAATAACCCTGAATACTCTTGAATATCATGCTTTTTCATCGTCAATATCACGAAATTCATAATGAATAACGCATGAATAGTCGTTCCCGGTTCCAAAATACTTGCAATTCTTGTTCAAACCTCCCACCTTTGTTTTCTTAAAACAAATTGAAATGTGACATTTCCAAGAAACACTTCCCTATTTATTTTACGTTTTAAGACACGTGAATACGAACACATAGACGATCAAGATCAAATAACTAACCTTATAAACAATAACATGGAAAAGATTCAAGTATCTAGGCAGGAGACATGTGCAAGAAGAATCTATCCATTGTAGCAAGAACATAATGAGCGGTGTTAATTGATCGTGAACTAATTTCATTTGAAATCGTGCACCATCTTTGGCTCTAGGAATCGCAGCCGCCCTGCAAATTTCACAAATCAACCGAAAAAGATTCAAAATATGAAATAAAGACCGTATCTTTTCTCGATTTAAATTCAGCCCCACTAATACAACTTCAAAACTTCATTGGTAACTATCTTTTCCAAAATCAAGTTAAGTTCTATGTCTGAAAGCATGGAATCGAAATTCAAGTTCTCAAATTCCGATTTCGGTGATCGTAATCGAAACCCAATTACCTTCTTCATCAACATAATATCCTTGTTTCGAAAAGTAAAAAAATTAAGCCATTTTTCATATTATACTACTGCTTCCATCACAACATAAGTCTAGTTTGACTTTTTATGGGTCAAACAAGTTAGATTTTAACATGAAAATTGACTATAATTATATTCTTTTAGGTGAAGGAAAACGTATTCAACTTCCAATTTCCAACCAATTGAAATGTCAATAGAATCAATTGGAAGATTGAAAACCTAAAATTCAAGTGAATTTTGAAATTGAAAAATTAAAATTCATTTCCCCTAAAATTCATGTTCTTGACTAGCTAAAAAAGCAATCTTTTTTAGTCAACCAACAATCTTGAACCAAAATTTCCCCAAAAATCTCAGATGAAAAATAAACCCAGAAAAATCAAATTTATTTGATCATCTTTTTCTCCAAGATTCATCAAAGATTCCATCTTTCAAGAACTAAATTTCAAGAATCACAAGAACTTTTTTTTTGGTACTTTTTAAGTTCCCCTAAACTTACCAAAATAACAATCTTGAAATCTTTAATTGAAATCTTTATTGAAACCTTATAAACACACCCAGAATTTTAAAGAAAAAAAAAGAACATAAACCCATAAGAAAAAACTCAAGAAATCAAACATAAACCCACCATGATCACCTTAAAACACACAACACACAAAACCTTAAAGAAAACTTAAAATTCCAAAAAAACCCATAAAGAAATTGAAGTAAATTAGACTTACAAAGCATTAGCATGTTGTATATCTGCTTCAATAACCTTCAAAGATTCTTCATAAGAACATCTCCCAAGTGGGTAATACATCATCATATCCATCTTCTTTAATTTCTTCAAGATTTTCTTTCTTTTTTTGGGTTTTTTTAAAGAACTAAACTTGTGTTCTTCCTTTGATCTTTTATAAAAATTAAGATGAACCCTAGATAGATTATCAACTTTAAATAAGAAAAGGAAAAAAACTTGAGAGAAAAGGCAAAGAAAGAAGGGGGGCTTCTTATCCTTAAGATGGGGCGGCTTGAGTTGGACAGTTTCTTTAATGGGAATATTTTGGGGTCAAATAGAAAAAAAGATTGGGATAAAAAATGCAAATTTCCTAAAAAATAAGGTTAGGAGGATGTTTGGTTGGGTATTTGGGTTTGTTAGAAGGATGCTTTTGGTGTCTTCTAATCTTGAAATTTGGTATTTTGATTTATTTGGGAATTTTCTTATTTTTTTACCATAAATGTATGTGGTATATGCTATGTCAATATATGTGATTTATAGTTTTTTGTATTGTATAATTAATTATTTTTTCTAATGGAATAATATGATTAAGTTTATTATGCAAAAAAAATAGAGGATGATAATGTATGAAGAATGTTAATATCTTGATTGTTATTGATTATTTATATTATCTTTTTGTTAGAGGAAGCGAGAAGATTGTTACAAACGATAAAAATAACTATAAGAGAAGAATAACAGGCCTTTTGGAATAAGTTGAAATATAGGGATGAACTCGGTTATTAGATAGGTGAACGGGCATGTACGAAAAATACAAAATCACAAGGATATTTTATTGAGGTATTAATTCCATTTTTTATTTTTTGAAAAAATATGTTTTTTCAATTAATTTAAGGTAATAATGTTTATAGTTTTCAATTGACAAGTTTTTAATATTCTCTCTTTGGTTATCATTAACTAGATGAATAGTTTTTGCAACAAATTAATACATGTTTTTTCTTGCATTCAGCGTTTATTTACTATTCGATATTTATATTTTTTTTTTTAATTATTTCATATTAAAATCTAAATACTAGTTTACCTCATCTAAACTATAAATATAATTCAACTACTAATACATATTCTGATGGCTTCAAAGTTCTGGGTTTTTTTTTTTTTAATATGGATGCTCCCTCCAATTGGGACTTTGAATGGCAAATCTTTCTGGATTGCAATTATTTTTCTTATAATCAATTAGAGTTTACTTTATTATTTATGTATTAAAAGACATAGTTGGATTCCTTTGTATATAATTGAATCTGTTTTTAATTATGAAAGAAGGACATTATCCACTAATCTTTATTAATTAATGGCTTAAAAAATAAAAAATTAACAATAACCTTATTTTCTTGCAAAAAACGTCTCAAATAACCGGCCCAAAAAAGTAACCGCCTTGGCTAGTTTGGATGGAATGATGGCCGAGCTGAAGCTTATTCCTGACTTTTCCTTTTTTGCTATTAAAAAAAAGAAAAAGTAATGGGCCCAAAAAATTAATATGATAAGATGAAAGTTTAAAATTAAATCTTACAATTATTACAAAGTATTCAATTTTCATTTAATTAGGTTCTCCTGTATATAAACCTAATATAAATATTAAAGTCATGAAATAATTCCAATTGGGTGGTTGAATTAATGATTCTTTGGATGGTTCACCAATACACACTTGTCAAGTTTTTTAAGCATCTCTCACCTACATTTCTAGTTATTGAAGTTAAATAAATGATTTAATTTAACTACTTAATTTTATAGTTTAACAATAAAATATAGTTGAATACCAAATCATATTTTTATTTTACAGGTGCACTATGTACATTAACATAGATAAATTTAGACTTATTTTATTGATAGCATATTAAACAAGTAAAATCAAAGAATAAAGTTAAAGAATGGATAAAATGACTTAAAAGGCTTATAAAATATAAATCTTAACGTTTTAAATCATTTATAAGTATTTTATAATAATAATAATAATAATTCTATAATAATTCTTAAATTAATTGCCAACCTTTTATTTTGATGTTTTAAAGTCTGATCCATATTAGTTTGTTACTTAATCCATCAACTTGTTTTATTTCTTTGAAAACTATTACAATATATTATTAATATGTTAAAATAAATTTTGAATATATTATTCCATACAAACAGATAACAAGAAATGTTGACATGAATAACAATACCTTTTTGTATTTTCTTAACTTTTAAATATATAAAAGTGGATAAAAAATAATTGATACCATTAAATAATTTAATATATTTTAGTGAATTCTTCAACACCCAATATTATATAAAAGTATTTATTCTCAATTAAAGTTCTTTTAAAAGATGAAATAAAATAATATATCAATCAATCATATTCTCCTCAAGAATCATGCTACCTTATCATAATTTATGTGGTTTTTTATTAATTGTTAAATATTTAAAGTGTTTTCGACTAGTTGAAATTAATAATTCACTTTACAATATAAGACAGTCTTAGATCAAACTTTTGGTATATAACCAATTATCGTAATCGAATAAAAAGTTCAGTTAATGATGAAAAATATAAGAGATGAGAACTGACAATTAATCTTTTTAACGTTATGTTTTCTTATGAATGAGTTTTAGTAAATAATTGATAATCATTATTATGTTTTTCATGTTAACCCAATTCTCGTTAAAATCCAACTCTTTAGTGTATTATACATTAGTTTGAGTTTTAATAAAGTACATAAAACATTTTTACATGTACATTTTTACTTTCAGCCATGTTGCAATCATCCTTTTCGAACACAAGATAAGAGTTACAAAAGCGAATCTCATTTTGATACTTAGGCAAGTACCATACGCGCATGGTTGGGCTATATCTGTCTATCAGTGTTTGGCAACACCCTGGAGTTTGGCTTGTGTTGTGTGCCAATAACGCTAAATACTATGTGGCTCTTTTTATCAAGGTCGTGTTTAGTAGCTATAAGTTGACTTATTTTTGTAGCTTATTGAAAAAATCCTCACTTGATTAGCCATAAGGTAATTTTCTGAAAAATCATTTCTGGTAACGTTTCAATAAGTTTTAAAGTTTATTTTTGCATTTTATGTAATTTTAAATTGTTTTTCATAATTTATAGTTAGAAGTTAGTTTTCTCTTTTAGTTTATTGGTTTACAACTAAAATATCAGCCAATAGTTAGGTTTTTTAGTTAACAAGAAGTTTATAATACAATAACTATTATACTAACTAAGCCGTACATAGTGTAAATATTCATAAAGGTGAGAAGAAAATCTTTGAAATCAAATAAAAGACATTGAAGATAAAAAAAAACATGCATGGTATAGGCGAGATAAATATTATAAACGAGTTTGTTTATATCTTATTTTGTTTTTATTTTATTAAAAGATACATCTACAAATAATAAATTGAAAAGCAAAGATAAAAACTAGTGAGATAGGTTTACCTCTTCTTCAATACAATTTGAAGCGTATTTCTGGTGTAATCGCTCATAATTACAAATCCCTTAATAAGCAAGGCATGCGTGTTTCTAAAGCGAAGCAACATCTGATTGTGAATTCATAGTCGTGTCCTCGTACTTCAAATAGCTTAGACAATCATTGAAAGGTCCCAAGGGTGGACATATGTTGAGGCATATAGGTATCTGGTACAATCATTCATAATTCTATCGTAGAAAAAAAGTGTTATGTTTTACAAGAATGAGATCATTAATCAAGTTATTGCGATTTTGGATTTTTTCTATACACACACATTCTAATAAAATATTACAACTCTTTCAAACTTTTTTTTGGCATCCACCTCTTAGGCTACACGCACCCAAGCTTTCCAACCCTCTCAACCCACTCACTTTTTGAATGCCACATCAGCTTCCACATCAGCTTTTGGTCAACCCTCACTTTACCCTCCCATAACCCTCTACACCACACACCAAACCTTCTCAATCCTCTCTCACACAACACACACACACACAACACACACCCCTTCACCTTTTTGCTCGGGTTCTACAACCCGCCAAGGTCAAGGAACCCGCCGGTTGTATTGCTGCACACCCAACCCAAAGAACCCGCCGGTTCTAGCCGCCCCCTACCCGCTGGGAAGCCAACCCCCGGTGCAAGTAGCCTTAGAGTAAATCCAACACACAATAACCTTAAAAAACTAAACTGTAGGCTCTCTTAGGAAACCTCTATGATCGTTAAGCATGTTTAAAAAAACAGTTGGAACATTCAAACTGGTTGAACCAAGTCAAACTAGATTGTTTCGAAGGTTTGAGCGGTCTAGCAGTCCGGTCTAGTATGAGAAATAATCAAACCGCTTAATCCTATATGTTATGCAATATGATTCTTTTTGAGCGATCTAGACCAAACCAACCGCCTAAAATACGTACGTATTAGTTATGTTTAGTTTTCAAATTCTATGGTACAATTTAAAAAGTTCCTCCGTTTAATTTTCATTTTGGCAATTGATGGTGTTATCTAAACTAAAAAAAAATTGAAAGATTAAATCTGAAACTCTAAAACGTCTTTCAACTTGCTCAATGTTTGTCCAAAATTCAACTATATTTCATTTTGTTCAAGTTTTTTTCAACTTGCTTAATATTTTTTTAATTCATGTATAGACATTTCTTCTTATAATTCAATATACATTTTTTGATATGTTGTATTGGGGAAAAATTATTTTTGGTTACGATTTTATCTTTTATAATTAAAAGCCAGTAAAAGACCCAAACTGTCTAAACCAGTTAGACTAAACCATTTATTTTGTTTGGCTTAACCGGTTTGTTCATCTGCTGTCAAACCGCCTCTTTTTTAAATTTCCCTAAACCATCATTGTGGGTTGGTTTGTTGGGGTGAAATCGCCCAAACCGGACTGTAAACACTTCGCACAACGTTTCCTCTCACAAAGATTTGGAGGAGCTGAAACAATATACACCGTATTTAATGTTTTTCGTGACCGAAAGCTCTTTACCAGCTATTTTGCACTCTAATTGAAAGATTTTAAATTGCAAACACAAAGCTTATCAACTAGTCAAAGACATGGGCTTCACTTAAGATATTAGTTTAAACTAGATGCTTTGAACGGTCTGTCTAACCTAAGCTTTACATTAGCACTAAATCCATCTCAAATACCTTCGTAAGTCCAATTTCATCTATTTTTTTCTCAAATAAAATCTAAAAATTTATTTCCAAAAAAAAAAAGACCTCACTTACAAATCCAAAACACTAACACAAAACTTTAAAAAGTACCACTTCAACTAGACCCCCCTCTTATTGCACATTGATGTCCAAAACCTTTGAAGAAATAGGAGCTTTAGGTATAGTTACATACAAAACCCCATCTCTAACCTCAGCCTTAATCTTCTCAAATTGTATATTTTCCGTTAACGCGATCCGGAAACTATACTTCCCGTAGCTCTTCGGACTCCACTCCGCGCCATCGGCCGCGGCCTCTGCCGCGGCCCCGTTACTTCCGCCATTGGCATCATTATTGTTCGTTTTCTCGGCTTTCAATACCAACATCTTTTCTTCCACCCACACCTTCACGTCTTCTCGTGTCATCCCGGGCATGTCGAACCTCATCTTGTAATCCTCTTCGCCTTCTTTGATCTCCCATGGTGTCCGCCCCCGGCTGTAGCTGCTTGTAGCGTCTGCCGCCAACGGACCGCCACTGCCGCCGCCGTATGCCGCCATCGGGTCTTCCATGAGTCTTTCCATTGTGTCCATCATTTGTTGCACTGTTCTTGCTGTTGGGAATCTGTCCCATAGCCCTGAAACATAAAAAGATTCAATCTTGATTGTTGTTTCATATTATACAAGAATGATTAGTGTTATAAAGCAATAGGCTAATCTAGTTTGATCCATTTATAACTACGAATGAGGTTATTAGTAGCTTATAACTTGACTATTATAAGGTGCTTGCAAATTCCATTTTTTTTATGTATGTGAGATGAGTTGTTTTAAACTTTGAAAGCGTCTCCAACATTTTCTCTATAGTTTCTATGAAATACAGACTTAATAGTCTATAAAAAAAACCATTTACTTCGAACAAATTATCTATTTTAAAGATTTCAACACCTGTTATATTATTAAAACATCTATAAATTTATATATATACTTTAAAAAATTATATAAAATAATATCATTTGATGAAAATAAATAAAAAAGTAATTTCTTTCTTTATACATTTAGTTTTTTAGAGAATTCTATAAACTTCATTTTTTTTAGTTTTTTTCTATTTAAAGAATCATATAAAAAAATCTGTTAAAGCAGTTTAGTGAACAAAATTCTCATTTTCTCTATTTAAAAAAAACTGTCGGATTTATATGAGATGTTACGCCATTGATCATTAGGATTTACGATTTAAAAAGTAAGGTTTATCCCATCGTCCCAATAATATAAGAATTGAAACGCCCAAAGCAATACCATTTGTTACAATTCCAAAACAATGGTATAACGATCGACCCTGATACCATCTGTAACTTGAGCTTAAAACAACAAACGGATTCAATAATTTTAAATCTAGCTTAAAACTATAATGAATATCATTGACATTCCATAACTTGAAACAAGTAAAAGTCCTACTTTTTTATTCATGTGGCACAGACTACTACAAGTCTTCATATACCCATATAAGAAATTTATGAGAAAAAGTTGGGAAAATTGAATCTTGAATTGAAACTTACCAATTGGTGGGGATTGGGTGAGTCTTTTCTTGATGGGTTGTTTTTGCTGTTGATTCTTGATACTTCCTCTTTGTAAATGATCACCATTTCCTGCTTCTGCTTTGATGGTGAAATGAGGGTTCTTTTTGTGGGTATTTGGGATCAAGATTAAAGATGATAAGTTTGATTTGGGGGTTGTGATTCTTTGAGAAAACAATGGGTGTGTCATTTGACATTGAGCCATCTTTCTTTTCTCTGTTTTTCTAGGACAATCAAGAAACTCTTATGAAATAGTATAGGGGGGCATGTGTATATATAGATAAGTAGAGGGGTAGGAATAGAAAATTCTAGAAGGGTGGAGAAAGTGGGTCTCTGCCAGTTTGTGACCCCACCTGATCTTTTTGGATTTCTTTGTTTTAAAAAAAAATATTTTGAGAATTTTTCTGGATGTCTCTAGAAATTAGAAGCTGGTTCTATAGCAGTATAGCTGGTTTTTGGCCCATTATGAATGATAATTTGTGGCCCATTGGCCCATAATGAAGCTTGAATCTTGAACTTTTGGCAGAATATAATTTTTATATTTTTCTAATTATATACTTAAGTGAAAAAAATATCATAATAAATTACATAGGTGTGTTTTGATGCTTCTATGAGTTACTTAATTTTACATAATTATCTAAAGCAAGTGACTAATTTAGGACAAAATACTGAGAAAGATTTAAACAAAGTAATATTAACATTTTATCATTCTTCATTATTTATTTATGATTTAATGGACATTTTACTACATAAAGTAAAGTGAAGCAAAATAAAAACCATAATAAAAAAATAATTCTTAAAATCATATTTTAGTTTCTTTATTTTTCCTTCTATTTTCTAGTAGTTTTATGTTGATTTTAGATACTCAAAGCATGACTTCTAAACATTGGTAACATTGTTTTGATTTATAGATTTCTAAAATGTTTTTAAAGATAATTAAGATATTAATAAAATATTTCATCAACTTAAAAGTTAAACGTTATATTTATTTTAAGAAAAAGAAATTACAAATTATTTGAAATTAATGAAAACCCAATCCTGGATCATTGAAAACATCCCATTGGAATCCTGGGCTATCAATCCAATTTTGTGGGAATTCTAATTCAAAACAAGTGTTTAAGGACTCATGACGATGATGATGATGGTCATGGGACATCATCATCAATCCAATATCTTCGATCGTCGGAGTTTTATCATTTGAGATGTCGGTTTTTTCTTCTTTGATCTTGTGACTATTGAAAGAGTTACGTGAAGAGGTTGATTCGCCGTTTTCTCTTTTCATAATCGTGTCTAGATTATGATGTTGCTCGATTGGACAATGTGTACGAGGGTCTAATCCCATAAACTTCATCTTCTTCTTGATTCGGGTATTCCAGTGATTCTTGATCTCATTATCTGTACGACCTGGAAACTGAGCTGCTATTTTCGACCACCTAATACAAGAGTAAAACAAACAATTAACTAATAACATGAAAACACTATCATCTCAGCATAGACAAAAGTTGTATAACAGTCATGGATGGAGCCAAAATTTACGTTTATGCTGGTCAACATTATGCAGTATTTAGATTGGATGAGGATGAGAGAAACTAGATTCCTGATTAAGACATTTTTGGGTTTTGTGTGTATATAATGTTTAGTGTCGGCCTAGGCTCTACCCTTGATAGCAATTTGGGACTCTTTATCACACAAATTGATAAGCACTAACTAGGTAAAAGTGCCCTCTATGTAAATATTGACCAAGTACATTATTTTTCTTTTGTTACATAGTAAACATCTCGGTCCACATCACTTGTCAACCATAGTGTATTGGCAAACAAACTCGCCTCTTACTAGGTAAGAATCTCTTACCTAGTAAGAGGTAAAAGATGGTAAGTAGTTAGCAAACAATCTTCTAAAATACATATCCAAATATATACATGCACGATTAGTTGGTCTTTACCTATTACCAAGACGAGAATGAAGTTGAATAATCATATCTTCTTCGGCTTCTGTAAACGCACCTCTTTTGAGGTCAGGCCTCAGATAATTAATCCATCTCAGCCTACAACTCTTTCCACATCTCATCAACCCTGCAATACACACTCACATATAAACGAAACCAATTCCAACCAATTAAAGATTTCTTGAAATGACGTAAAAGAAAAACAAACCTGCAAGCTTTGGAACTAGTCGCCAACATTGAATGCCATTGTTGAGTATGAAGGTCATAAGCTTATGATCTTCATCAATGGTCCATGGTCCTCTTCTCAATCCATTCTTCTCACAACATGGTTGTCTTCCCATCTTGATTGCATCAAGAAACTACAAAAAGCTTGATATATATGTAGCAATGGACAAATATATGTGTATGTTTGTATATTTATATATATGTATACTATATGAAGATAAACAAAATGGGAATTGGAACTTGTGTTCTTTGCATACTAATTTGAAAGCAAAGATTCTGCCAACTATTACAACTAATGATTGAGTAAGAAAGCACCAAACTTTATAACTAAAGATTCATTATCTTTTGATAATGATAATCATTGGTGTCTAAAAAGTATTCAAGAAATATGAATTCCATGGTTCTAATTATGATTATGAATGGACCCACAAACTTAATTTAATAAAAAAGAGAAGAGAAGAATTTGATATAAGAGATTAAGAGTACTTGAAATTTGCAATAATCATTGTTTTCATAACTAAACATGACATAAATACAAATAAATTACAAATAAATGTCGTCTTCTACTTTCGATGTTATGTAACTAATTTTTTTTATTGTTTGTTTAATTTGATTTATTCGAGAATAACTCATGACATACTCTTTTAAATTGCGGGGACGTGAATCTTTTCAATTTTCCACATATCGTATAATGTTCTGTTCAATTATGTTCGTTTATGTAGTTTCATAATTTTATTAAGATTTATTTTTTCAAGTAAAATATTGGATTGATTCCATGGTAGCTAGGTCCCCTTGTAGTTGTCAAGTTTCATAAATGGGGAACAACCTTTAATTTTATTTAATTTTTCTTTACGTTTGCAATTTTATATGCCACTATTCCTTCATATGAGTCTTTATTTGATATTTTATTTAATAATATGATTGAAAAAAACAAAACAATTAGGTCGCGCATGGTACAAATCCACTCTAGTTTATGGAGTTTTATAACTACTTTTTTATGGTGGACTTATTTTAGATTTATTTTTTATTTGTTTAAAAAAATCATAAGTTAGTATTTATTTTAGGGGATAAGACCTGTCAGAATTGAAATATGTTAAAAAGGATTGTAATCGATGGTAGTGGTGGTGGCGGCTCTGGTGATAGCGGTAGTGGTGGTTATGGCTGTGTTGGTGGCAGTGGGGATGACTGTGGTGGTGAAACTGGTGGTGGTGACGACAACAGTGGTGTGGTGATGGTGTGGGCTAGTTGCGTGTGGACGGTGGTGATGACACGACGATGACATCCATCATGGTGGGATGGGTGGAATATAATAAATATATAAAAAACCAAACAAGTTTTTAGAAGATACGAAGGAATTGCAATTCTTTGTTAAAACTTAGAACCCAAAGAATTTACATTTTACCAAATGTGGAATACAAATTCCTAGAGAATGAACAAAGCACAAGAACATAATTTAGTCAACGAAACTGACCATTTTAATCCCTTCAAATTCCTCCAGTTTGTTTCTCAGAATTCAAATAAATTTGATGGAATTGCAATGATAAATTTATTGACCAAATTTGTTACTGATGTTTAATTGACAGAATGAACTTGATGAAATCTGTTGAGCTCCACAATTTAAGGAATTCATTATTCCTTAGCTTGATGAATGAATTGAATTCATAGCAACCAAACACGTGGTCAAATTCTATTCCAATTTTTTAAAGTCAAATCCTTTAATGAATTCTAATTCCATCGAATTCCATTATGCGAACCAAACGTAATTAGCCGTTGTGTATAAGCTAGAGGAAAGTTCAAATGTGAACCTATCTTTCATTGTGAACGTGAGGACCATTAAAATCGCACCACGTGGCATTATTCACTCTGAATATCATGCATTATTCAAAATGAATAAAGCTTAGGCGTCTTTATTCAATTTGAATATCAGATTTTTTTCTATTATAGAAAACAAGATAACAATATTGTTGAAGAGCTTTAGGCTTGGTTTGGCAAGCATAAGCTAGCTTATAAGCTAGCTGATAAGCTAGCTTATAAGCTAGTCCATCCAAACATGTACCAGGAAGCTAGCTTATCAGCTAGCTTATAAGCTAGCTTTTTGAAACGCTACTTTGAGTAGCTTATGAGAAGCTTATTGTAGCTTTTTCCAATTATACCCTTATTAATATTAATTATTAAATTCAAAGGTACCCTTTTTGGTCATTTTACATACTCATAAGCTAGTTTTTGCCAAACATAATTTGTTCAACAGCTAGCTTATCAGCTACTAGCAAGCTTATCAATCAACAGCTAGCTTATCAGCTATCCGCTAGCTTATCAGCTACCAGCTAGCTTATAAGCTACGCTTGCCAAACATAGCCTTAGAGAAAAATAAGAATTTGCTATTTTAGCAAAGCTATTAAAAATGCTCTTAATTGGTCTTGGTTGTTAATGTGTTACTTTTAAGATGATGTGACTTTTTCGGGTATTTTTGACGTAAAGAAGATTACGAATATTTATTATTTAAACTCATACAATGATGTCTAACGTGCCAGATGCCAATAAATTACGATTCAAATGTCAATATAGAAAACTCATTAAAATCGAGTAAAACGAAAAGTCTACCTAGTCAACACTCTTGAATAAACATTTTTAGGTTTCTTAACGTGGATTTCAAATTGAGGTTTTTAGTATGCTGGTTTTTGTTCTAAAAATTCCACCTGATCTAATTACGTTTCATTTATGGATTTTTAAATGTCATTCAATTATATATTTAAAATTACATTTTTTACCTAATTATTTTGCATCTATATGGTTTTCTATTTGCCATCCAATTCTCTATATAAAAAAGTGTACATTGACAATGAAATACCAAATAGATTCAATAACATTTGGCAAATAATTATTATTAACGTCTAAAGGATAACCAAAGGAACGTTAGTCTAGTGGTAAGGCTTGGGCGCTACATAGTAGTGAACCCAAGTTCGAGTCCTGGGGTCACATTCTGGAGGTACGGGGGCTTCGACCCCGGGCTACATGCTTTAGCAGTCGGGCTTCGGCCCAAAAATTGCCGAGGATTAGTCTGGGCCCAATGTGGTTTGTAATACCTCTTCCGAAAAAAAACATCTAAAGGATACAGATCTTATCTAGTAGCTAATTTGATTATATTGAATGCCTAAAGTGCATTAAATTGAGTTCAATCAATTTTACCCAAAGGCTCTATAAAATTTCCCAAATTGTCCAAAAAAATTAAAATGTTTCTTGTTTTTGATGATCCACAAACCCATCTAATTGTGCAAGCATTTCATTTTTAAGGGGGGTGACTTTGTTATATATTTTTGAAGTAAAAAAGATCACATGTGGTAGGTATGTATTTAATATGGTGTTAAGTCTTTTTCTGTAATACTGTATACCAACCACTTATAATTGATATACAAAATCCTATACCATATACTAATTAATCATATTTGATAATTGGTGCCATCTTTTTTCAGGTTTGATGAACTTCATTCATTATTTTCCATGTCATTTTGGAAGGTCATAAAGACCGGTATGATTTTTTATTTTCTAAATTATGACACCATTTGATTACAAGAAACAAATATATATTAAAAAAATGGTCGCAGATTGTTGGTTAATTCATTGATTTTGTAAAAAGATTCAAACTAGGGTCTGAAATGCTTCATGATTTGCAAACCAACCCAACCATAGAAAATTTATATCTTCGTTGTAGTTTCAAAAGATATATATAATTGCACACAATAAATTAATATAAAGCTCCTTTTCAAACCTCATATTTCTTTACATATAACAGAGAAACAAAACAGTATCACATACCATCTTGTACAATACATTGTCTATCCCTGATAGGTTAAAGTATTGACTCCAAATCATTGATGATCGCCTCAGTAAAATAATTAGCTGATATGCGTAAACTGATCTTAAACCCCAAAATTACAAAAATTTTCTTTCTCTTGATTTTTTTAACGGCAAGTTAACACACACAGACGCTCCAGCGGTATCGCGCCTCCAATTGGGCAATCCCACTAATCCGTTGCAACCCGGCCCAACCTATGGCTGAACCTAACCGGCAGGGAAGTGAGTCTCATAGACTGGATCCTCCCATACTGGCGCCGAACCTGGCCCAAAGGACCAGATCCAAAGTCTGTGTATCTTAGAAATATCACCCGTGGGATTCGAACCCTGATAGTGTGGCTTTCACCCTCCACCCCGGCATGGGCGGAGGGAAGGTTGGCCTTGGATTGGCACTTGACCACCCTCAAACTTTCAAAAAAATTAATAATTTTTTTAGCCTAGTTAATATAATAACAGCCCAATTATATAGGCTCACTCTTGAGATTTAATTCAATCACCTCCATTGAGTTTGAGGCTTTATTTCATACGCAAAAAACAATCAGATGCAACGAATTTGACGATAACTTTGCGCCTTCAATAATCGATTACAATTTCCAGCATGATCACGATTCCAGCAAGGTACGACTGACGATTTCCATGACCTTTAAATAATTGTTCGACTATTTCTCTATTTCCATTATCGATCACATTCCAGACTACAATTGAGATGTAATTTTCTGCTATGAATATGTAAAAAACAGATTGTGAAATAGAACGAAAAATCAATGAATGAACGATAACTTGGTAGCTTATAATGAAAAAGATGTGTATCTTTCGAGCTTTTAAGAGTTCGGCTTGAGTTCTTATCAAGCTTTTCGAGCCTTGTATAGTATATACATATGTATTATTATACATATATATATTATGTATAGGCATATATCAAAAGAACCTAAATATGAATCTTTCGAGCTTTTCGAGTCGAGCTCGAGCTATAAACTAAATAACCAATTTTTTTATGTAATTTCGAGCTTTTCGAGCCGAGCTCAAAGTATAATGTATCTTTTACGAGCCGAGCTCGAGTTCGAAGTATGAAAGCTCGTCGAGCTGTCGAGTCGAACTCGAGCTTAAGATAAAATATCAAGCCGAGCTCGAGCTTGGCACGACTCGTTTACACCCCTAATGAGGACCACCCTACATAGAATTCCTGGCTCCGCCCTTGACCCCCAGTGATGTTACCTATCCAACTGAGCTAACACCCTTTGATTTCTCTTGATTTTATTGTTTTCAATAATGTGTTGAAAGATACCTGACACCCTTGGACCCTAGGTAGCATTCAAAACTCATACGTCAAATGGGCCAAATAACAATCGGCAGCAATTTGGATTGAAGTGCAAATATCAAAATTTGAACTAATATTTCTATTTTCGATTTATGTTTAGCTTTGATTTCAAATCTAACGTTCGGATTTAGATTTATTATAGTTTAAACTACGATTCTAGTTATAATGACGAAAAACACAATTGTTAAAGATACGAAATTCACTACAAACGATAGACCACAATGACAGAAATCATAGATTTATTTTAGTATTATTATTAGCTTATATATCAGATCAAACATTATTCTTTTAGTTAAAATAACGAAAAACATTATTATTAGTTTGGATTTAAATTTACTATCGGTGTAAACTACAACATTAGTTATAATGACGAAAAAGAACAATTTCAGACGCCAAAGTCTTTACAAACAATAAACCACAATTGCAAAAATCACAGTTTACTTTTATTACCATTATCAGATTATATATCAGATCACACATTATTTTTTTTGGAAAATTGACAAAAATAATTATTTTGGTCGAATAAATTGTCTTTAAGATATTTCACGTCCATATTTTCTAGAAAAATCACTACTCAGTTCAACAACTTGTGTAGGAGCTAAAAGCATTAAAAAAAATCATAGAAAATCCAATAAGTAGCATTTTAACAACTTGTTAATTATACTTCAACAATTTAATACCGATTTTTCTAAAAATATGTAAGAGAAATTAATAAGAAATAAATTAACTTCATTAAAACAACTATTTAAGTCAACAACCCTATTTTTTTATTGTCAAATCTTAGATCAAATAAAACGTTACTTATTAAATAATAAATCTAACCAAAAACGTGACATTTCAAAAGTATTAATTGCAAGACCCCAACACCCAACCCTTTGGATACATCCAAAAAATTTCTATAAAAACCATTCCCACAACATCTTCTATACATAGTATTATCCAAATATGGACGATTTTACCCTCATGGTGGTTATCACATCCCTTATGGCGGTTGCCGCAGTTACCTACTTCCTCCGCCAACGGAATCTTTCAACTCCGGCGACCCGACTCCCACCGTCTCCGCCCAAACTCCCCATCATCGGCCACCTTCACCTCATCACCGACATGGCACACCACTCGTTTTCCCGCATGGCCGACCAACTCGGCCCCATTTTCTACCTTCGGCTCGGCCAGGTCCCGACCGTGGTCGTGTCATCGGCCGAGCTCGCCGAGCTCGTCCTCAAGACCCACGACCACGTGTTCTCGAACCGGCCCCAGCTCGTCGCGGCTCAGTATCTGTCGTTCGGATGCTCGGACGTCACGTTTTCGAAGTACGGGCCGTACTGGCGCCAGGCTCGGAAGATTTGCGTCACCGAGTTACTTAGCCCGAAACGGGTCAACTCGATGCAAGTCATCAGGGACGAGGAGGTGACCCGGATGCTTCGTGCCGTGTCGGCTCGGTCCGGGCTCGAGACCGATATTAGCGAAATGTTCTTTCATCTCGCCAACGACATGCTTTGTCGGGTGGCTTTTGGGAAACGGTTTCTTCGGGAGGGCCCACGGGGGACGACGAGAAGGATTTGAACAGGATTTTGAGTGAAACTCAAGCATTGTTGGCCGGGTTTTGTTTAGGCGATTTTTATCCCGAGTGGGAGTGGGTTAACTTGGTGAGTGGGACGAAAAGGAGGATGATGAAGAATTTGAAAGATTTGAGTGAGGTTTGTGACGATATAATAAATGAGCATATAAAGAAAAGAGAACAATCGACCGATCCCGATGACAGAAAAGAAGACTTTGTCGATGTTTTGCTCCGTGTTCAGAGGCAACGCGATCTAGAGGTCCCGATCACCGACGACAATCTTAAAGCTCTTGTTCTGGTACGGTCTTTTCTTTTACGTATTTTAGCAAATGCAACAATCCATCCATACACAAAGAACCGCCATAATCACATTTGTGGATAACTGGTTTTTGGGTCCTGTGTTTGAGTCTTTTATCCCAATTTTTATAGAAAGACAATAAACCTGAAAATAAAAGCTTATAAACAAAGAAAATGGTAAAAATGAAAATCTGGGAGGAAAAACAACGTTAACGAAATGTAACCGGTCAGGCTCGTTTTCAGGACATGTTTGTAGCAGGAACAGACACCAGTTCAGCCACTCTAGAATGGGCAATGACGGAACTAGCCAGACACACAGAAGTGCTGAAGAAAGCACAAGCCGAAATCCGGCCCGTAGCCGAACCCAAAGGATCGGTCGAAGAAACCGACCTCCACCATTTCCGTTACCTGAAAGCGGTCATCAAGGAAACCATGCGGTTGCACCCGCCGGTACCGCTTCTTGTCCCACGGGAATCGATGCAGGAGTGCACACTTCAAGGATATGACATCCCCGAGAAAACCCGGGTTTTTATCAACACATACGCGATCGGGCGCGACCCGAACGCGTGGCCTAACCCCACGGTGTACGATCCCGAGAGGTTCGTGGAGGCCGAGGTCGACTTTCGAGGTCAAGATTTCCGGTTTTTACCGTTCGGAGGAGGGAGACGAGGGTGTCCCGGTTACGCGTTTGGATTGGCGACGATCGAGTTGACTTTGGCTCGGCTTTTGTACCACTTTGACTGGAAACTGCCGCCCGGGATGGGTCCCGATGATGTCAATTTAGACGAGATTTTCGGGCTCGCCACTAGGAAGAAAACCGCTCTAAAAGTTGTCCCGACGTTAAAACACGGGATCAAGAAAGACGGTTCTCGGGTTTCACCTATATAATGTTTTTTTTCCAAGATTCTGCGTAGGCCTCTAATTATATAATTGTATCTATATATATTGGATTATTGGTATTGTGTCGTGATGGTCGTTACTCGTTAGTGTGAACGAATTATTCGACATTTTTAAGGGAAAAAAGATTATGTACTATAGACAATAAATTGCAAGCATTGGTCTATCGAAAGCGGATATTTAAAGCAGAAATGTGCGGGAAACTTTTGTGTACAAAACCCCGATCGTATTTCGGTGTAGGCGGGTATGGTGAATCGACATATCCGGCTTCCGGCTTCACGTTCAGCTTTTGACCCTGTTGATGACAAATGGTAAACATATTTCCGTCTTATAGAAGTTGGTACGGGACTACGGGTGTAAGCGAGCTGAGCTGCTCGTGAACTACTCGGGATCGACTCATTAAAAGCTCGATTCAAGCTCAAGCTAAACGAGCCCGAGCCAAGCTCAAGCTTCTATTTAGGCTCGTTTAATAAACAAGTGTGAGCCTATATGATTAGGGTCTATTAGCCTCGTGAGCCTAAAGGAGCCTCAATTAATATATGGTTTTAGTTTAGTCGTAAATAGAAAACTCACTTGGGTTTGTCGGTGGCATTTTCCTCGGACTCGGTTTCGGATGTTGACTCTATATTGGTCATTTTCCCAAATGACTCTTTGGCATCTCCGAAGAAATCTAGAACTTTATCGAACACTGTTTTCATCTCGGCTCTTGTCGGGAGCTGAAAAAATCAGTTTTGAACTCTTAGATTGACTACTACAAGATGTAAAATGACCAAAACTGACATGTTGAAAAGCTAATGAGAAAAACATAAGACGGGCATAATTGGAAAAAAGTGGGAAAAAAGCCCGTCGAACTTATCGAAATGATACTTGAAGACACTAATACCTCAATCACATCACTGCTTGCAAGTGCTGCTCTTAAGTTGGTACCTTCCTGCATAATAACATGAGGACTATGAGGATAATTTCAAAGTGTATAACTATAATTTTATAGTTTTTATTTATATTTCGTGCAAGAAGAACATACCACAATTTTATATCCGTATCGGAATTCTGTAGCCGAACGCAAGACACGATGCTGTCGAGTTGCTGTCTTTTGAACCTCCTTCTCATCCTATTCCAGTTATGGTAACAAGTAGAAAAAATCCAATAAAAATTAATGAGTATATTGTATATTTGATCGAAATCCATCATAAGAGTCGTTGCATAAATTCCATAACTGAAATCCCGGGATTTCAATGGAATCCTACAAACGTGAGATTTAGATATCCCATGGGGATAGTTTGTATTTCACGGGATTTCGTAGGATTTGTTTGTAATAATGTTTTAAAATATGTTAAATAATTTTTCAAAAGAGTGAGTAGTTTTCATTGGGACACAAAGCAGCTTGACAAAAAGGTTGATTATTTACTAATAAGTTTATTGATAATATAGAACTTACTTTGTAAATGACTCCCGCAATATTTTTGGATAGCGTATCTTTGTAAATATATTTCCCGACAAAATTGTCTTTAGCTGAAACCAGGATCTTTGCTGTCGTGCCACCTGCTACGATACTAACAGGGTACCATAGATAAACCTACAAAAACATACCAAATTAACCTCAAAAAATTTAAACATCATAATGTAAAAAAAGTATCACTAAGAATCCATTTAGGTGAAAAGCCGAAAAATGTGAAATGGCTTTAATCTTCAATTAAGAAAGAAATCATTTTTGGACTGAAAAGATGACTCTTTTGACACTTTTTCTGATAACATGGATCCCAATTTAGGAAATTAAGCCATCATCATAACAAGCAAAATCGCGTAATCATGCAACAAATGGTCGACTTTCTTACATGGAAATTCCAAAACCCAACTTAATACAGAACAATTAGCATTTTTAACTATTGTACTTCACATTTCATATGCAAACAATAAACATGTTAACAAATATGTCGAATGCAAAAAGAAAAGAAACAAAAGTTGACAATTTTTTGTAAAATAGTCACCAAAGTTAGCTACTTAGCTAAAACTAGTGGAATAACATTTTTGAGTTGCTAGTTGTTTAGAAATGAAGTCCAAGTAAAATGAATTGGGCCGTTAATCACTCATTTGCGGAGTGTTTGGTACACTAGACAGGACAGAACAGACAAGAACAGGGACAAAGTGTTTTACCAATGTAACGTCAAACTAAAACATAATTCTCTTCTAAAACTGTTAGTGTCCCACATCGGCTAGACTTGGACCAAATATTCACTATATATGTTGGAACCCCCTTCTCTCCTCAAGGGCTCTTTTGGAGATTAATCTAGGGGTTCCACATATTCTAACATGGTATCAGAGCAAGGTTCACCCGTGATTGGTCAAAAGAAAGCCGCACGGACTCCACGTAACCTAAAGTATCCACGTGTTAGGCTAAAATAACGCCACACGTGAGGGGGCGTGTTGAGCAATGTCCCACATCGGACAGAAAGTGAATTTGTAATGTGCTTATAAGGGTCATGGGCTACTCCACTCATAGCCAATTGGTTCTTTTGGAGATTAATCTAGGGGTTCCACATATTCTAACATGGTATCAGAGCCAAGGTCTACCACTCTAGGGACTGACACAGGTCTACCACTCTAGGGACTGACACGTCGGCACTCTCCTAAGCCGGCACTCTCCTCGCCGCTCCGCCCTTCTCAGCCCTCCATCTAGCCTCGTTGGAGGGGGCGTGTTAGTGTCCCACATCGGCTAGACTTGGACCAAATATTCACTATATATGTTGGAACCCCCTTCTCTCCTCAAGGGCTCTTTTGGAGATTAATCTAGGGGTTCCACATATTCTAACAAAAACATCAAATATGCCTTCCTACAAACATTTTATTCATGTTTTAAATTTTATGCATTGTACTCTATACTCTGTAAACTTTCACTTTACTGTCAAAAAAGTATTATTTCCATACAATTACTATAGCTTGATTAATTTATGTAATCTATTAAATGTAAATAATAAAAATATAATATAAAATAAAAATTGAAAACTAATCAAAACCTTTTATTTTTGTGTCATTTTAACCGTCGTGACAAAAACATTCTAATTTTATACTTTGTTATAAAAATAGTAACTTTATTACAAGTTAATTACTTTCGTAATTAATCAAAATATACAAGCCAACTCTTTAAAGATAAGTTGGTCATTTTATCCGTTCCGCCCCTGTTCCGTCCAATTCTACGCCTTACCAAACGTTAAACAACTGTTTTGTCCTGTTCGGATACCATCCAAACAGCAACCTTAGTGAGGTGAGCTTCTTCAACTTTACTTCCAATCAAAATTTCCAAATTTTGAATAAAGAAAGTTAATTTTAGCTGAATCATTAGCATAGGTACACAAAAAGCTCCAATTTTGATACGAAATTGAAGTAAAAGAGCTAACCTAGTTTTGACCTAAATTAAGGCTTTGTTTGGCAAGCATAAGCTAGCTTATAAGCTAGTCAATCCAAACATGTACCAGGAAGCTAGCTTATCAGCTAGCTTTTTGAAACGCTAATTTGAGTAGCTTATGAGGAGCTTATTGTAGCTTTTTCCAATTATACCCTTATTAATATTAATTATTAAATTCAAATATACCCTTTTTGGTCATTTTACATACTCATAAGCTAGTTTTTGCCAAACATAATTTGTTCAACAGCTAGCTTATCAGCTACTAGCAAGCTTATCAATCAACAGCTAGCTTATCAGCTATCCGCTAGCTTATCAGCTATCCGCTAGCTTATCAGCTACCAGCTAGCTTATAAGCTACGCTTGCCAAACATAGCCTAAGAGTTGGAATTGGGATGATAATTAAAGAAGAAGAAATGGAAGAGACTAACATTGGCCATACGAATGAAGATAACGAATCTAGGGTTTCCATCGTCTTCAATTTTGGGCATAGCAGGCATTGGTCGTTGAAACCTTCGATCCTGCATTCCTCTTTTCCCTTTTGCTTCAACCACCATTAACAATGATCTCTTTCCTCCATTATTCACCAATTTCTGCTTCCTTTGAAGATTAATTTGAGATAAAGAAGAAGAAGAAGAAAAGGAGTGTCTGATTGAATCATCTGTGATTGTTGTTCTGATGGAAGGAGTTGGAAGCAGAGAGTGGCCTTTCAGAGACATACAAACCTCCATTGTTGGTTGTGGTTAGAGGTAGAGAGCTATCTTCTTTACTCACAGATATGATGATTCTTATCCACTGGAGATTATTCCATAAATGAAAGAAGGAAGAATATGTATATATAGTTGACATGGATAAGGGACTAAAGCTAAATAAATTGATATAGTTAAGGGACTAAAAATGTAACTTACAAGGTATATAGCCAATTGTACCAAAATATTTAGTTAAATAAGATTTTAAGTCATTCTAAGAGAGTAGAAGTTTTGTATTTGAATTTGGATGAAAACGTTTTTAACGTAACTAAGGTGTTTACTAACAACTAATTAAGTTGTCGTAAAAGAAAATTTAATTAAAATTCTGAGTATAACTATTGGTGTAAGCGAATCAAGCTTGAACTTCATTTTAAGCTCGTCTAATAAACGAGCTTGGGCTCGGATTTTTATTGTTAAGCTCGCGAGCCTAAACGAGCCTCGGTTAATATAATATATATATATATAGAGTAAATTATGGATTTGGTCCCTGTGGTTTTCGTTTTTTTACTACTAAGGTCCCTAAACTAGAGAAATTATGGATTGCGTCCCTGTGGTATTCAATTTTGCACTACTAAGGTCCCTCTCCTTAACTTTGTTAACGGAGACTCCGTTAACTCAGGGGTATTAAAGTAATTTTATCTATTTTAATATAAAAAAAAATTATTTTTTTTTATTTATTTTTTATTTATTTTTATTAATATTTTTTTTATATAATAAACTCTCTTCTCTCTCTCCTCTCTCTCTCTCTCTCCTCTCTCTCCTCCTCCTCTCCATCCTCCCTCTCTCTCTCTCCTCTCTTCCTCTCTCCTCTCTTCCTCCTTCTCTCTCCTTCTCCTCTCCTCTCTCTCCTCTCCTCTCCTCTCTCTCTCTCCTCTCTCTCTCTCGTCTATCCATCTTACCTACAACCTCCATGTCTCATCCATCCTCGTCATTCTTCAACCCTCAAAACAATTGTTGACTGTAGTGCTTTGAAGAAGCGTAGACCTTTGTCCCAAATCTGCAGGTTCCTTTTTATTTTTTTTTGCTCTGGTTTGAATCAGACAAGGTGTCAAGGAAGGGAGTGGTTACGGTGATAAAGACGACCGGAGGATGAGTTGAGGGGTGGGTTGCCATCGGAGGATGGTTGTCGCCGGAGGGTAGGTTGATGGTTGAAGGATGACGATGATGGTAGACATAGGGTCGTAGGTAATGATACATGGAGAGAGAGAGGGAGAGAGAGAGAAAGTCTATTATGTAAAAAGAAAAAGAAAAAAATGAAAAAAAATAAATTAATATAAAATAGATAAATAGACTTTAATACCCCTGAGTTAACGGAGTCTCCGTTAACAAAGTTAAGGAGAGGGACCCTAGTAGTGCAAAATTGAATACCACAGGGACGCAATCCATAATTTCTCTAGTTTAGGGACCTTAGTAGTAAAAAAAACGAGAACCACAGGACCAAATCCATAATTTACTCATATATATATATAAAATTAAATAATAAATAACAAAAAGATAAATAAAAAGGTAAAAAAACATATTAAGGATTGATTTATAGGTAAACGAATCAATCTCGAGTTGAGCCCCGAGCTTGTTAAATCCTTGACGAGCTCGAGCTCGAGCTTGACACATAAGACTCGAAACGGGCTCGAGCTTCAGATTTATGAATTTAAACAAGCCACGCTCGAGCTAGAGCTAGGCTTGGCTTGTTTACTTCCCTACTTTCTACTTTCTTATGTATGATTTTACTTAATTATGACATATATATAGGGTTACAATTTCATCAAGCTACTGTCAAACAGTCATATGCAAAAGACGGAATAAGTTGGGATTCCCATTAAACTCGTTAAGCAACTAATATAAGATTTGAAACAAACCCTTAATTTTTACATTATTAATGTATGGTTTGTTTAAGGGTTAAGTACACGGGAGTGTATCGAACTTGTCACGTTTTATCATTGTATGTACTCACCTTTAAAACTTACCGGTTAATGTACCGAACTTGCTAAAATTGCCATTGTATGTATCAACTTTATCAAAAACCTACCATTTAATGTATCCAACTTGTCACGAAAGTGTATCCAACTGGTCATGAAATACATTAAATGGCAATTTTAGCAAGTTCGGTACATTAATCGGTAACTTTTAAAGTTAAGTACATACAATGATAAAACGTGACAAGTTTGATACACTCTCATGTACTTAACCCTTTGTTTAATGTATGGTTTGACTGATATAGATAAGGGTGCTATATAGACACCCAACCCAACCCAACCAAGAAACCTCATTTTGTGGTTCAAGAATTTTGTGGAAAATAATATAAGAGCAAGAAACTTGCTCCAAATGCATTGCCTTTAGCTAGTTTATGAAACTAAAGTTAACCCATTCTTGTCCTACAACAAAACATCAAAAAACAACTTAAAATTTACAACAAATTTGTAGCTTTCTTCCCTTCCCACAAATGGGATTTCACAATCTTTCAAGAACAATCCAACCCCCTAATGCACAAGAACAGCCTCATTGCTTGAAGCTTTGTCTGACCCTATTTCTTCTAACCGTTTCCACGTGGCTTCACGTCTCGATTTCATCTTCTCTTCCTTCGCTTCTTCTTCTTGGAAGTTGAGCAAACACTCGTTGAAGAGCTCGGGATCAAGGTCAAAGAAGATTTTCCGAACGTTTAAGGTCAAACTATGGACGGCTTGGTTCCAATGGTATCGCCCGTTTCTTTCGAGTGCCGGGAAGATTATGGGGAGGATGACCTTGCGGTTTTGTCGTATTAAGCTCTCGATGTGATCGTTGTTCCAAAAGAATAGAACCCTTTCGGCCACCTGAAAAGTTGGGAAAAAAAAGTTTTAGAAAAAAAAAACAGAATTTACCAAGTTGAGGGTGGATTCAAGAAATCTTGAAGCGGTTTGGAACTAGCATTTGTGGAAGGATTTGAACATGATTACGCAGGAAATACCATATATACCCTTCAAGAAAACTTGAACTAGTTTGAAACTAGCATTTGCAGAAGGATTTGGACATGATTATGCAGGAAATACCAAATCTACCCTTTAAGGAATCTTGAACTAGTTTGAAACTAGCATTTGCAGAAGGATTTGAACGTGATTACGCAGGAAATACCAAATCTACCCTTCAAGAAATCTTGAGGGCGGATTCAACTTGCAAGAAACCGTGAGCCAGTTTGAAACTAGCATTTACAGAAGAATTCGAAAATGATTACACAGGAAATACCAAATCTACCCTTCAAGAAATCTTGAACTTTTAAGAAATCTTGAGGGCAATTCAACTTTCAAGAAATCTTGAACCAGTTTGAAACTAGCATTTACAGGAGGATTCGAACATGGTTACACAGGAAATACCAAATCTACCCTTCAAGAAATCTTGAGGGAAGATTCAACTTTCAAGAAATCTTGAAACTAGCATTTACAAAAGAATTCGAACATGATTATGCAGGAAATACCAAATCTACCCTACGCCACAACAACATCAATCAAAAAGTTTCGATCTTTTTTCAAGGGCAAGGTGAAGAATTCAATAAAGAACCACCCGTTAAGATTTTGTTTATCACGGTTGCCAAGGAAATACCGAATCTACCCTTTAAGATGTTCATTGTGGTAAATGAGGATCTTAGCACCACTATAAATCTATAACCTTCGACACCCGAGTAGATAAATTTTAATAAAAAGAAAGGGGGCTCGATGAGAGTCTAAAGGTTCACCAACTTTAGCTACAAATTGGAGTTCCATAACTCCTCTAAATTGTTGAATCTTATGTTCGGTTTTCCCTTGTTCTTGTAACAAGCGTAAGTAAGGTAGGATTTCTGAAGCGTGAATTACACCAATTTATGAAGGATCTACTCATTTCAGCCATTTAGCATTAATTTTTTTCCAGTCTTGTGGGTCCCATATGGGATGAAGAAATGTGGAAATACAAGTGTGGGTCCCACTTACTTTACGTAAAGAAAAATAAAGAGGACCCGCAAAGAGAAGCAAATGGTAAAAACAAATACAAGATTACATTTTCACCATTTCCCTTTGTTCTTCACTTTGTGAGTCGTCTCCCATTTGACGTAACGTAAAGTCAACGGGACCCAAAATCACGTTTCTTTTTATTCTCACACCATATCATGGGACCTTCAAAATAAAAGATAAATGGTCTAAATGAATAAGCCAACCATACTAAACTCAAAGTGTGCTCCATGGATTTCAAAACCTAACCCTACTTGTCACTACCCTTTACTTCTCCTAGAAGGAGGTTCAGGGGAAAACCCCAAAAAAATGAAAACTTGAGGAACACCCTGGTATTCATTCATCTGGATGGTATGTACATGTGCATATTTTGGTTTTTATGCATGTTATGCACATGTGCATACCGGACAAATGTTTACATATTACTTGTATGCATGTGTGCATACCGCCCAGATGAACAATTACCATGGTGTTCCTCAGCCTTTTCATTTTTTTGCGGTTTTCCACTGAACCTAACCCTTACTTCCTAATGCAATAACTACAATCTCTAATCTCAAATAAGTATTTATGTCTCTGGAGATCTTCTATAAAAGGAACCAGATTTCAAGATTTCTTGATAACTTAAATATGTCAATGGAAAGAAGTATTTGCAAAATAATTCAAACCTGATAGAAATACAAGTCTACACTCCATAAATCAAAAGCCTTTATGAAGAATTTTTGATAATTTTCTCCAAATTCAAGATTTCTTGATCTTTTTTGTCTCAAAAAAGAAGCTGAAATTTGATAACAGACTGCCTTCAAACGTTCGACAAAACCCCTCTAAATTGTTCAACCTATGTTGTTTTTGCCAGTTTTGTTAACAGAAGGTAAATTAAAGCAATATGAGATGTGAACTACAACCGTTTTTTGGTCATTTAACATTTTCATTTTGTAGGTCGTATACAACCGAAAAGTTAACAAAATCTACCTTCTATTGTCTCCCTACCCTCCATTTATAACTTGCTATACGGATATTCCCTTGCTACAAAGAAGGATATTATTAAATATCAATAAACTTAATAGGATAATCAATCACCCCTTTATGGTGATACTCCCCTGAAATAGGTTTTCATGCCTTTATCATATAGGACACATAATCATTTACAAACCCAAAAAATCTTGCAAAGCCAGTTTTTGTGTGTTGTTTCACATATGAAACGGCACGTATCAACGATAAAATACAGTGTTTATACAGTGTTGTTTCATAATCACATGTGAATCGTTCAGGCTTGAATTGTATGTCGAAAAACAAATAGTCCTACATACGAAACAACATTGTATGAACATTGCATCTTCACACATGTTGTTTCATATATGAAACAACATATGAAAACTGGTACGTAAGTTTGTATGAATTATCGGTTTGTAGAAGGAGAATGAACTTTTAAATTTTGTTTTTTCATTAGTTGTTCAGTGATCTATAGTCATAACAGGGCCTTTCCAAAAAAGATTAGAAGTAGCCAATCCAGATAACAAATTAAAGAACACGAAATATCTTAGATCGTAAACAATTCAAAAACTACCACATATTCGACAAAAAAAATGCTCAAAAGAAACGATAAAATTACCTGAAAGTGCAAACTGTTCAAGCAACGCGAGATTTGCTTAAATAAAGGCACCATACACCGATGAAACTCTGGTTGTTGTGTTGCTTCAAGAACCTCCTCCAACTCCCCTAAAAACATGATCTCTTTCGAACTATTCGTAACCGGCCAATACTTCAACAACCCTCTTATCACCATATCCGCTAGTTTGCAATCTTTTTCAACGAATTGCGTAATGCAATACGATAGTTGTTGATGATACATTGCTAAACATTTCGGCTTGTGCAATGGGATCAAAGCCCTAGAAAGAAACAATTTGTGTTCTTCCTTCAAAGGCAAAGCAAACCCGTTAATGATACTTCCCAAAATCTCCAAAAGCTCCGCAATCCCATTATGCTTTTCAGTCTCTAACACAAATCGGTAAAAGATATTGTTGATGGATTTCCTAATAAACGGACGATGGACCATGAATTTACCGTAAACTCGGTGGAGAATAGTCTTTAAGTACTCACGTTCTCTTGGATCTTCGGAATCAAACATATCTAACAACTTGAGAACAAAGTAATGGTCAATGTACTTTTTTGCTATTTTCGCATCGGCTTCTGGGGAGGCTATGAACCTTAAAAGAAGCTCATACACGATTTGCAAGTGGGGCCACGAGGGTCCATCGAGGGTTCCTTCTTCTTCCAAATCGTAAGATTCCAAGATTTTGCAATCACGGGGTTGAGGGGTGAGTTCGCGAAACAAATTGGAAGATACCATCTTGACAAACTCTTGCATAACGGTTTCGGTGAACTTAACATTGCTAGAGGCCACGAAATCGACCAATTCAAGTAAAGTTTGTCGCTTTATCTCTTTTTCTTTGAGAGTTTTTGTCGGGTCGGTGAAATCGAAGATCACACAACACATGTTCACTTTCTTTATGAACAAATTCTGCTTTTCACTACTAGGGACGTCTCTAAAGCTCGGTAAAGGTTCGTAAGAAGCACTTACAAGGCCGCCATTGCGAAAATTCTTTTCAACTTGATTGTTGAATCTTGTTGGATTCGATGTGACCGAATAGGGGGCGGAAATATCAGCATTCGCAAGCTTTCTTGAATTCCCACTTCCAAGATCATTCCTTTTTGAGGTGGATGATGATGATGATGAATTCGGGGTTTGGTTGTTTGAAGAATCTTGATTTTTTGATGATCTGGATTGTTTCCTAGAAACTTTACTGAGAATCTGCTTGATCATATTTCAAGATTTCAAGAACCCAGCAAGAATTACACAAACCCTAAAAACCCAAATCAGAATTTTCTAATCCAAACAAGAATTATCCAAGAAACCCATCATGAAAAAGATGCTCTAAATCAAGAATCAAAGCAAAACCCCTTTTGAAATCCTATGATAAAAGACACCAAATACACAAAAAGAAATCTGAAGAGTACATCAGAAACCCACTAATCTCAATCAAACCAAAACAAACTCCCCCAAACACCATCAATGCCCCTTTCTTCAAAATCTCCCACATCAGTTTTTTTAACCCCTTTTTGGGTGTGAATACAAAACCCTAATTGGAAAAAGTTTGTGACTTTTGAAATCAACACCAAAAACCCACTTGGAGTTCAACAATCTTGGAACTTGGGAGTAAAGATAATGCACAAATCTCTCAGAATAACCTAATTTTATACATATATATGTATATATATGTATATATGATAGCTTTTCTTTTTAACTCCTGTGAGCTGGACAGATGGATATAAAGTATGCTCACCACACCACAAGACTCCTGCTTTACTTTTTTTCACACTTTCTTTTAACAAACTCTTGAAAAGGAATAATTGAAAAGAAGAAAGGGAATCTAATTTACTGTTGGGAAAGATGGAGAAAATTTGGATAATGAAGAACAAATTGCAAAGCTTAAAATTAGGGATTTTGAGAGAAAGAAAATTGGGGAAGAAAGAAAACCCACCAAACAAGAGAGGACCAAGCCGCCCTTCGAATGATTCTTGATTTTTTATTTTTTATTTTTTATTTTTTTTATTTTTAGGCCTTTTTTATCTCTCTTTATTCCATGACTGGACTGCTTCCCCTTTTTCTTTGTTGTTGTTTCTTGACTTGTTTTGGTAATTTAATTAGGATTAATTGCTGTTTTAGTCCTTGTAATATTTGTTTTTTGTAAAAAAATGAAAAATAATAACATAAATTGTTGTGTAAATCTTAAAATTCCCAAATATGTTTTAACCAATTTTTAATTTAAATTGGGTTTAAATAATCATTAAGATATTTTGTTTACTAAGATTTATATTTATATAAGTTCTGATTGTGGCCAAAATATATTGATGTATTTATAGTTTAGATGTTAATTAATGATTGGTCTCCTTTAAATTAAATCTAAACAAAAAAGTACGATAATATAGAGAGAGATGTCGATTGAATCATCATAAGGTTAACGAAAACCTATCAAAAATGAAACAAATAATTCAAATAATTTAAATGACATTGAAAATGATAAATAAATAAAAATGCTTGACTTTGCCCTTATCAATTAGAAATACAAATACCACCAATTTTTTAGTTATAGTTATACATATTTTTTATAGCAATCAACCAAATCATACACAAAAAATATACAATTTATGGTAAAAAAAATACAACCAAATTCAGTAAGTATTACCAAGCAGGGATCAACACTTGAAACAATTCCCCTTACTAGGATACCACACAAATACAATACCCAGAAGTTTATACTCTCAACTTTTTGCAAACATACTGCTAGCTCAATAGAAGAACTCACTGTTTGTTTATCAAATACAATGAAAATACATAGTCCCATCTTTACACATGTATTTGATCATGTAAAGCAATAAATAGATGCGCAACCTGAAATCTTCCATTTTGAAGAAAATAACAATAATAATTTACTTGCTAACTTCCGCTTGTAATAAATTGCCAACGAATTCCTAAAAATATTTTGATGAAAATAACAATATTTGTTGAACTAGAGGACTACCAATGGACTTTTACATACTACAGGGGCCAAAAGTATAATTTGTACTTCAATTATTCTCGGCGTGTGGATTAATTCCAAATATTCTGACAGAAATTTCATTGATATAATAAACATTGTATTTAAGAATTTTAGATTGCTTGATTTTTCTGTCTAATTTATTTTTAAGTTGACTATTAAAACATCTAAAACATTAATTTATGAAAAAACATTAATCAATTACCAATTGACAAAGATAAATAATAATAGCACCTCATCTTTAATCTGGTTATTACATTTTTAAACCCATTATTAAAATATTTGTCATTTTTAAATTGATTATTTTGATGGCAAGTAAAAGATATATAAAGGGTTGACAAAATTGAACGGTGCTTATAAAATTTAACAAATATTAATGATTTTAACATTGTTGTCTAAAATTCATGGATTTAATTTGATTATTGTATCTTGAAAACAAATATTAAAATCTTTATATATTTTTTTAATTCATTATTTTTAATAGTAAGTTAGTAACCAAAAGATATATAAAAGGGTGACAAAATTGAATGGTTTTATACCAATATTAAATAATTTTAATAATGTTTTTTTTTTAAATCCATTGACTTGATTAAGAAAAAGGTGAAAATGCATTAAATATCATTTATAGTTAGAGCATCAATCCTGTCTTCTTTAAATTCTTGTATAAAACATTTGATTCCTATTTAATGATCATGTAACACTATACATGTGTTAAGTTTTATTTTATTTTATTGGTTTTACAATTATTATTAGTGTTGAGAAAATTAATAGAATCCAAAAAAATAATGTTTTTATAACAACTTTCATTGTAAACTTTTAATAAAGTTCTTAATTTAATGGAATATTTATTAAAACTTTTGATAAGGTTGTTTGTTTGACTAAATGGCTTTGTAGGGATATGCATTTTTATAGATGAATTTCATTATTTATAAATAATTTGTGAAAGCTAATAAATAAATTTAAAAAATAATTAAACTACTTTTTTTTTATCAATTACTTATTACATAACATATTCCAAAATACAAATACATACAAATCTTTTAAAAACAAGATTAAAATAAAATTTAATTTCAAATCCTACCAAATCCAACGAGTAGGGATGCAAAGAATAATTACTATATTTATTTGACACAAGAAAATTGATGGGATTTCTTGTTATAGATTTGTTCAATAAAACACTATAACAAGTAAAGATAAAAGTAAGATAAGCACTATATATCAAATTGCTAGAAAAGCATTTGATTGGCCAACACCTTCCAAATTCTAAAGGTATCAACAAGGACAAGGTACAAGTCCCTTTGGCTCCATGCATAGAAATAATTAAGATCCAATAATGCCAACATGAATATAAGCATTGCTTTTGAAGCAAAAGATATATATATAAGAAAAGGAGATCCAAAGCTTACCAATATGTAATTATGCAAAGCATCTTAACAAATTTCAAGTTGCAATTATTATAATAAAAGCTTGTGAATTTTCAACATCAATTTTCCTCCATTATTAAATCATCTTCCTAGTACCAAGCACAACTCTATTAAAAGTTGGTTACTAGGAAATAGGAATAGGTCCCATATTTATAATAATTCCTTCATAGGTCTTTTGATCTGAACCGATCCTAACATTAATTGATTGGTTACAATCCCTACAAGCTACTAAAATACACACACACAAAACATGTTAAAAGTATCCAATTCTCAGTATGGCCCAGCCTCCTTGTAAAGATCAACAGTTCAAACCTCCACAAAAGTAAGAAATGTTGTATGAGTTTCGATCACAACTTGATTGGTCACATTTCCAACAAACTGCTATAATACATGAAATAACAAACAAAATGTATATCCAAGTTACAGGTAAGGCCTAGCCTCCCTGTGGATCAAAAGTTTAAACCTCATCAAAATTGGAAAGTATTTGTAAGTTATTGATGTTTAACGGGTCCTAACACTGATTGATTGATCACAATCCCAAACATTGCTACGATACATGAAAAAAAAGACCAAAAGGGTGTCTACAAATAATATTTGAATTATCAATAGATCTCAACCACCCTGATGATTAAGAGTTCAAACCACACCCAAAGCTAACAAATGTTTGAATTGTGTTTTAAAAAACATTACTAATAATAAAAACATATACCAACATGCCTTGCCAATCCTAATGGGTAGATGAATCTCTATTCACCTCTACCAAGTGGAAAGAAAAACTTGGCCCACAAGACAAATAATTGGCAAATCTTCAAGCAAAAACCATGGGAAATTGGTGGAAGGCACCATCATCATCATCCCCCCTTAGTTAAGCCACAAACCAAGCCTCCTATATCTCATGATTAGGATTTAGCAATCCCAATCAGCACTTAATACAAAACAACTTGTAAATCACACTATCAAACTTAGGGCCGTTTACTTGATGCTTACCCGTAAGTACTTACGAGTCAATTTACCCTACGAGACGATCATGAAAAGGACTAAAATCTTACCCGGTAAGAGCGATAGCATGAACCGAGAGTCTTACCCGGTAAGTGAGATCCACAATTCTTACCCGGTAAGAGCGTAGCGGTTAAATTGTTGCGTACAATACCGTTTTGAGTGACTAAAATTATGTCCTATACGGTAACGTGATAATGTTCAATTTCACCGGTAAGCACTTACCGGGTAAGTGTTTAAGTAAACGACCCCTAAACACAAAACATCTGATAAACAACAATTTCCGGTAAACGTTTACCCACATATTTTGGAAAACAACCTTACTACAAGTTATATATAAATTATAATATTTTCGTACAAGTTATAATATCATATGAATATAGAGAAGCTTTCAAATACAAAAACTTTACTACAAACCACACTAACCCATTCACACATCCATTAACTCTAATCAATATGTGGTTTCGTAAATATCTCAATTGTATCACAATTTAAAGCGTCAATTATAATGAATTTACTCTAATCATCTTTTTTTATATATACCTAGATCATAAAAATAAACTCTCATCATTTCCTTAAAGATCTCATTCGATTGGTTTGCATGGCATGTACTAATTAAAGGGGTTGTATCTCAAACTCCCACTTTGGATATAACATATTACATATATACGTATATACAAGGCAAGGTTCAGCGGAAAACCTCAAAAAAATGAAAACACCGAGAAACACATTTGTAACCCTCCATCTAGACCGTATGCACCTGTGCATAGAGATAATTTGTAATATGCACAGGTGCAAAAAAACCAAAAAACAATTAATTTACTACTATATACAAGTGCATACGGTCCAAAATAGAGGGATACGAGGGTGTTCCTCGGTTTTCCTTTGAACCTCCCCCACCCTCTCCCTCTCCCTCTCTCTCTCTCTCTCTCTCTCTCTCTCTCTCTCTCTCTCTCTCTCTTATATATATATATATATAGGGGTGGGTTCAAATGTGAACCACTTTTTGGTTGTAAACGTGAGGACAACCAAGAGTACGACACGTGACGGATGACTAGGCGCTACGTCAGGTCTACGGCGGATGACTAGGCGCGATTCATGGGAGGGCATTGAATTAAAGGGAGGGACGACACTCAAAGCCGCCTTTATTGACTAGTCTCCGCCACGTGTCGCGCTCTCGGTTGTCCTCACGTTCACAACCAAAAAGTGGTTCACATTTGAACTTTCCTCTCTCTCTCTCTCTCCTCTCTCTCTCTCTCTCTCTCTATATATATATATATATATATAGCTAGTAAGGTCCATTTGCTTACAAGTAAGGTTTGGTATTACAAACACACATAATACAAAATTTCTATAAGGTTAAAGAACTTGCAACAAAATTAAACCGGGAATCTCTTAATTGGGAACCAAAATTTGAGTAACGTGACACGAGATACAAACCTGCAGGCAACAAAGATGTATCGTTTTCATCTAAAAGATGCATCATTAAAAGTTTCGGATTTGCTATCAACAAACGCTTGGACTGAGGGTTCCCTTCCAAGAAAATCCGATAGGAGTTCAATAGGTTCCTTTGATCCTCCAGGTGCCAATACCTGTTGATCAATGAAAATTTTCCTCTATGGTCAACTTTTATTCATTGGTAGCAGTTCAAGATCTTTACGTACCTAAATAAGCAACCTTATGGATACGTTAGAAATTGTAATCACGCATGGAGCTAACGGGCCATTTACTAAACGCTTACAAGTTCAATTACTTTATGAGGCGAACATAACAAGAACCAAAAATCTTACCCAATAAAAGGAAAGGCAGGGATCAAGAATCTTACCCGGTAAGTGAGGGTGATGACTCTTACCCATTAAGTGCTTATTGGGTTATAATCGCTTACCATCAATCCATTTGAAAGCCAAGAATGTTTACCCCATAAGATAACTGAGGGTGGTGACACTTGCTGGTAAGCGATTACCTGGTAGGCCGGTAAGATTTTGGTAAACGGCCCCTAAATGGCGAAATTCTCGTTTTTTAGGCCCAAGAACAATTAAAGTTACACCAAATGGTCATTGGCTCAACAGTATCTAGGTTACTGGTAGATCCCTACTAGGGGTGTAAGCGAGTTGAGCTACTCAGAATCGACTCATCAAAAGCTCGATTCGAGCTCGAGTTAAACGAGCCCGGGCCGACCGAGCTTCGTTTTAGACTCGTCTAGTAAATGAGCTTGAGCTCAAGCTCAAGCCTTTATGATTAAGCTCAATTAGGCTCGCGAACCTAAACGAGCCTCCATTAATATGTAATATATAGTGTGTGTGTGTGTGTGGTGTTAAATAATAAATAATATAAAATAAAAAAATATTACAAGTAGACGAGTAGAGCTCGAGACAAGCTTAGGCTCGTCTGACAAACAAGTCGAACCCAAGCCAAGACCGAGCCTGTTAAATCCTTGACGATTCGAACTCAAGCTTGATGCATAAGACTTGAAACAACCTGACTCGAGCTCGAGCTTTATGAACTTAAACAAGTCGAGCTCGAGCTTTATGAACTTAAACAAGTCAAGCTCGAGCTGAGTCAGGCTCGAGCTCGGCTCGGCTCAGCTTGTTTACACCCTAAGCCCAACCTCCTTGGAGGTCAAGGGTTCAAGCTCACAAAAGGTGTCGACTGTGTATGTTTGTGTGTTTAACCGCGTGTAAAATAGTAAATATTATAACAAGAACTATTGAAGTTACTTGTACGGTACAAGTACTTAATGCTGCCGGGATTAGATTCTCCGGTACTAGATTTAACGCATGACTGGCCAGTGAGTACTAGACATGTAAAATCATAAAGAATATTTACATCAACTTGCAAAGAATATATTCTGATTGGAGTATCAGAACACCATTGAATCCCATCCACAAACCCATTATGTTTATCTCATTCTTCTTTTTTCCAATTTGCTTTTTCTTTTTCATTAGGGAACATAAGTTCAGTACCTTATTCCTGAATTGCATGCCTGTATGCTGGTTGAAAATATCGTCACGAAACTTTGATGCATATATATCAGCTGCAAAAACCTATAACGATATATACATATTCTTAGTATAACTTATGTATTAATCATGTGGACACCGGTACTCAATTGAGAACCAGTAGAGGGATGACACGTATAACAAATGATACTAGCGAAAAGATCAAAAAAAAATTGAACCTGACTCCAAATATGACTATAGCAAGCAGCTTCACACCCAATAGCGCTACTTGGGGAACAAGAGGCTGGGCTGGTTCCTTCCAACATTGGTAAACCTAACATTACCTGCAAAAAAGAAAGCAAATAATTAAAAGAAAAACGGTGGATGAGATTAAGTTTTTAAATCAAATAAGCTAGTATTACCTTTGGATGGAGATGCTTAAATAAACCAACAATGTCGACATTTTCAGTGGAATGAATAATTTGATCAAAGAGACCTGAAAGACATATCTATTGAGCTTTTTGGAACGATAAACTATTTACGTATGTATAAAAAAATCTATTCCCACATATATTAATGATATTCCCGAGTGGCCTTATTTATATATCTGCTTCTCGCTTTTATATAATTTGTTCTCACCTACTGTTTTCACAACTTTCTTAGAGAGAGAGAACTTACAGTATAGAATTTCTTGCTTCAATTTAAGCGCTGAAAAGGAAGAACGCCATCTTTTTAGTGATTTGCATACATCGTCGTTTATAGGCTTTGTGATGTCCTACAAGTGATTTGAGAACTACAATTAATAAATTTTATAGTAAAGGGTTGGGTTGCATATGCTCAACATTCAAATTCTAGTTTTTGACAACTTCTTTATCAGTAGACAATATGTAGTTATGTACACACTCAACATTTGGAAACGGATTTTCGGGATACTTTTGTAGCACAACCATGTAAGAAAGAATTACAGGAGTTTAGTAACGCAAAAATCAGATGCGTAGTGATCAAAGAAAAAAATCACCTGATGAAAACCAGATATCAGCTTCAGGGAAGCGGCTTCAAAACACCTATTCATCAGAAGCTTTCGTAACTGAATTACTTAAATTTCACGACATGCATAATTCACAGGTAAAAGATATTCAAAAGAAAAGAAAACATACCAATTCTCTAACACCTGGGCAGGAATCTCCACAAAGTCAGGATCAAGTTGCAATCCACCGAATTTTGCAAAAGACGCACGTTGCATATATGATGGACCTAAACGCAAATCATCAAGAAATAAAAAGGTTAATACAGCCTACAAGCATCTTAGAGGATGTTTTTTAAAAAAAAAATACCTCTTAAGTCAGAAAATTAAGAGGTTTGCAAACTTAAGACTGTTTTTTTATTTTTAAGAAAAGGTCAACCACTTCCGTCCTCTGAAAGTTTAAAAGGTATAGTGGTACAACCATCCACCTCTTATATTTTAGATGTGAAATCCGACTTCGGACCTCTTGAAAAACAAACAAAGCCTTACCCTCTCAAATGGACGTCAAAGTAAGATGCCGGATATAAAGTAAACTATTTAAAACAAAGACAAGAATATCTAGATGCATCATAAGGTTGGATTATGTTATTGTAATCCAGCAGAATAAAACAAAAAAAACAATAATTCTGTCAAAAAGAGATTGAATTAAAGTGGAGATTGACATACCACATGGCCAAACTCATGAAAAAGTTTAAGCACTTCGGAGAATCGTAATAACACAGGATCACCATCAACTTCCTTTTTGATTTGGGTTACCAGCAAGGCCACAGGAATCTGAAACAGAATTTATAAGTAAGACCTAATGAGCATTGCATGTTTTAAGACGATTTTTATCAAAATAAGGATGTCAGTATGTGAGTGTTATTAGAACATATTATAACATAGGTGAACACATTATGTCGAATTTCACCTTTGAATTATGTCATATGGCTTACATTCAAAATCAAATATAATAAGAATTTGGTTGCAGAAAATATAAAAAATTGCTAATGTGAGACTATCAAAAGTTTTATTACAGTCAAAACGTTTTAGAAGTAAAATAACAAGCCAAAGCCATTCATGTCAATATTAAATTTAGTAGGCACTAGGTTTTTTGAATTTCAAAAGCAAATTCTAATTACCGGAAGGACGTAGAGTTACATACCTGTCTTGAACCATTAGTTAATGAGCTGTTTTGGAGAGGGATAACACAAGTCTGACCATACTTTCCTTCCCTTAAAGTGTAGAAAAACAACAAAATGAGAACACCATAACTTTCATGTCTTCTAAGTTTTATCTTATCAGGTTCTACTGTATATGATACCCAAGCATTAACAGATAAGCATTTCATATATGAACCTGGTATACATATCAAGGTAGAAGTAACCAAGTAAATCAGTGGGAGTTCAAGTCGAAAAACTGAAAAAAGTGGACATCACTGTGCCAGACCTCCGCATCATCAACTTTTTCAAATCTTAAGCCTGCATGAAATGTGCAAGTTAATTAGATCATCAACTTTTCTAAACTATTTTGATGATTCAACAAATAGGAAAAAGCTAAATGTTTCTCAACAAAGACGTTAGTTAATTACCAAAAAGATCTTGGCATACTTTGAAAATCCCTGATTGAACCAAACAAACAGGAAAATACTGCTTTACGGCTTCAAAGTCCAGATCAAACTGTTCTTCTTCAACTTTCTTTACATAGTACGGTAGATCTTCAATCCCAAAGGGGATTTCTCCTTCTTCTTTCGTCTGAATGCCAGAAAATATCACCAACAAAATAATTTGACCATTTTTAGATAAGATACAAGAAAATAAATAACGTCTAAATCTATGATTTAGTGCATGTTATATAGAACCTTTATGTCTTTTAGCAGGGTAAGTTCTCGAGAAGCCAAATCATTCAAACTGGCAGAGATGTCCTCTAGAAACTCAAATACCTGAAAATTTAGTACTGCGTGTCATCAACATCATTGAACTCGAAAGAGAAAACTTGACTTTGGAAGTAAAAATTAGTTGCTTTCAAACACAATGATATGGATATGAACCTGCACAAACCTTTGAAGGATGACATTGCCATTCTACGATCGACAACAAAATCGCATAGTTAGTATAGCCAAGTAGTCTAGCAGATTTATGGCGCAACTGAACCTGAAAAAATTTAAGATAGGTCAACCCAATGAAGCAACTGAACCAACAAATGAAATTCAGTCAGACCGGAAAATTATCACTTTATTACAAAACACTGTTTTTACCATAAGTCTGCACATATAAGCAAACTAATACCTGGCTCTTAAGAGATCCAAATGTGTATGTCGTTAAAAATAAAAACAACATTTTCCCCACTAAATGCCAAAAATTCATTTCCTTCATCTTCCAGATGACCGAACTGCTAACATGCTAGCTGACTAACCCACCCTGCAGAATGACCGAACTGCCCCCGGTCTTTGTATATTGACTTCCCGGGTATAACAGGTTTTTAGCAATTGGGAGTTAAGAAACTAAGCTACTTGAAAATATTGTTAACATAGACATGCTATTTGTCTTGGCTGGTCTTTGATCTAAAAATTAGATTAGCTGTTTCAGTTACATATTTACAATGATCAATATGGGTGATGAGAGTACTTTTATAAAAGCCAGCAGACTTTTTAGTTCTTTCATGCTTTCTAAGAATTTATTTGTAACAGACATTTAAGTGATAGAACCTACCTAGAGTCAACAATTTCTGTGTGTCGGTCAAAAGTACAGTAAATGTTGCAAGATATTGACAAACTTAGCAGTCAATCAATTATGTGTAGTACTGACCTCACATAAATTTTCAGACGGCTTTTAAGTAAGTTCTCTCCATTACTTGTGTGATAAGTCTTGTGTTATAGAGTGTATAACTTTGGTCATGGGGTCAATTTCTAGTAACATTGCTCCACAAATAATATTACCAATTTCTCTAATATGGAAGATTGGCTTCACATCTTCTTCCATAGGACACCGCAACAGCCCTTCTGGTCAATCCTACCTTCAAAAACGAAACAAAATATAAGCACATGTTGTTAACTGGAAGAGAGACTGAATGATAAACGAAAGAGCGTGACAACTAACAAAACAGAGAAAGAAACAAAAACAATAACTGTAACTAAAAAAAGATGACGATATGAGGAAGAAAGAAACACAAGCATTAAGTGAGACAAAAAGGAGCAATTTACATATAAAAAATTAAACAGTGCAATCAAATAAGTTAATATGCATAAGGAACTTGACTGTTAATGAGAGTTTACGACAACAAATCCACTTATGTAAGCAACCCAAGATCGGAGGAAAGACCTGATGGTTGGGATATAGTTTACATACCAAAAGTTGATGCACCCTAAATAAATGAAAATGGTATAACCATGTTGCAAATAAATGATAGAACAAAAAACTTACACAAGCGCAATAAGCCAATAACCTTACAAGTTCCATAAAACTATACCTTACATAGGTCAAGTACAGCTGAAACATGATGGCTTCTCAACCTGATCTTGTATTTCTCATTCTCAGACATGTCCAAGCTCTGAACAAAAAAAATCAACAAGTTAATGTACTAGAAGAACATCACATCTCGAAGAAGTTCCTTTTTTGCACATTAATCACTATAATAGCTGTAGGAGGACCAACTTGCTATAAGGGCAAAAGATGGTGAAACATAACAAGTTCATTTTGGAAAAACATAAGTACCAACTCAGGTTTATTGTGAAACAACTCAAAATAAGAAAAGATGTATTCGTGTACTTCATTGGATCACTTTGGTTTCAATTAGAACATCATTGAATATTTGGGATCAATTCCAGTCTTTGAAATTCACTGAGTTTTGCCAAAATTACGCATTGTACTAACAGGGCCAACTGATGAAGTACTTTTATGTTCTCACAAATAAGCAGCTCTAAATCTATCTCAATGGTGAAATATGAAAGATATTAGTTTTTTCTCTAAAACCCATATGCACATTAAAGCATGATTGCATAATGACAAGAGACGTATATGCCTAACCTTAAGAAACTCTGGCGGCAACCCAAGCAACTCTGACTGATCGAAGAGAAGAAACGACTTATCATCATTCAAATTCTGGATATATCTCATACTAAGCTCATCTATTTGAGCCCTCAATCGCTGCAATTCTTCTCTTTTCGTTAATGTGAGGTTCATTCCATTACGCTCAAAGTCTCTAACCTGTCACTGAATGTAGAACAATAAGCATTTGGACCCAAAAACTGATGAAGCTGATAAGTTGCTCCAGAAAATAAACATCTATACTATATTACAAAGTCATAAAACTGGCATATCCAAACACATTCATGCTTGCAGGATGGTGTTGGAAAGCAGAGAATAATGATATAGTAGAATGATAGGTGATCGTAATCTAAAAAACAATGAAAAAATGAAGAACGACTTCTGGCAAATATTAGTTTTCCAGAGATGTCAAGCTGGAAGCCCTAATTGAATATTATAAATTTTATTATCCCCCAAAATCGACAGCTCTGTTTTGAAAATTTGAGATGACACAGAAATAGAGAAAACAAAACTGCTAGCGTACATCAAAGCATGTCCAGCCCAATGGTATGGTAACATCTTGGGGGGGTCAGTGGATGGTATCCCTGACTACCCGGGTTCGAACCCCGTGGTGAGCATGCGGCGGTATCCAGATCATGGGCCTGCCACATAGTGGTACCCTTAATTGGGCAGGGTCGTGGTCGACAGGGATTAGTCGGGGGCCCTTGGACCCCGTATAACCCGGGAATGTATGTGTGGTAGCTTGCCATCCAAAAAAAACTGCTTTCGTACATCGGCACAAATGATAAGTTACGTCACCTATAAATGAGAAAGCTTCATATATACCATCTTAAAAGACATAAAATCACATACTGCAAAGCTCCAGATGGCAGATAGGGTACAGCACTAGAAACATGTTTATGCATAGATTGTAAATGTGAAATCTAGCTGCAAACCAATGGACCCAAGAACAAAGGGACTCGTGATACAGATAGTTCAGTATCAGAAAGTCCCATTATTATATGAACCTAATTATGCCTCCTAATTCCAGGCGGAAACACATATATGCCTCTAGTAAGTAATGAAACATTTACATGGTATGTTTATACACAGTTGTTTAGCATTCAGAAGTAAATTGGAACAACTTTAACTATGAGATTTGTTAAACTTCTTGTAGAAAAAATTAAAAGATTTCCGATTTATACCAGGAATTGTGTATAGCGTTTTAACTCCATGCTCGTCCATTCCCCCTTTGCTGCAAAGGCTTTAACGACACGATACACGTCTTCACGTTGACTGAACAGCTTCAATTAAATAGGGTTACAAAGAAGACTAATATTCATAACAAACGTTAAAAGTTAAAATGTCTCAATTTCTTGTCCAAGTACCAAAAAGTGTAATGTACTACAAGGCACAAGTATATAATTCCTGCTAGTGTGCGCTTCCAAGCAAGAACTCAATTCCACCAGCTAAACCTTCACTTTTAACTACTTGGCATGTTAAAGAGTTACAATTCAACACACTTTCCCAATCTCACACTTGCCCAGGCTCACAAAATGAGTGAATTACGTATTCTAATGGAAGGCTATTATATAGTTATTTCTTTTAGTATATAATATTTATACACGGCAAATGAAACACACACACACACTCCTTGCCTTTGGTGAGGTTGGAACCCTTGACCTCTGCCCCAGTAAGTTTATATAATTCTTACTTTGGACTAAAAAACTATTGGTTCCTTCACACATAATTACAGATGTAGGATACAAACACTTGGTCATGAAATCAATAAACAAGATGGTTTGGCTTCCTAGCTGAAGAGCTCTATGACCACTGTGCAAGCAATGCAAATTATATAAGATGCAAAGGGAACACGATTGCCCATTTGTCCTTGTAGAACGATCACATACTTTTTAGCATAAGACTCCATCACCAAATAAAAAACACACACCCATCCATGAGGAACCAAAAGACCTACATAAATATATAAGGGATAAACGGCAAACAGTGGGTGCACAAATATGCAGAAGCAGTCACTGAAATCCTTTTGAAAAAGATGTTCTATAACATGCACACCATACACTTGCTACGGAAAAATTGTTGGTGACTACCTAATGTTTTTTTTTTTCACTCGATAAATAATTGTGCTTTGTGCCCTAGACTTATATTATATAGCAAAGCTATACTATTGCATTTCCCTTAATATCACCAACATATGTGTTAAACCGCTACGGTAAAAATGAATACAAAGATGCAAGGAAACCTAAGCATTGAACAAAGTGAGAAGAAAGCAAGACCTGCAGGCTGACACATGAGCATCTATTCTCCTTCCTGCTTCAGCACTTGCTTTTCGTATTTCTTCGGAAGAAGACACAAATTTTGGAAAGACACAAGACTGGACAAGCGGGAACTGGTATGCTTCCAATTGTTCAAGTGGTAGTATAACATTCGTATATGAGACCTGCAAATCCAAACAAAAGTTAACTGTAATAATAAGGATGTATGGAAGTCCATCATAATAATCATATGTATGACTAAACAAGCAGAGTTCCTGAAGACATGGGACTAAGATAGTAGATTAGGAAAGGAGATCGATAGAGCTAGCCTAGATGGGAACAAAGGGATCTGGAGAGGTAGAGGGTCGGGGGTAGGGCTAGTGAGCCGCTCACTTCTAACTCATTCTTCAAAATTTAGCACATCCTTCTTGTTCTCACGTTATTCTTTTCCAAATGTTCTTATTTGCTATTTCCAAACTTTTGAGCAAGTTTTTTAGAACGACACATTTTGCACGAGTCGGGGATCTTCACGAAACAGCCCCTCTACTCTTTGGGATATAGATCATGCATACATCACAACCCCGGAACCCACCTCCGGGTGGAAAAAAACAATCCTTACACTCATTTTACACACATTGACACATACAATGATACAATTATCCTTCTGCAACCATCTTAAACGGAATCACTCATGTATCAACTAAGAGAAACAACATTAATATAGTACATATAGCAATTTATTCATAAAATTCATTCAAAACTACAACAAGCCTATAAGGAATAAAAACTTAAAAGACATTACTACTTAGGTTGTGTTTGGCAAAACTAAGCTAGCTTATAAGCTAGTTCATCCAAACATGTACCAGAAGCTAGCTTATAAGCTAGCTTTTTGAAACACTACTTTAAGTAGCTTATTGTAGCTTTTTCCAATTATACCCTTATTAATATTAATTATTAAATTCAAATATATCCTTTTTGGTCATTTTACATACTCATAAGCTAGTTTTTGCCAAACATAATTTGTTCATAAGCTAGCTTATCAGCTACTAGCAAGCTTATCAATCAACAGCTAGCTTATCAGCTATCAGGTAGTTTATCAGCTAACAACTAGCTTATCGTCTAGTTTGCCAAACATAGCCTTAATAGTTTGCAATTCCATTAAATAATACATATACCTTATCAAGTGGAACCGAAGCTACTGCATCGTGAACCGCCTTCGAGTTAGCAACCAAACGGTCAGCTAGTTTAAGCATCTCCGATGGAGACAGATTAACCCTAACATTGCAACCTCGAAGACCTAAAAAACCACATCGAATCAATCAAAATCCATCTCAATTTCATCAAAAACAACACAGGTAGATAATAGATTCAATCACATACACAAATCAACAACATCGAGTAGATAGATTGCGTTTTGAATTCATACAATCAATCAATAAGCCAATAATATCATAAAATTAAAAAAAAAAAACAAAACACACACAACACACTAAACACACAGTTGTTTTTAGATTCAATCACATATACAAATCAACAACATCGAGTAGATAGATTGCGTGTTGAATTCATACAATCAATCAATAAGCCAATAATATCATAAAATTAAAAAAAAAAACAAAACACACACAACACACTAAACACACAGTTGTTTTTAGATTCAATCACATATACAAATCAACAACATCGAGTAGATAGATTGCGTTTTGAATTCATACAATCAATAAGCCGATAATATCATATAAAAAAAAACAAAAACACACACAACACACTAAACACACAGTTTGTTTTTAGATACCTTGCTTCTTAAGTTGGTTTCGCTTTGAGTTTATAGCATCGATGGCGAACTTGACGGCCACGGCTGCGAAAGCTGCAGCTCCGGTGATGGCTAACAGGTTCTTCCGGTCTCCTTTCTGTGTCGCCATGGATATTTATCTCCGGTGGAAACCTTGCCGTCGTGGTAGGTGTGGCCGCCGGCGGTGGTGGACTGATAGCTTGACTTTGGATGCCCTTTGTTTTTGTCGCTGGGAAATAGGAGGGAAATTTGGGCGAAAATAAAATTGATTCCCGATAGAAAGGTGACGTCATTGTTTATTTAAGTTATAATAGTCCCTGAACTTTTTGTTTATATGCATTTTTGGTCCCTATAAAAATAAAATTGAGTAAAGTTTAGGTTATGTTTGGCAAAAATAAGCTAGCTTATATGGTGTAGTTGTTAAGGTTTAGGCTATGTTTGGTAAAAATAAGCTGGCTTATATGGTGTAGTGGTTAAGGTTTCTAGCTTATAAGTGGATGTGATGGGAATATCTTATCAATTTAAATGCTCATTTAGGTTTTGCCTAAATTACATCTTTGTTAATTTGGTAATTAAGTCTGTCCAGGTACATGATGCTAGGTGTTAAATCCGTGGTAGATGTGATATTCCACCACACCGTTCCTACCTTTTTTGCCGGTATGCTACCATCCTTGTGATTATTTTTTGATATTTTTTAGTTTAGTGGCGATTGGATTCATTCTATTTAACTTTATTAGACTATGGATGACCCTTCTATAAACACCGAGACATGCAAAAGAATGTCCTTGATGCAAGCCTAGTGAATACAAAATTTTGATTTTCATCACTAACCAGTTATTGTAGACGATCTATACATGACCCGAATTTGTTTTGTAAGTTGAATATTTGTCCAGTAAGTAAAGTCCTACCATTTAGACCTTTACATATTGTCTTTTAATCAAATCATAACCTTCCATTGACCTTCTTATTTGGATACTCGTTTGTCAATTCCCGAACCTGAAACATTAAAATCCTTAAATAAATTAGGCTCGATGGCTTGGACCATACAATAACTTGTCCTTAGAGGATTGACCTTTAGCTCAAATCCGGTTAAATCCAAAATATCGAGTCTTTTGATACTATAAACTAAATCTACAAACCACAATAACCATATCCAAAAGTGCAGTTGCTTGCTATATTCCCCTAATCTTGCAGTTATACTTTGAGGTGTCCTTTTTTGGTTTTCGAATTAGACCAATCAAGTTTTGGAAACTATTGATCAACTGTAGATATATAAGTTTGGATTTTTAATGGGTGTCAAGGCGAACCGGTAAAGGAAACTTGTCTTGTGCCTTGTGGATCAAAAACCATCTAAACTGTCTATTGTTGAATGAGTTACTCGTATGCACATTAGCTTATGCCTTGTTGTTTGGGTCTCGGGCTTTTCGTTTGTTGTCTTTTCTTTTTTCTATATATTGCACCGCACGGTTTGTTCGTATTTTCCTTCCCGATACTCAGTGGCGGATGTAGTATGTCAATAGTGGGGGGGGGGGGGGGGTGGACCCCACTGGAAAAAGAAAAAAGAAGTTTTGTTAAGGTTAAAATTTCTAAAAACTTACTCTTACCACAACTCTAGAGTTCCAACGCTGCTGTTGCAAAATCTGACAACCTCCCAAGAGCTAAGAGGTCATCATCAATTGTTCTCCATTTTCTTTTTATTTTCTTTTTAAGTTAATTCAAATCAACATTGTTTATTATTTTCTTCTAATTTTATGGCTATGAATCAGTTCAACCATTAAAAAATAAAAAAAGATAGAAACTTTTTAGGTTAAAAACATAATTTTTTTTAGGTACTTAGTATAGCTACCCCTAGTAACTCTGTTCGACCAATTAATCAAAAATATGTTTTAAAATCAACTAAACCACTAAAAAATCTATTGAAATCAATTAAAAAAATATGTTTTTGAAATCAACGTAAACACACACAAAAAGCTCTTGAAATCAATAAAAAAATATGTTTTAAAATCAATGTAAACACAATAAAAAGCTCTTGAAATCAACCAAAAAATCGAAAAAGTCCGTTAAAATCGACAAAAATACTTGAAAAACCTTTTGGAATCAAGCAATATAAACTTAAAACGGTTGATTTAGGCTAAAAATACCTGGGACAACTTTAAGCTACTTTAAAGGTGTCCCCACTATAAAATAATCCTGGATCCGCAACTGCCGGTACTTTTCCTTTTTGTTTAACATAATATTTTGCTACCTTTCAAAAGAAATTTGATTTAAAGTTTTGTTAAAAGTTACGAAAATAATTTAAAATTAAAATGGTCATAATCTTGGGTTGAACAAAATTACTAAAAATATATATACCATGAACATCCGTACCTAATACTAACCATGACTAGTTTAAACTTCAACATCAATATCTTGATTGTGTCAATACCACTTTATCAACATTTTATTATGTTTTTTTGTTGTTTCTAAAAATATCGTTTGAATTGAAAATTATTTGGTTTGAACTATTGGGAATGGTGACATTTGGCCAACTATCACTCAATCGGTTTGTATTTATACAGATACAGTTTATTCATGTTTTTTATCCGTGTACTAATTTGTACATTTACGTACGAGGATCCAAAACAATGCAAAAGGGTAAACCACCTGGACTAAAACAATATTATGTTGTAGATCATAAACGAAAATGTAGCAATAATTTATGAACCATAAGGATGAATATCTAATTTCCAAACCATGGGAGCAAAATCAGAAGTTTTAAGAAAACCACATGGATGGAAAACATAATCATCAGATTTTTGTATTACAAAAAAGAGTAGACGTCATCATTTGAGACGTTTTTACTGTACCAGTCCCACAGTCATCACAAAAAAATTAAATCAACACATGCATCTTATTGGTAGATGAGTTACCCCTAAGCTCGAATCCGATACCTCACATATATGAATTATATTCACACCTTTACCATTATAACAGATCAATAGGGACCAGATTTTCTATCATAAGGATCAAAGTTGGAGGAATGAGGTTGAGCTACCATTAATCAATGGCAACACAAGTTCAAAAATATAATGCTACTTGAATAATACCTACTCACGTGTTTGATGAATAAGTATTTTTTATTTACGCTGACATCATATACTACTAAGTTTATTTAAAATAAGATTCATGTTTGAAAAGGTTCGTTGCAACAACTGCCATGGTGCATCGTGACTAAAGGTTTATTTACGCCACGTTAAGTCCGAGGCACACCGTTGTATAATGCACGTTTTTGTAACACGATATTTGAGTTGACGTATATTTTTAATCATTTATTTGTTAGCTTTTAATATAACACAATTCAAATTGTTTATTATCCTTAATCGTTGAATAACGATAAGAAAACATATGTTTATGTACACAACATTACATTCTTATTTTCAAACAAGGGAGAAACTCTATGATATAAAAAATATACTTCATAGGTCACACCTTAAAAGAAATCATGACTTCATGCTATTATTTAGAACATTGAAAAAGCAAAGTTTTAGTTGACACACTTAAATAACGACGTCAAACTAAAGAGGCTGAATAGTTTCTAACTAAAACAAACAACAATATCCCAAAGCCACCATCTTTAACCTACTTAACGATCCAAAATCTGTAAACTGGCCCAACTAGTCAAAATCAACAATAATACTGATTTATTGACCATTTAAATTTTCACTCAAATGTCATTACGTCCGTAATGTCCAACATTGCGGACTTGTCAAAAAATACAAAAAAGTGAACATACGAGCCCGAATGTAAATAAATAAAATTATATTGACCAACTTCGATTTTTTGTGTTCTTTTAGCCAGTTGCATATACGATATTGTTAAATTAGTGACATTTAAATAAAAAGGATACATAAATAGCTATAGAATAATTCAATTGTGCAACTTGATTAGTCAATTTCCCTCCAAAATCTTTGCTTTTGTACAAAATGATTTTTTTATTCATAACAACCCAATTTCAATCATTTATGTCTATCTTGTCATCATATATCTAGTTAGAAAACGATAGCCAAATTTTAAACGATTATTTATTATATGCTACATGTTTCTTGTAATATTTGTTGATAAGCTACAATTTGTTGACAAGTTCCAATCAAACATTAAAAAATAGCTATAAATACAAAATACCAAATTTTGTAACGTTTATAAAAAAGTTTATATACTAGGTGGGTAAATAAAATGATAAGTCACGTTTAAAAGATACAAATCTCTTTTCCATTGTTATTTTTAGGAGAAGTTTTGCAAAATATTCCAATCTCCAAGTGTTTATAATTTAAGAAATTTTATATTTTATTATCTATAACATGAAGAAAATAAACTTTTGAAAAAAATGATATGTCAAAACATTGAACAATAAATGTATGATGTATCCTACCTTTCCATATCAACTAGTTATTAAGAGCCCGGGCTTCGCACCGGGTGATAAACTGTGATAGATTTTATCATTTATATGAAATATAAAGTTTATATGTATGTTGTCATACGAAAGGTTAGTATGACAAATTTCATGTATTGTGTTGGGTATTTAACTATATGTCTACAATCAAAAAGAGGTATATGGTGTAGTTGATGACTATTTTATGTGGTTGTTAACATGTATATAATATGGTGGGGGGAGGGGTTTTTTTATATGCTACTGGTTATTTAAAAGAAATAAAAATATTTAATAAATTAATAAATAAAAAATATTTATTTTAAATCTAAAGTTTTGAAAAAAAATATCATGTACTTATTTGATAATTTTTTGATTATAGTTATAATGGTTGTAACTAACCAATAAAACAAAAGTCTTAATAAAATAAATAAATAAAGTAAAAAGTAACAAAATGTGAATTATTTAATTTGAGAATAAAAAATATAAAGATGGTGTACTATAAGGACCATATATAATTTAATCAAACATTTTTGGATGAGTTAACCACTTAATTTAATAAAGTTGGATAGAGGGATAAAAATGAAATGAAAATAAAAACCTCAAAATGAAAAAAAAACAGTTTTTAAAGATCAAGAACGAAAATCGTTGTAAATATAAAACTGGAGGGACTAAAGTTGTACAAAGAACATTTTCCCTTGCAATTACAATGGAGTGTAATGTTCATTTATTATAACTACAAGGACTAAAGTTGTAATTTTGTTAAGTTCACTTTTTATACTATGTTGTAAATATAAAAGTAGAAGGATTAAAGTTGTACAAAGGAGATTTTTTATTGCAATAACAATGGAGTGTAATGTTTATTTATTAAAACTGCAGGGATTAAAAGTGTAACTTTGTTAAGTTTACTGTTCATTCTTCCTGTTAAATGTTATATATATATATAATATATCAAATTTTGAAATATGACTTATCTTTAACCCATAAAATATATACATTATCCTAAATAAAATTAAATAAATCATATAAAAATTCAAGTATCACAATCTTTTTATTCTAATTCAAGTAATACCCATACGCATAAACCCTTCAAAATTTCAAATGATCTTCAAGCTATCAATTACAAATACATCTACCTAATATCTTTTTAATATTACAACTTACTAGTTCGTTTAAACGTTCATAAAACTAATTCATAATTAACAAATAAACATATTCAAATACCATATATTAACATAAATTATAATACGACATTTTTGGGTAAGCGTAGATTTTCATATCAACTTACGCGTACTAACTTATCTTGAGATGACCACGAGTGACCTGCAGTCATAGCAGGTGAATCTCCATGCCCACAAGAGTTTTGATAGCGCTTGGATCTAAACATGGGTGGAACAAAATATTTCATGACACTAAAGCCATCCATACCAACCTTGCAACTTGCTATTGTAAATGAGTTGACATGACACATGACAAAGATGTCTTACAAGTATTTGCGAGACTTTCAACTTTTGCAAGTTCTTTTAGGGTCTCACTTATTTTTTTATATATAAAAACCTGTCTATATAAATAATATGTTTTATAATTAGCAATTTTAATTAATTTTATAATTAAATTAGTTATTTATACTATAAATAAATCATATTTAGTATCTTTTTAATATTACAAATTAGTAAATAAGTATCACTTTAAACAAATTATAAAAGATGAATGTTACATTAATAGGATCAGCTTCAAATGTGAACCATTTTTTCGTTTGTGAATGTGAAGACAGTTGAGAGCACGCCACGTGACATAAACAGTCTGAATAAATCATGTATTATGCAGACTGCATAACACATGATTATTCAAACTACATATGCCATCTGACGTGCTTTCAACTGTCCTCACATTCGCAATAAAAATTCAATTCGCAACAAAACTTTCGTCTATATTAATACAGGTTTGTTATAAAGCCGATAACACTTAAAAATAGATAATTTAACATTGTATTAATATAAATGATCTAACAACCAACTATGACTCTCACAAAAACATTTTACAAAATCAAATCATATCATCGAGAAAATTCATAAAAATATAAAAATGGGTGGTAAAAGAGCAAAAATCGGTCCAACGTAAATAAAGGGTCAAACAAAATAACCCAAATCCGTTAAACCATTAATTTTACCACGGGGTTATATTTACCGGTTACCGGTAAACCTCCCCCACAAACGGTCAAGCGCAAAACCAGATGTCTTCACCCTCCCGCCACCTCTTATACCATATAAACAGTAAAACCCTATTCACCAGCCACGTGTCGGTTTTTTTACCTCTTCTTCTAAGTCTAACCTCCCAAAATAACAATAAACAACAAACAATAACAATAACCAATACCAATAACAATAACCAATAACAATAACAACAAATAGTATCATACTCCCCCAAAAAAACACACACAAATTTCTCATAATAATTTTTCTCTCCTCCATCTTTCTTCCCACACTCTCTCTTTCTCTCTCTACATTTTTTTACCCCCTTTCTCTCTCTAGAAATCAATCTTCCGACCCCCATTTTTCCGTCCAATCTCCGGCCGATTTCCGTCTGCATTCAATCAATCTCCGGCGATTTCAATCTCAATCTCAATTTCCGATTTCCGATTTCATTCTTCCGTTTACTAATTGAAATTGACGACAACCATGGCGATTGATAAAAGCTAGGGTTTTGGTTTCGATCAGGTTGTATTCTAATCGTTCTAATCATTCTAATCGTTCCACTTGTTAATTGTTTTTTGGATTGATTTTTGTGAATTTAGGTTTTGTTAGTTTTGAACGTTAGGGCGTTTTATTCGTTGATTCTTTCTATATGTGTATATATATCGTTTTTTTTTTAGGTTTTTGGTTAAATCAGACGGTTTATAATTTTGTATTATAGCTGATATAATCAATCAGTCTCAATCGTATATACAAGAAAAACTCTGGAAATTTTTGGTGCGTTTTTTAGTTTGCCCCCAAAATTGAGGGTTTTCTTGTTAGTTGTGAAAAAAAAAACTGTGTGTGTGTGTGTGTGTGTGTTCTTCCGTTAATTTTAGGTTTAGGTGATCATATAAAGAAAAGGAAAGAAAAAAAGGTTAAAAAGCGTAAAAAATAAAAAAAAAAAAATTCTAGTTTGTCTAGGGTTTCGTTGAATTCGAGTTCGGTTTCGTATCGGAAAAAAAGAAGGTATTTCGAACGAGGGTTTTAATAGGATTATATTAGATAGAATGGCGTTGAATTATTCGCAACGTCCGATATTCCCTGCTCATACGTCGGAAGACAATCTGGTTTCGCCGTTGAGAATTGTGAATGGTGGGTATGCTGTGGAAGGGATGTCTGAGAAAGGGGGGGAGGGTTTTGTTAAGCCAAGGCATGGTCATGGGGAATTGCATGATCGGTTTGGGCACGGAAGAGAGATGGTTGATAAGAGTGGGTCGGCGGATTCGGTGTCGAAGGACATTATCGACCTTTTGCCGTCGGATCCGTTCGGGATGGATATTGATATCAGTACTACGTTTACCGCCATTTCGGGATGGCTTGGGGATTTGGAAGTGGATTATGGGGAGTATATGAGGAACAAGATTGTGAATCATAAAGAAGATTATGGTTTGTTTGCTGGTTTTAATTTCTTTTGGAATAGCGCTATGAGGTTCCAATCGTTTCCTAGCAATTTAATGTGTCATGATAAAGGCGGTGCAACGTGTATGTTTGATCTCCACACGGTTTATAATGTGGACAACCCGGTTCATAATGCAGCCGAGATGCTCGGTTATAATTGTGCAAGTGCGAGTTCTTTTGTCACGAAACAAGAAGATTTTCTAAATGGTATTGCTTCTTGTCCTGATGTTGTTGGAGGAGATCCTCACGAGGCTTTCGTTCTAGCGCTTAGTTATCTGGGAACTAGAGATCTTCTTGTCGTAGAGCGTGTTTGTAGGTCTTTGTGTTATACTATCCGTAACGACTCTCTTCTATGGAGGAACCTTCTCATTGATCAGCCGTTGAATGAGAGGATTACTGATGATGTTCTTGTTCAGTTAACTAGCAGGGCTGAAGGTAATCTCCAATGTCTGAGCCTAATAAAATGCCCGAAGATCACTGACGATGGTCTGAGGCGTGTACTTGAAACCAATCCTAAATTGACCAAGGTAAACAATCTTTTTAAACATTTTGATCTTGTTATGAGTTTATCTTTTACATTGATATTTGTTTGTCATATATAATGTTGTTAGCATTTTGCAAAATATAGCTTTGTAATTCGTTTTGATCTTTGAAATGGGTATTAACTTGTTGCAATGTGTATAATCAACTACTACTTTCTTAATCTTAGAAAGGGCATTAACTGATGTTTCAATTGCAAAAATGCCATTCCTTGAGAAGAGGGTGTTGCATATGTTTCAAAGATAACTTTGTGTTCCTCTTAGTTATGTTCTTTTGCATATGTTCCAGAGATAATTACTTTGTTGCAATGCCTATTATCAACTACTAGTTTCTTAGGGGTTGTTTGTTTACCTTTTAACAGCTCCATTAAGAGGTAAATCTTGTTTGGCAAAAAAGGGTCTGCCTCTTAATGGTTCTTAAACCCTTTGAATGATTTTGTATCTTGGTCCTCCCTTAACCATTTAGAGTCCTGATTTCATTATCAAGAATTACTAAACAACCATATTTCATGTTGCACTATATCATGAGAGCCTCTTAATCATTCTCACTACTTAATCATGCAACACCAAACCATTCAGCAAATGCATACAGCCCCTTAATCTTTTAAAAGGGCATACCTGATATTTCAAATGCAAAAATGACATTTCATGCGTTTTCAAGATAATTATGTGTTTCTTTTAGTTATGTTTTTTTTAAGAACTATACTTTCTTTGATGGGGAATTGATACTTCCACTTAATAAATTGATTCTTCCACATATGTACAACACCCTTAAAGCTAATGTACAAGTTAGTGAACCATTCATTTTCCTTGGATGAATCAATTTATTATGTGGAAATATCACCTCCCTCTTTGATGTCATGTTGATCATATCTTAAGCCAATAATGTTTGTCTTTTTAATGCAGTTATCTGTCCCTGGATGCACGAGGCTAAGTATCGAGGGTATTTTGAATAACTTGAAGGCTTTCAAGTCAAGTACGGAAACCGCTGGTATAAAACATATAAGAACCGGTGGGTTCTACGGGATAACACTCGAGCACTTTGAACAGCTGAAGTGCTTATTGGGAATTCAGAAGAACGATTACAGTCCACATTATTATCATCGTGGGAACTCATGTTTGCTGTCCGATGATGATCGTGCTATAGACGTTGAAGTATGTCCGAGATGCGAGAATCTGAGGCTGGTATACGACTGTCCAGCCGAAGGTTGTCAAGCGAAAGACGAATGTCGGGCCTGCATAATCTGCATACCTCGGTGTGCTGAATGCGGGCGCTGTGTGCACAATAGCGAATACGAAGAGACCTTCTCGTTGGAGTATCTTTGCTCGGAATGTCTGAAACAGTTGCCGAGGTGTCAAGAGGTGGTGGCACACGAGATGATGAACGTGAGCGAGGTTAATCGTCTTAATGGCTAAGTGGTGTTTTTCCACATTCGGTTGATGGAAATCTTTTATAGTCGAAAAGTTGTGGCCAAACGTTTTAATGGTTAAAGAAAAAGAAGAAAAGAAGCCCCTCATGGGTTGTCGAAATGAAGAAAAAAAAGTGAAAAAACGTATAGAAAAGTTGCGTAAAAAGGGGGGCGATCGGTTAATGGCTGCACGGCTGCGAGTCGGGATCGGAGAAGAATGTTAAGAACGTTGGAATGTCGAGAAGGATGGGTCGGTTTTAGTGGTCTAGCCGGTGGCGGTTATGATGGTTCGACTTCCTTAGCCGGCTAGAGCGAGTTGGTTTGATTTTTGAAGCCTTTTGAGATCGTTATGGGATTGGGCTTTTCGGTGCATGGTGGTGTGAGAATGGGCTGGCGCGCTTCGGTATTGGGTTGTGCATGCGGCCTCGTGTTTCTCTTTCTATGTTCGATGGTTTTAGACCGTTTATCGTTGTTTGAATGTTGGTTGATCATGTTTCGTTTTACTATTAGTTGTTTTGATGTTCAAATTTATGTCTTTATTTTCTGAAATGTTGGTTTATAAATGTGGGTTTAGTGATGTATCTTGTTATTATGCAATCCTTGAATATTATACTTTTATAAAGGCATTCATAGAATTCCAAATAAACGAATATTTTTAGTTGAGCTTTTGAACGAGTTGAGTTAAAAATTGGTGTTATGGAAGTCAAAATATACTTCGATTTTGTGTTTGAGACAGACTTCAATTACTAGTGTCAAGCTCGAGATAAATCGACTCTAGATCGTCTCTGAATAAGGGCGGGCTATGACAAGAAGATGAAAACTCGACCATGAATTGTTGTCGTCGATATAATTTTTTCATCGTGACGGTAGCTTTAACAAATTTATATATACAAAAGTTGCTGATGATATATAAAAGTTTATAAAGGTGAGCGGAATTTGAGAATATATATTAGTTTATAACGGTGAGTGAAAATGACGACTAACGTTGATAAAGATAGTTGAAGGTTAATGAACGTACTTGTTTCTGGTCAGCAATCAAGTGAAGATAATTAAAATTCCATACTTTTGAACTATGAGATCGAAAAATTAACTCTTAATATTTTTATCGTTCTCACCATAACTGTTATAACCATCGGAACAAACTAGGCTAGCTAATGAGATTACTACAAGCTTTTGCTCGAAATGACCAAAATGACCCTACGGTTTTATAGATATAAACTACAAAAAGGAAAATGGCTCCATCTTATCATCTTCAACAAAATGCCACTTCTTTTGGTTCTTTAACAAGACTTTTTCATAAAGACTTGATAACAAAACCAGAAATAAATAATATATGTTGGAGGTCATATGAATTCCTCCAAATAACCTTGAATATATAATAAATGAATCAAAAAACATAGTTCACATTTCTGGGATTTACAAGAATTAAATGATACATTTAAATTTAATTATTTAGCAGATTTCTTTCCAAGATTCTTCATCCAAGAAAGGCTCAAAATCGACTTCATCGCACCTTTTCCCTTCGTTTCTTCCTTCTTCTTTTTCTTCTTCTTATCGCTATTCTCCTTCTCGTTAACCGGAGGATCTTGCACCGGGTCCCATTGTTCGGCCCACGAGGTTCCCTTTGTGTCGAAAACTTCCATCTTTCTTTACTACTTCTTTCTTACCTAGAGAAAATTGCATGATTCCAAGCAAAAGTTTTAGGATTTTAATTCCATTTGGTGGCTGAAAATCCTTAAAGAATCTAATCCCATCATTCCATTGTTGGCTATTATGAATCAATGGAGTTTGACTTGGTCAAACTTATTGAAATCTAAACATATAATAGGCCTAAAAAAAATTATGGCAGTTTTTCAATGTGGATAATGGATTAGGGGACATAAAAAATTAAAAAAATTAAGAGCTTTACAGACTTAAGACTGTTTTGTTTTTAAGAAATGGCTTGTAAAACCTCTTATCGTACTCTGAAATTTTAAGAGGTGTACCATCTACATCTTATTTTTTTAGAGGTGAAATCAGACTTCAGACCTCTTAAAAAACAAACGATGCCTAAGTGTCTACTTTCCAATTCTGCCATTCTTTACAAGATAGAGAAAATCATTACTCTCTTTGTTATCAAGGGTAAAATTGTAATCTTGTTAACCAAAAAGCATAATAATCACACATCTCCAAAACAAGATGCACATTTTCATCATACAAATTTATTCTAGCATAGAGGGAGTAACAAACAATACCATCAAAACGAAGCAAACGCGTACCTGAAGAACTCGATATGCCCTGCAATTTCTCGACATAAAAGCTTCGACTTGCTCGCCAACTCTTTACTCTTACGAACCACCAATTCCGTTTGACCGTGTGTTGACGTGGGTCCGTACTTCTTAGCTTCCTCCTCGCTTCCCATTGACAACGCTTCTCTAGCGGGGACCACATTTTCCCACCAAAAATCCCGTAAAATCCCACCAATCAACGCCCAATACGCCCGATCCCGACAAACCCGAAAGATCGTGCTCCCGTTCGGCGTCCAACAATACAAATCGACCCAATCCCGGTCGATAACCTCCATTTGCCCCTGAACCTGAGGCATGTAATAGAAGGGTATATTCGTCCACGGCAAACCCAACTCAGGTTTCCCTTTGTTAAACGGGCATTTCACCTCGAGGATCCCGGGGTTCGGGAACTGACACCCGAGGAGCCCGTCGGGAGATGCGCCGATCCAATCGAATTTCTTTTCCGAGTGCGTGGCGAACCCTAACGAGCCCACTTCACGGCCGGTTATGGTTTTGTACTTCTCGATCGCGGCTGATTCGTTAAGCACACCCCATTCCATGGCGCGTGCGGCGGCGGGGGCGAACGTGATCGCGGAACCTTCCGGAAGGAACACCTTCTCGTGCCAGAGCTCGTATCTCCGGGTGCCTTTCCAGAAGCCGAGGGCAGTACTGAAGGCGCTCGTGGTCAATTTATCCCTCCGAAGGGCGAACCATTCCTCTGAGCGTTGGGCGGGGGCGTCCGAAGGGGAGAGTTGACTAGTCAAAGTCAACGGTTGGGGGCGGTAAACTAGCGAGGTCAATGGGGTTTTACAGTGTGGTGAAGCGCAGGTTGAGAAGGTTTTGAAAAGGTCGACATCAAATTTTTTTCGTTTCGGAAGGCGAATTGGTTTTGCTTTAAGGTGAAAACCGCGAAGGTTGATGTAGCATACATTCGTCATCTTTGCAGCCTACAAAGATTAAAAAAAAACGATTTGATACATTAAAGATTTTTTTTCATCGATGATGTTAAAGGGAAATGAGGACATGTTGTGCATCATAATATTTGGGTAAAAGCTGGTTACTCGCCCACACAGAACCTGCCTCCAAGGACACCAATTATTTTTATTTATTTAGGAAGGGAGGGATTTTTGGCTACAGTTAGCGGTTGAGGCTAGTAGAGGGGGGGTTGAACCTGGGACCTGTCTTGTATTTGGGCAAAGTCTCCCCGGTCCCACTCCCCTCTGCTAGCTTTAGTTGTTGAGTCACCTCTGAAATGCCAGGCAAAAGGGATGGGGCGAGGGGAGACTTTGCCCAAATACAACACAATATTAGTTTAAAACCAATCAATAAAAGATATAATTTTTTAACAAATCACATTGTTTTTACTTGGTGCATCAATAATTCGATATTGAACTACATGTTTCTTGCCCGCCTCTCTTACGGGCCTTAGCTACATGTTTAAGTTGCAATGTACATCAATTTCTACTCGTATTACATGTCGTACATTATTACATTGCCTCTTGCGTTATATTTCTATTTTATCTGCTATGAGGAATGAGGAATGATCGTGCGAGAAGTTAAACATTTTGCAAGAAGGCGAAAAGTCTCGATATCATATATGATTACACTCCTTTCGGTGTGCTTAATCATATATGATATCTTAACTTCTCGCAAAATGTTTAACTTCTCGTTTGAATGCCATTTCCAATTCCAGAATTCTATGATTCACTCATTAAGATATCATTATTTCAAACCATTATAATTGAAACAATCAACACACTTGCAAAAATTGCAGTGATTCTATAGTTTATGGTCATTTAATCCGATTAATTTGCAAACACAGAAAACCAACAAAAGGGCATATAATCCAGCAACTAGTTTGTTCATTAATCAATAATAAATCTACAATTGCTCAACTATAATCAATGAATACATATTATGCAAAATAAAAACCCTAAAGAAACATATCAAGTTACGAAATTGAAATAACTTCCGCTTGCTAAGTGTTGAAACAACGAAACCCCCAATAAAAAAATCGATTAAAAGATTGGATCTTTAATGGCGTTTTTAACAGAAATTGAATCGCTAACCTGTCGTTAATAGCAGTCCATCGACGATTGCCCACATCAATTTCTTAATCCTCCGGTTCTTCCTGTGATCCAGAATTGCTAGGGTTTGTTATGAATAGTGAATTTGGTAACATGAATACGTAACTGTATCTAATTGTATGTATACATTTATATATATATATATATATCTATAGAGGAAAGTTCAAATGTGAACCACTTTTTTATTGTGAACGTGAGGACAGCCGAGAGTGCGACACGTGGCGGCTTTGAGTGTGGTCCCCCTCTTTAATTCAATGCCTCCCATGAATCACGCCTAGTCATCCGCCGTGGATCCGACGTGGCGCCTAGTCATCCGTCACGTGTCGCGCTCTCGGTTGTCCTCACGTTCACAACCAAAGAGTGGTTCACATTTGAACCCACCCCTATATCTATATATATATATATAAATTGAGGAGATATAAAACAAAAGGATCCGTGGCGCAATGGTAGCGCGTCTGACTCCAGATCAGAAGGTTGCGTGTTCGATTCACGTCGGGTTCAAATCCCCTAAAATCATCCTTTAATATTTTATAAATTTTACTTGATTACTTGAGTAAATTACCAATTAAGTCCCTACTGTTTGTAACATTATGATTTATTGCAGTCTACTAGTATTTTCATCTCACAACTGATTTCTTTACCGAATATAAGACCATCTGCTATGGGTAAGTCGATGACTTGGGTTGGCCATCGGCAACATCGCGACGGGACTTGAGTAAATTACCAATTAAGTCCCTACTGTTTGTAACATTATGATTTATTGCAGTCTACTAGTATTTTCATCTCACAACTGATTTCTTTACCGAATATAAGACCATCTGCTATGGGTAAGTCGATGACTTGGGTTGGCCATCGGCAACATCGCGACGGGTGTTTCGGGTAATCCATATTCGGCTTCACCAAACCAATCAGTAGCGTAACCCCACCGCTACCCCCTCACCCATTTCTCTCTATCTCTCTCTTCTTTTTTCTCTTTTTATTTTCTTTTTTATTTTTCTTATTAGTTATTTATTGTGTGGGTAAGATTGAGTTGGGTATAGTGGATGGTTTGAGTTGATTTGGGTAAGATAGTGGGACGTTGATGTGACGATTGGGTTCATTGGGTAAATGGTTTACCATAGTGAATGGTCTAAGTGACCAAAACAATAAGAAATTGTTGTTTCTTTTCATGTGGTTTACAATTTCCTATCACACCGCAGGGATGAAAATCGTTATTTTTTACTTATATGTGCTGAAAGAGGGTTTAAGATGTAGCACTTCTTTCTAATTTATTTAGTTATGAAAGAGTAGTCGAGCTTGCCTAGTTGGGGTTTACGAGTTGCATGGTCTAGCTAGGTTTGGTTACAAGTTGGTACTTTAATTTTTAGAAATTTTGTTCGAGTAAATTACCATTTAAGTCTCCCTATGGTTTGTAAAAACTAAGATTTTTATCTTTGTGGTTTATGAATTACAGTTTAAGTTCCTTTAGTTTGCAATCTATTGTTATTTTCGTTTAGATACAAAGGACCAAAACAGTAAGACATTCTTGTTTCATTACATGTGGTTTACAATTTCTTATCAAACCACCGGGATGATAATCGTTGTTTTTTACTTATATATGTCGGAAAGAGGGTTTACGACGTAGCACTTCTTTTTATTTTATGTAGTTATAAAAGAGCAGTCGAGCTTGCCTAGTTGGGATTTACGAGTTGTATGGGCAAGATAGGTTTGGTTACGAGTTGGTAGTTGGGCTTTTTGAGTTTTATGGACTAGCTAGGTTTGGTTACAAGTTGGGCCTTTCAATCGTATGGGGGTTCGATGTTAACTTGGTATCTAAAGAATGTATTTTCACCATATAGGGTTTGCATCAGTTTAAGATTAATTTTCAGTCCAAGTAAATGGTATTTCAACATCTTTACCGGTGCGTGCCATATAGATAAAAACATATACTTGTTTGGTATTTTTTACGGATTGCAACCATAAACTATTACCCACCTTGTCGTATATAATTTCCACGAACACATAAATATAAAACGTTTACATAACTGTTGTGACCACTAAAAATATTTTAAGCCACGGTAACATATGAAATTGTCATTGAAACATGCATAAAACAACATTACTTAAATAGCATTGCTTTAATGTTTTTATTTTTTGTGGTATCATTGTTTCCGACATCTCTTGGATACATATAATACATGTACTAATATTTTCATAAACATATCAATTATGTTACACTTAATCAAGTATTGTTAGACAAAGTATATTCAAATTTGAAATAATTTAATTAAAAAAAACATAATTTCTTGTAAAATAAGTCATTTGATTTGACCTTTTTGTGATTTTAGCATAAGGCAAACAAAAACGGACCATTAAAAAAAAGAGAGTGTGGTCCTCTTTCTACAATACTCCATGACATGATACAATTTTTAGGGCATATTCCATATTTCCATTTTAAATATTTCCCTCTTAAATATACATATACATATATTACATGCGTGTGTATGCATACATATAGAGAGGTGGGTTTTGATAAAATGTCGAGGTTAACATGATAAGTCGTTATCAACTTATGCATGCAGGGGCGTATTTATGTTGAGTCTATGGGTCAAGTGACCCCCATAAATTTCACAAGCAAATTACTTTTTATACTATCAATATAATATTTATATACATGTCATTAATTTTGACCCCAAAAAATTTATGGATTGACCCCTTCAGTTATACCATAATTTCAACCATGACCCTCGATCATAAACTTATAAAAAAACAATTTCCTTAAATATCATCGGCCTAAAAATATTTATTATTTTTTTTTTTGCTTTTAATATTGTGTTATATATAATTTTCCCCATCTAACCTTTAACATAACGTCTTAATTTTGGTAGAAGTTTTAATTAGTAACCTGGTATTGGGTATTGTTTAGTATAGATGGTTGAGTTACGATGAGAAGTTGTTATCGACTGTTGGATGAGTAGTAAACGGCCATTAGGATGACTGGATGAGATGCACCAGATTAATTTTGTTTAAAGCCATAATTCATGAAAGATATTTAATTAAAAGTGACCAAAGGTGTTAGAAGTATTCTTACCCTTCTCACCAAAAATAGCACTTTGCACATGATCTCATGCCTATATATATAGAAAGAGTATCATACGAAAATAGTATCTATTTAAAAGAACATAAAAAATATTGTATTATTCGTCTTGAATAATGCAAAATATTCAGTCTACATAATCTTGTAGTATTTAGACCGAATATGCCATATGGCGCCCTCTCCTTTGGCCTTACTTTCGCAATGAAAAGTAAGTTTTCATTTAAACTTCTCTTTCTGTATATGTGTGTGTATGGGTTCCCTTGAATTTCAGTGGACATAATGAAAAGATTTTTGAAATGAAACATTATAATATTCGAAAACCATTGATGGTAGTAATAATTCTTGCATTGTTATGTTATTAAAATTTCGACCCCCATCATGAAAACTTCTGGATCCGTCACTGTATGCATGAGAAGTTGATGCATATTATAATGAGATGCATCGGATTAATTCTCTTCTAAAGCGCAATTCAATGGAATGCATGAGATTAAAAATATCAACGGTTCAAATCCACTTCTCACGTTAAATTCAACTTCTCACGAGATCTTTCGCATATATATATATATATAACAATATAGTAGTATTATCATTAAAATTCTAATTATATTATATTTTTTTTCTTGTCTCTTAACACTGTTACTATCATCAAACTTATGTTTGATTTTTGCTTGTTGATAATCATGTGATAATGTGATAACAACGTGATAATATTATGATAAATTAAAGACTTATTATGATATGATTTTGTTGTGATCACAAAAAACAGGTAATAATATCACGTCCACAATCGTCGTTCTATCTGTTGATGGTGTTATTTTTGTTGTGATAATGGTTTGCTACATAGTAATCGGTGATTATATGATTTTAGTGATAAGAACGTCAACAAAATTACAAATAAATACAAATCATATGGCTATCATTAATTATCCTTAACCATTCATCTTATGTTAATTATGTGCCAATTAGTGTGTTGGAGGCCTAGAAGTGTACTCGCATTTTCGGATAACATGGAGCGTTCTCACTTGTACCTCCACACACACACACACACACACACACACACACACACACACACACACACACACACACACACATATATATATAGAGAGAGAGAGAGAGAGAGTCAAGTACAAGTAAATTAGGTTGCTTTTTGGTTTTATGTACATGTGTGTGTTACAAATTACTTGTATACTCAATTGTATACGGTCCAAATGAGAGGTCACCAATACATTTCTTTTTCTTTTTCGAAGTTTTCCCTAAACCTGACATTAAAACTGTATTGTATGATTATAACAAATATTAGGTTTATATTTAATATGCCATACGTACACACATGTGTGTGTTATGGAAAATTGAAATATTTAGGACGACTATATAGACATATACATATGATGTCAACATGATGTCCTCATGGATTTCTACATTATGTCGTCATTTTTTCTCACTAAGACTAATTGACATTATCTAATTGTCTATTTCTTTGGAGAATTTTTTTTGGCTTTGCGAATTAAGCCTTCTTTTTGTACGATTACATCATTTGGACCACAGTCTATGACTTAGTTTGTAATAACATTTCTTGGAAAAACAAGTCTTACATGTCACATTTCAATCTGGACCAAGAAAATCGACATTAATAATTAAAGGTATTTGGTCAACGAACAAATTGTTTATTTATAATAGGAAAAAGGGCGTGCGCATTGATTTTTCCGGTTTAGTAAATACTAAAACAAGGGTCGTAATTTGTGTGGGGCAAAAACGGTAGACACCCGTGTTCAATTGTTATTGCTAGTACATTTTAAATTATTAGTAACACAAATAGAAAATTCAAAGAAACCAAAATATACCGAATATGTTAGTTCTAAGCATTTGACATTGGACATATTTCGACTTCGCTAACAGTTAAAAAATCCAAACTTAAAATAAGTTTTTACGTAGCTCCTAAAATAATTATAATATCGAATTCTTGCTCATCAAAGTAGTGTTTAACCAATATTTTTTTGTTTTTATAAATAAATTTTCTACATTCAACAAAAAAAAAAAATCTATTGTTGAAAGGATTAAAACCTAAAGAGACACTGGCAGATCTTGGAGTTTGTCTAAATAGATACACATTTAAGGTTGATAAAGGCCAACAAAGTCATGGTTTGACATGAGGAAAATTCAATAATGTCGATTTGATACTAATCTACTATAGACGGTGATTTTGTGAAAAACATTCCTATATTTGTTTTCTTATAGTAATGATGCCATTTTACACATTTTTACAACATTTTTTTATAAATGAAACCGAGCTTCATTTTTTGACAAGAAACAAGACTATGTCCTACGCTTAGCATATTCTCGACCAAAATTCCACCTTTTACAGGTGATTTTTTTTTGGTTGGTTTCATAACGGATAGCAAATGCAACAACAATATATTTTTTTATAAATCTCTTATATAAACATATTTGATGACATCATACAACGAAGAATGATGACTAATTTTTAAGCATTATAAAAAATAATAATAATAAACTCATGCAAACCATTAATTGTTAAATTTGATTTATTTTATTTTACTTTCAAATTATTTTGGGGGAAAAATGTATGGTCATTAAAATGGTTAAAAAGATAAATCCAAGATTAATGCTTAATGGTTTCATTGGAAAAAATAGTAAATACAAAAGAAGAAAAATTGGGATAACTGTCAATAAAAAATAGATGTAGTTGGTAGGTGAAATGTTGTTATCTTACGGTTGAGGTCTTGAACACGGGATTATGGCACCTATGCCTATGAAGGCACCCCAACATTAACCTTATACCCATTTTCTCTCCCTCTTTGTAAACCATACTCCTAAAAAACCGTTATAAGAGCCGTTAAAACGGACTTTTATATAGACGACAAAAAAGAAAAAAAAATGGTGTAACGGACCGTTATAACGGTGTAACGGGGTTGGTCAAAGAAGGAGAAGAGATGGGTATAAGGTTAATGGTGGGTGCCTTCATAGGCATGGGTACCAAAATCCCCTTGAACTTGATTTTTTTTTGTTGTACATTTGTTTACCATTTTTAGTAACTAAAAAAAGCTATAATTTGTTGTCAAAAAGATTTAAAACTATGATTCAAGGAAAAGGAAATAGTAGGCAACCATTTCACATTTTCACTAGCCTCTCATTTTTATTTCAAATACTGTTTGAAAATATATAAGAGCACATTTTAAAATTAAACAGATAGTTATATATAATCGTAGAAATTTCGTTACAACAGTATGCCCAAACGTCCGTACACCCCCTCTTGTGTGAGTAGGTTCGCCCATGTAAAGAGATAAGTTATTGCATAGAATGCAAATGTACGAACATGACTTACTTTTTCCCTACTTTTGATCTTTTTGAGCCACAAACTTGTCTCTTTTCCGATTGATCCCAAAAACTTTTTAAAGTTTATGGTACATTTTCTTTTAACATTTACCAAAAGCATGAATAAACAAACCATGTGAGATAAAAATAGGATATATTTTTGTATTTGTGATCTTTTAAACATGTGTATATATTTTTTAATTTGTTCGTTTTTGTTAATGAAGTCTTTCTATCGGTAATTTTTGGCAATACAATTAGGGGTGTAAACGAGTCGAGCCGAGCTCGAGCTCGACAGGGGTCGAGCTCGGCTCGAGATTTTATGTTAAGTTCGAGTTCGACTCGATAGCTCGACGAGCTTTCATACTTCAAGCTCGAGCTCGACTCGTGAAAGATACATTATAGCTCGAGCTCGGCTCGAAAAGCTCGGAAGATACATATTTAGGTTATTTTGATACATTCCCCGTATATACACATAATATATAATAATATAATATATATATATATATGCTATACAAGGCTCGAAAAGCTCGATAAGAACTCGAGTCGAACTCTTAAAAGCTCGAGCTCGACTCGTTAAATATTCGAGCTTGTTTTTTGGGCTTGAGCTCGAACTCGAACTCGATAAAGTTCGACTCGAACGAGCCGAACTCGAGCTCGAGCTCAAGTTACTCAATAAAAGCTCGACTCGTTTACACCCCTAAATACAATGGGTGTATGGTAGGATATGAGGTTCATTAATAATTTTCTTAAAAGAGACATAATTGGTAAATTAGGTATTGAAAAGGGACAACATCATTAATATCAGTTAAAATAGTGTAATTAAGACCGTCATTATTTTAAATTATTGATTGGTTAAATGGAGAATAACTTCTCTAATGTAGCCACAAGACTAGTTATGTTGCATGTGCAAGGGCATTCAGATGAGGAAGGTATATGAAATAAGGATGGAAGTTGCATAAATGAGGATGTTTAAGTGCACATATGTCATACCACCATGGTGGACATGCTATTAAGTGAGGTATGTTAGAAGGATTTTAAGATATCACCTAATACCGATAAATTGCAAGAGAGTCATTATGGTGATTTGGATGCATTCATATGAGACGGGCGAAGACTCTCACAAGAATTGTGGAAACTATAACACGCGAGGTGATAAGTAGATGAATGTGAAATATGTATGATGACATGACCTTTAACATGAGTTATCAATGACACAATATTAGAGTTTTTTTACTATGAGGGTCTAAAGCTTTTGTAACTAAAAGGAAGTGAGTTGAATAGTAAACAATAAGAGGGAACATTGGATTGTTGAATAGTACATCTAACATTCTATCCACAACTCTAAAGAATATTGGACTACTGAATAGTCATTCCACATTCTATCGACAACTCCAAATAGAATACTATGATTTAATTTCACTCGATTTTATTGATGACTCATTAACTGTTTAAAAAAAATGTAATATAACTACTTTATTGGTACTTTTTTTATGGCTAAAAACCCCTAGCTTTGTGGGAACTTTCCATCATGAAAACCACTAAAAAAGGTAGAGTGGTGTTATTTTGACCAAGTTAAACACATGATGAAAACCTAATTAAATATCTCATTAATATTTGAAAGGATGGAAAACTATGAAGGTTGTTCTTAAAAAAATGGGTTTCTTTTTTTTCGAAACAGCAAAAAAGGACTAGAAAGGGAAGGAGCTTCGGCTCCGCCATCACCCCTCCCAAACGGCCCAAAGAGAACAAACAAACAGCTAGCAAGACGCTAGACAAAAACGAAAGTCAGGAGATACAAAGGGAGGGCGAACAACACCAAATAGCCCAATACAAATCCAAAGAAAACCGCCTAATTCTATGCCTTGCCCAAAAATAAGAAAGAACCAGGATACGACAGAACATGGACGCCGGGCAGCAGTTGGAAGATAAAAAAATGGGTTTCTTATATAAGAGCATCTCCAACAATATTGTTAAGATAGAAATGTTTGAGTTTTTTTTTTCTTTTTTTTTTTTCTAAGGTGCTTCAACAACATTGCAAAATTATTTGCTAAAATAAAAATTTTGAAGTTTTGTCTATATAGTTTTCTCTATAAAATTTTTGAAGGTAATCTGTCAAATTCCTAAGTCTATGGAATTTGAATTCCTTTCATATACTGAAGGATTCTAAAATCCTCATCTGATGAAATTTATTTTCTCCTGTAGATTCCAATTTCATTCTCAAAAACCAACCAAACATGAAAATTCCTGGGAGTTGGATTCCAATTCTCTCAGATTCCCAAGGATTTCAGCAAATCAAACGTACACTTAAATTTTTAATAGATTTTTATATTAGATATTTGTGGAAAATGTTTTTTTAGGTTAAAAAATAATGACAAATTGACTATACGCAGGACTAGTGTTGGCCAAATTTCGGGTTCGGGCCGGTTCGGGCCGGGTTTGACCAAAACCCGGTTTGCTACAGTGTTGGTCAAACCCGGGTTGAGTCGGGCCCGGGTTCCGGCCGGGCTCGGACCGGTTTCCGGCCCGGGTTTCGGGTTCAACCCGGGTTCGCCCGGGTTCCGGACCGGTTTCCGGCCCGCGGGCTGAGCCCCGGGTTTGACCGGGGTTTGGGTCGGGTCGGGTTGATCAACGGGGCGGGTTCGGGCTAGCCCATCGGTTCGGTTCGGTTTCGTTTGGCCATCACTACGCAGGACTGTTCCATAGCCTCATGTTTTAAATTTCTTTGTATGACGTCGTTTCGATGATGAGTCAGCAACGCCAGCTCGTGCTATAGTGAGGTCGGCTTTCATGCCTCACGCGCTCCCTTCCAATCGACACGTGACTCCTTTTTGTTTGTGTAAAATTACCTTTTAGGACCACCCACTCATAAAATCCCTTTACTTTCTTACTTTTTTCTTTTTTCCTTTTTTTTTAAATTAATTTACTAATGGAACATATTTATTTAATTACTATATTTAATCATTCTAATTTTTATTTATCTTAGTTATTTAGAAAATAAAAAGTTTGATAAAAGATAAAAAGATTTTATGGAGGTATTTGGGAGTGGGTTTGATGATAAGCACTTATCAATTTATCTTTTTCTCTAAGAAGTTAAATTGTTTTGTCTTCTCAAAAAACCAGTCTTTTGAAAACTTGTAAGGTTATCCGCAGCGTCCTTGGATGAGGGGCTACGGGTTCAGTAGGTGTTAACTGCACAATGGTACACCCTCTGCGGGATCATACAGTGGGTGTGGCCATCAAGCTTGGAGATCGGATGCCTCCCCCTATCCTTATTTCTCTTAATTTTTATATTTTTTTAAGATTAGAGGGTAATTAGGGCAAGCCGTACAGGTAAGGAGGGTATGAGAGAAAGAAACCGATGTGACACTAACGTGACATGAGTTATCAGAGTAAGGAGGGTATACCATAAAGCGCTTGGAATGGCCTAAACATCTCAAGGGGAAACTAAATACACCCATTGACTTGCTATATATACCCAAAAAGTGAATTGCGTCATACACATATACGTCAACATCAAATACCGCTTTCTACATTCTCTAAGCATTTATTTCAATTCCGATGCATTCACATGCTTTGCAAATTGGTGCATATAACAACCCCCAACATCTCATCCTAGTAAAGAGTTTTCAAACACACTCCTAAACTCCCTCCTAACATTATCTCAACTATATTTTAAGTAATAATACAATTTGTCTATTTATAGAAGGTGATAGGTGTATGTAAATGTAGAGTTAAAATCCATGGTAAATAGGATATTAGATTTATGTGAATAAAAAGAAGAATATAAAGAGTATAAATAGCAATATTTTTTCTATTTATTGTTTTAGTTATCTTAGTCGATAAAACACTTATTGCTTAAAAAACTATATAATATAATAAAATTAGAAGGAAAAACATATGGGTAATATTCTAAAAGGTTATAGAATATTCTAGATATTTATTTTCTTCATATTTCAAGTTATACTTAAACTATATCTTTGAGGTGTAGTTTTTCTGGCAAGATTTTTACTTGCTTATAAGATATGTATTTGTTTGAAAAAAAATTAGTGTCTCTTTAATATATCAATTGTTGTTTAAAGTTTAACTTTTATCTTTTTAATGAAATTTTTAATTTCGTTAAGTATTTAAATATTGTTGGATGGACTGGTTCAATGAGCAATATTTCAAGAACCGTCTGTAGGTTCGTGTTTTTATGGTGCAACTGGCTGTTATTTCTTAACCTTGTCTAGTTATGTTATTATTTGGTTGATCATATTTTGTTTTCATTATGCCTGTTTTTGTCTAATTCAAGGTTTCCTCGAAGTTTTTAAATCTTTTTTTTTCTTAGTTGTCGGCTTCTTTTGTTGATTATTGGATACTATACTATTATATATTTCTTATAAACTTTTTTCTTACAATATTACCCTCTAGTCTTAAAAAAATAATTTTTAAGGTAGGTGAAAAATCTTTTTGGTTGTTAACTTAAAAAGATTTGTCGATGTGTATGTAATTTGACCATACATCATGATTACCAAATTATTTTCTATGGTCTTTTTAATATTAAAAGTATTATTTTTTGGAACTAAAAAACCAAAAAGTAGATAGAAGCAAAATTGCTTTTCAACTTATATGATTTGCATCCATTACCTAAAAAGTTCCAATATTGGTTGGTCATCAAAGGGGATGCTTCTAGTCATTTTAACAAAAGAGCATTTGATCTAACTATATTTTGGTTAATGCTAAAATCATTTTTTATTTCTCGACTGGATTTCATCGATTCAGGGGCCATAGGACCGATTCAGGGGCCATAGGACCGATTCAGGTGTGAGTTTATGGACTGGTCCATAAAACCGGTTCATGGACGCGAGGGTTTTAGTAGATGCTTGTTTTGATTCGGATGTCCATGAAACGTGTGTGTGAGTTATCTGTCGTTCAATTTTTTTTTTTTGAAAAAAGGATAATTATGTTATTTATCAATTAGTAAAAAGTTATCAAAAACTTTACCATTGAAGATGCTTTTAGATGATTTGGAAACCTAAAAACCATTATTTTCATATGTATTTATAATAAATATAAATTAAATTACCATTTTAGTATCTATTATAAATACTCATAAAATATATATCTATTCAAATTAATATTTAACATTCCTAAATAAGGTATCCTTAGAATAAAGTTAACTAATTTTATAATAAAATATAAATAAATAAAAGTATTTCAATAGACAAAAACACCTGGTCTATTTAGGGGTCAATTTTGGTTGGAGACTTTCAAGATATTATTTTTAAATTTTAAAAATGTTTTTTAAACAAAGCAAAATCTATGAAAATATTAAATTAATAAAATGTACTAAATGACTGTAACAAACCAGAGAAATGACGCATGGGTTTTATTGAAAACGACAATTTCTTATGGTAAAATAAATATTTATGCAAATTTCTTAAATTTTAGAGCAAAGTACAAATTTGGTACATGTGATTCATTAAAATAACACTTTTAGTTTTTACGGTTTTAAAATTCATAAGATGGTTAGTTGGTCACCCTAGCTTGCAAAATATCCGGATTTTGGTCCTCCCTATACGATCGTAAGTTCGATGAATAAGATGCATTTTCATCGTTTTATGAAAGTTTTTGTTTTTTTACTCAACCAAGATCGATTAAATGATTTTGGTCTATCTGATTTTTTAATGCTTATAAGACAAATTATTTTAATAAAAGAATAAAATGTCTTTTAACCTCAGCTTTTTAGTAGTTGTTAGAGGAAGTGATTAAACCCATACCTTTTTGTAAACCGTGATGATTATATTATAATTTCAAAATTGTAGAGACGAAAAATATTATTTTTGAAAAACCACAAGGACCAAGATCGTAGTTTACTCCAAATTTTATGTCTCAAAATGAAAATATCTTTATTAATTACATTTTTGGTCCCTGTGGTTTGGTGATTTTAACACTTTTAGTCCATTTTCAAAATAATTATGGATTTGGCACCTGTGGTATGCATTTTCTAACACTTTGGGTCCACATTTTAACCTCCGTCTATTTGTGCACCGTTAGAGACCCCATGTGCATTGCACATGATGGGTATTTTCGTCTTTTCATCTTAATTGACTTTCAGACCCCATATAAACCCTTAAACCCCTCATTCAATAACTCACGAACAAAAAACCCTTGTCTGATCTTGAAAACCCTTAAACCCCTCATTCAACAACCCTTGTCTTCCTTGATATCTGATCTTGAAACCCTCGATTGAACAATCGGTATGTAAATCAAAAACCCTTTCTTTGATTTAACTTTCTTTTTCGCATTCGTTGACGTTAATATTGTGTTTATTTCAGGGGTTTTCGAGATGGGTACACTGTGGGAGGTTCGAAGTTATGATGATCGTGAGGAGTTTAAAGATGTTTATGGTAGGTATTTGTTATCAAATAATGATTTTGATTGCTGTTTTTGACCTAGGAGGATGAGATTTTGATATTTGTTTTTGTAAAATTACAGATGCATATCCAGCACTTGTAAAATTACAGATACACCATGGAGGGAGGTTCACAAAGTTCCCAGGTAGACAGTACGTCAAAGGTAAAACTCATTACGTTGAGTTAGTTGATACAGACACATTTTCTGTCCATGAGCTTGAAGATATGATGCACGAAGTTGGGTATAAAACTCCTCGTCCTACTTACTATCATTTCTTAGTTCCTGGAAAGGACTTAGATTGTGGTCTTCATGCTTTGGGTAGTGATCAGGATATTCGGGAGTTCTTAAAATTTGTGCCCAAATGCAACGTCTTTGACATATACATAGAACACTGGGTTAGTAAGTTAAATACTTATGACCTTAGTCCTGGTGTAAGTAATGTGGTTATAGAACAGCTCCCAGATGAAGTACAGCCTGAGTTAGTTAAGAAGAAGAAAGTCTCAAAAAGACCAAAACCACTCCTACTAGAATGGAGTGTTGATGATGATGTGGGCAAACAACCATTGGATGTTGATGATGTGGGCAAACAACCATTGGATGTTGATGATGTGGCCAAACAACCATTGGATACAGATAAGCCTGTTAGTAGTGTTGATGATGTGGGCAAACAACCAATGTATACAAATGAGTTTCCTGGTATAGACAAATCTATGTTGGACAACTTTAATCCATTTGAGGATGGTGAAGCAGATGGTGAAGGGGATGGTGAAGCAGATGGTGAAGGGGATGGTAATGTGGATGGTGAAGGGGATGGTAATGTGGATGGTGAAGGGGATGCTGGTTCAGATGGTGGATCAGATTCTGATTTTGAAGTAGAGCTTCATAATACCATTGATGAAGTAGATGTTGACATGGCTACATTCTTTGAAAACACAGACTATGAAGCTGAATGGTTTGACAAACCAAATAAGCCAACTGAAGCAGGTAATGTGGCTGGAGATGTTGATGCCGTGGACATGGATAATATTGATAGCAATACAGATGATGAAGATTTGGAAGCAGAAAGGAAAGCTTTGTTAAGGAAGTTGAGAAAATCAAAGGCTGCAGTTGATGAAGACAACTTGTCATTCTATGTTGGACAAGTCTTTGGAAGCAAAGAAGGTATAAAGAGGCTGATAGACTTGCATGGAATCCAAACTAGAAGACAACTACATGTGATCAGGAATGATACCACCAGGATTAGGGCTGTTTGTAGAGGTTCAATACCCGAGATGAATAAAGAACATGGTGTGGGGTCAAGTACATCAGTGGGGTCAAAGGGTAAGGGTAGTGATAGTGGAAGCTGTCCTTGGTTGTTGCATGTTTCAAAAGGCAAGCATGATGCCACTTGGATGGTCAAAACTTTTGAGGATACCCATAAATGTCTGCAATCAATGAAAGTAAGAGCATGTACTGCCTCTTTCTTATCAAAAGCAGTTGTAGAGATTATTACACATAATCCAGAGATCCCCATTAATGCTCTGCAGATTGAATTGCAAAAAAAATATGGCCAAAAGATGTCTCACATGAAAGCTTTCAGGGCTAAGACAATGGCATTGGATCAGATAAGGGGGAGTTATGCAGAACAATACAATCATCTTAGAGACTATGCTTTGGAGTTGCAGAGGACAAACCCAGGGACAACTGTTAAGTTAGATGTGGAGGTTTCAACAGATCTATCAAGTGACTCTAGGAAGTTTAAGAGGCTTTACATATGTTTTGAGGCACTAAAGAAGGGTTTCAAAGCTGGAAAGAGGGACTTTTTGGGGCTTGATGGTGCTTTTATGAAAGGACCATACCCAGGTCAGATTTTAACTGCAGTGGGAATAGATTCTAACAATGGAACATATCCTTTAGCTTGGGCTATTGTGGAAGCTGAAACCATCAATGCTTGGACATGGTTCTTAGAGTTGCTTGGAGATGATTTGGATCTCACTACTAGATCCAACTTCACTTTCATTTCTGACAGACAAAAGGTACTTTCACTTTCAATTTCATTGGCTATTGTTACATATATGTTTCTTAGTTTAACACATGTTTGTTCATTGGTAGGGAATAATACCTGCAATTGCCAAAGTATTTCCTTCAGCAGAGCATAGATTTTGTATCAGACATATTCAAGAAAACATGAAACTGACATGGAGAGGTAAAGAATTCCAAGTTCAACTTTGGAAATGTGCTGCTGCAGCTACTGTTCCAGAATTCCAAGAAGCAATGAATGAGCTTAAGTCAATGAGTGTTCAATGCCATGACTGGCTTAAGCAGATACCCCCACATCACTGGTCAAGGGCTCATTTCACAGGTTTGTCAATTAGAGTTTTACTAGTACTGAGTTATATGATGAGATAACATGTACTCACTACTATTTATTTGCTTATTAAACACAGGTAGGAGTCACACTGATTGCTTATTAAACAACTTCTGTGAAGTTTTCAATAAGCAATTAACTGAAGGGAGGGATAAGCCAATACTGACTGCTTTGGAGTACATCAGACAATATGTGATGAAAAGGATAGGGAATGTCAACAAAGCTATCCAGAAAGCTGATGGGCCATTGACACCAACTGCAACCAAGGTGTTAAACTCAATAAAAGAAGAAGCTATGAAATATGATGTGATCTGGAATGGAGATAGTAGCTATCAGGTGAATGGTCCTTGGAGAGACAAGGCTAAGGTTGACATTAATCAGAAGTACTGCTCTTGCAGGGGATGGGAACTCATTGGTATTCCATGTAAACATGCTGTAGCTGTGATCTGGAACATGGCTAGTAATGGGGCAGATGTGGGCATACCTGAAGTTTGGGTTGATGAAGTGTATTGGTTGGACACTTGGAAAAAAATGTATTCTTTCTGTCTTGAGCCCATTAATGGACCAAAGATGTGGCCAAAGTCTGCTTGTCCAACTAAGATTCTACCACCAACACATCACAAACCAGTTGGCCGTCCAAAGAAGAAAAGGGTGAAGTCTGTTACAGAAATCACAGATGGAAAGAGGTTGAAAAGATCTGGGAAGACTGTTAGATGTGTCAAGTGTGGGCAACAAGGGCATAACAAGCGTACATGCAAAGGACAAGCACCAAATTGAAAGGGTTGGGAAGCATGAGGGGTAAATGGTTGGACATAACTTTTGGTTTTTTTGGTAAATGTTGCATATGGTTTTTTTGGTAACTTGTGACAAAACCTTAATTTCTTTTTGGCTTTTCTGGTAAATGTTGCACATATGGTGATGCACATATGGTGATGCACATATGGTTTGTCTTTGGTGCACATATGGTTGTCTTTTTGGTGCACATATGGTTTTCTTTTTGGTGCATATGAATGTATTAAACATTTGGTTAATATGAATGGATGTCATTTGGTGAATTTCAATGTCTTATCTTTTTGGTCATGAATGTATGTTTTCTGTTTTGGTCATGAATTTCTTTTGGTCATGAATTTCAATGTCTTATCATTTGATGGATTGGATATCATGTCAAAGTAATGTATGTTTTCTGTTTTGGTATTAAATATAGTAATGTATTTATGTAATGTATGTTTTCTGTTTTTGGTTTATCATTTGATGGATTGGATATCATGTCAAAGTTGAATGAAAACCAAAAGATACAACACACAACAGATTGAGAAAGCTTTCTTCATTGATCAATACCAAAATATACATTGTTACAACCAACAAGGTGGTTTACAACCATTACAACCAACAACATAACTTGATCAATACCAAAAGATACAATAAACAGCAAAACATTGCTACTTCTCTATTAAAGGTTTATCTAAACTAAACTAACAAATAAATTAACAAAAAAACCCAAGTTATAAGTAGCAGCAGCTTCCATCTACGGGCCTCGTGTTCAAGTTTTCTGATTTTTGCTTCAAGGAGGTTCTTCGAGCATAATAACCCTGGTATAATCTCCACAGATCGATTGCACATTGGAGGGTCAAACCAGCGTATGAAACCACATCTTCGTTCCTACAAAAAATGTAAAATTTAGGGCAAAATCATTGGGAAGAACTAGGGCAAAACCACCTCATACTTACCATGTTTGAACAAGCATAGAACCGGCGTCCTGGATTTCTGGTAGTCCACGACGTTCGTGTGATACCTACTGCGCCGCAGACACATCTTGGAGGGGCCATGGATTTCTACTTTCTTGATCTCTCTCGTTGGGGCAGGGGAAGAAAATGGGTTGGGGAAGAAGATGATGTCAAAGGAGGGGTTTAAGGGTTTATATGGGGTCTGAAAGTCAATTAAGATGAAAAGACGAAAATACCCATCATGTGCAATGCACATGGGGTCTCTAACGGTGCACAAATAGACGGAGGTTAAAATGTGGACCCAAAGTGTTAGAAAATGCATACCACAGGTGCCAAATCCATAATTATTTTGAAAATGGACTAAAAGTGTTAAAATCACCAAACCACAGGGACCAAAAATGTAATTAACTCTTAATATTTTAAAAGATGTAAATATTAGATGCAAGAATACAAATGCATTTAATACGTGTAAAAAAAAAGATATTGCTTAAAGTCCGGACTACAAAATCATTTAATATACGACTGAAGTACACCGAATCTTATTACCTCATCTTACTTCCCATATTTTGGATCGACATAAAAGAGACAAATCTTGGAAAAAATATTTATTTCCCAATGCATGCTAAACAAATGTGTAATCATTCTCAGAGCCAACGCTTTTCACCGACTCAAGAATCTCGTTGATCTTTATCTGCCATCGTTATTATCCATATCTTTGTGGATCACAATGCGCTGCTAAAGTATAACTTGTTCTTAATGTGTCTTGTTTGGTTATATACACACGTGTGCCAATCAATATTGGTTTGTATCAATTCTTTTATTTCTAGCTATACATGTATCTATATTACAAAATGTAAAAAAACTGAATATGTAAAGACAAGCAAAATTATGATTAGTTCATAACGAAGTCCAAAGTTCCAATCAATAATTAAAAAAGTTATGAAACCTTCCAAAACGAGGATGTGTTTTGGTGAGATCTTCAATACCAGATAATGTTTCGAACATGTAATCATTTAAGAAAATGTCCACATTGAGACGACAAATAGACAATAACAAGACAAAAGAGAACAACTAGATAAACTTAATTAGTGATATGACATTATTATTCAAATTATAAATGCATTTTATTTTTCCAAAAACTAGGGCTATTATTATTAGCTAATACTATAAGCAATTACATGTTTAGCCCTAGTGGCTTACCCAACATGACATTATATAACTCCGTATCTATACCCCTTAGGGGTTTGTTGGTTCAACCGTAAGAATGATAATAAAAATGGCATAAGCCGATAATGACAAGAAATTTCCATCCTCTTCAATGTAACCAAAAATAAAAATTTATGTTTATGGATAAATGACTATATTATATAAAACCAAACATCTTTTTATTATTATTAATTAAGTTAATTACTACTTAATATATCTAATTAAACCCCCAATAACTTTTAACATATTTAGGGTATTGCTATATGAACATCTATTTATGTCTAAATCAAATTAAATCATCCAATGAGAATATAAAAACAAAATTCCCTGAAATGAAATAAAATTAGCATCTGTTTGGCAAAACTAAGCTAACTTATAAGCTAATACATGTTTTGATGTATCATAAACTAACTTATTGAAACGCTAGTTGAATAAGTTTCTGTAACTTTTTCCAACTAACATTAACAATTAGTCAATTATATCCCAAGATACCTTTTTAATCATTTTACACTGCCAACTGCCAAATGCCAAATGCCAACCCATCAAGTAGTTTGTCAAACACCGCCTTTATTTTATACATTTATCAATATATAAAATTACACTCTTCCATCCTATATTCAATATTCTTAATATATTATTTAACCTGATTTTTAACATAAATAAATATACATAACAACAAAAACCATCGTACTTAAGTGATTATTTTAACTAACACAAAATTTAAGAGATTTATCATCAAAATCGACACTTATTTATATTCTCTCCAATCACCCACGGGAATATGAATTTTATAATCATGGGATGGAATCTTTAGAGGATGTTTTTTAAAATCTCATATCCAATTTCTACATAGAGAGAGAAAGGTTCCAACGAGAAGCATCTCAATTTATTAAAAGATGTGAGGAACAATCTCAACCACTCATCTTGTAATTACGGTGAACGTGACCAATGACCACGAAAAATTGACGCGATTAATGGGAGGATAGAAATTATTAAACAAAGGACCGGTTAAAGCCGTCTTTATTGACCAAGATGAGTGTTTGAAATTGCTCCTTACGTTTTCTTAAAAAGTTATATTTTTCGTACGAACTTCCTCTATATATGTATATACTCTCTGTCGGATATTTTAGTGTAATTAGATTAACTTGGATGACCAATTCTATCATAATAATACATCATTTAGGTTTGGAGATGCGGAGTGCATACCTATTTGAATTTATTATGATTTTAGGGGCGAAGCCCCTAAGGAACGGGGGTCCGGGGGCAGCGCCCCCGGTAGCGGGGTCTAAGGGGCGGCAGCGGGGTCCACTACGTCGTTATATGGAAAATCACTCAGAAAATTATATTTTCGGAAATTGAGTGGATTATTCGACCCGAACGAAACCCGACCCGAACCATTGTTTTTGGCGGTTTCTAACTATAATAACTGCCGTTTTGGCAGTTACCGTTATGAGGAATAAAACATTCGATTTTGGTCATCGTTTTCTCTCTCTCTGGTTCGAATTTCTCTCAAATACACATACAGAAAATTTTATAATCTCTGGATTGTATCCGATTGAATAATTCGGTAGAACCACCGAATTGATTCGATCTGAAAGTGTTTCACGCCTTTCAGAGATTCAAGCATATCCGATTACTGTTATCCCCTACACACTCTCTCTCTCTATATACACTCTATATATATAAAGGTTTAAGACAATGGAAACCACCTTGAGAGCTCCCATATTCATCCCACCAACCCATTCGCATCAAGAACCTCCACGTGAGTAACCCTTTACAGATCCACATTTTCTTTCATATATATCCATTAAATAAATTTATCTACTTTCTTTTTGAACCCTATTTGTATCCCTCCCTTTTTTGTATTTTTAATTAATTTAATCCCTAATTCCATATGGGTTTTCCTTCTTTAATCGATTCTGGGGTCATTTTGGGGTTCAAGAAAGGGTTTATGGAAGCTATGGATTCTGTTTCAATGGCTGACATTATGAATTCAGGCAATGTGTGTTTCTTCTTGTGGTTTATCATATGGGGTTTTATAGACATTTTGGAAAAAAGAAGGGGTGGTGGTGAAGGTGGTGAAAGGACAAGGTTTCTTGAAAATTTGTCACCTTTTTCCATTTTTACCCTTGTGTCAAGCTTTGTAATCATGATTTCTCATGTGGGTTTTTGTGTATATAGAATCTTGAATCATGAGGTTGTGCCTTTTGAGTCTTTGATATTGGCATTCACATGGTGTTTGGCAACTATTGTTAGTGTGTATTCATTAGTGAATAGGAGGGTTGGGCAAACAAGAAGGTGGTGTATGGTTCTTGTTCTCTTTTGGGTGTTTTCTGGGATTCTTGATTTGGTTTTTGTAACTTTCATAATCTTTAACTATTTCGAATCGAAAAAGGTGCATTTTTTCGGGTCGATTGTGGATATTATCGATATATCGACGTTACCATTCTTGATTCTTTTGTGTTTTAATGGTGTTCAACTTTGTGTCATCAAGAAACACAAAGAAATAGAGGAGCCATTGCTCCAAGAAAATGGGCAAGAAAATCTTGGAGACAATAGTGCCTTCACAAAGGCAGGAGTTTGGAAGAGGGTTACTTTCAATTGGCTCAACCCGCTTTTCGAGTTGGGTCGGACTCGAAAGCTCGAGTTTAGTCATGTGCCCTCGATCCCGGAATCCGAAACGGCTGAAGAAGCTGCATTTTGGTTGGAAGCGTCTCTTCAGAAACAAAAGACTCGGGTTTCGGTATTGCCCAAGGCCATTATTGACACTATACGGGGACCTTTAGCGATCAACGCGGTTTTCGCAGGTAAATTCTTTCCCTTTTCGTTAATTTTTGGTTAAGGAAATCGTCCGAAATAGCCATTTTTGACACCTTTTATTTACTTTAACAACTTGCGAAATCTACTTTTTTGTGAATATAATGTTCATAAGACCATTTCCAACCCACCGTCTAAAATAGTAAAATGATGATGTTTTCATCCTCAACTCAATAGTAAAACACAAAAATGTTTAGAGGTAAGAAAGATACTCCTTTCATATTTAGAGGCCAATAAAGTAAGCCTCTAAAAGTATAAACTATTATAATACTCAGTTATAATAATTTAAATACATGTTTGTTGTTATTATAATTTGAAAGAAGTTTTTAGTGTTGGGTTGGAGTTGGGTTTTCTTTTTAATGTTTAGGGGTCCAAATATTCCTAGCGTTTTTACTTTTTAGTGGTTGGGTTGGAGAGTGTCAATTTTACATGTTAGATAAAGTGCTACTTGTGAAATGCGAACTTGGAAATGCCACTAGCTAAAGTTGTTCAAAGTACTGTATGACTTGCTAAGGCGCTAATTGCGAAATTTTGGCTATTTTGGTTAATTTAGTAGAAAAATGGCTATAAGATGAAATGGGTAGGTGAAAATCACTATTTTGGACAATTTTCCTAATTTTTTTTATTGTTAATTCAATTTGTATTATTGTGCAACTTAATAATAATAATCTTGTTGTCAGTTAGATTACTTAGATATAAATAATATTGATTATAAAGGTAAATGGCAAAACCACCTTTGTTCTTTACAACCACATATGATCCAAGAGACCCTTGGATAAAACACACAAACATATAGGACAAAAACACTAAAGTTGAAAGCTAATTGGCAAGCACATGCATGAAAAAAAGGGAAAAAGGGGGTAAGGATTATAAACAATATTAAGGTATTGTTTAAAATAAAAAACAAGCCTAGTATATCCGGCTTAACAGTGGAATGTATTCAGACCCGACCTCTGCCTCAGGAAGAGGGAGAGAGTAGAATGACTGTTTTCGTGAAGACCCCGGCTTACAAAAATATAAGCATGCCCGTTTTAGGAAACTATTCAGTAATTGCTAAACAACCCCTTAGATGTTAGTTTCATTACAAACGATCTAAAATGTTTAAAATAATTTGTTCTAATATACTTTTAAGTAAAATGATTGGCTTAAAATGAAGTAACAAGTGTACTGGTGTAAATCAATAGACCAGGGTTTAAACTCTAAACCCTGGTCTAAATCGTATTCACTAGTGAATATCTTGAAGATACGGTGGCTGGTCCCATCAGTTAAAGATGGGACCCGTCTTCCAATAAAACACCGAGTTGGTGTACTTAACGTTTTCCTTTTTTTTTGGGTGATTTCAGGAGCTAACACGCTCGCTTCATACATGGGTCCGATTCTGATCACTAGCTTCGTGAATTACTTATCCGAAGACGATCGTGACTCAAACTACAAAAAGGGTCTGATTCTTTCGTTCGTTTTCTTCTTATCGAAAACGGTCGAATCTTTATCCCAACGACAATGGTATTTTGGAGCTCAACGTATCGGTATCCGAATACGCGCCGCCCTCATGGTGCTTGTATACAAGAAATCTTTATCGACCAAATATGGCACAACGAGCAATGGCAAGATCGTAAATCTGATCAACGTGGACGTCGAAAAGATCGGCGAGTTTTTCTGGCACATTCACGGAATCTGGCTGCTTCCCGTTCAGGTCCTTCTAGCGTTGATCATCTTGTATATAAATCTCGGTTTTGCCCCTTCGATGGCCGCACTTGTCTCGACGATTTTGGTCATGGTCAGTAACACCCCGTTGGCAAACCGGCAAAAAGATTATCAAACGAAGGTCATGGAGTCGAGAGATTCGAGGATAAAGGCGACCGCGGAAATCTTGAAAAGCATGCGGGTCTTGAAACTGCATTCGTGGGAGTCGAACTTCGAGAAAAAAGTGATCGATTTACGGGAAAAAGAGCGGAATTGGCTCAAAAAGTATCTTTATACATGCTCGGCGATCGCGTTCTTGTTTTGGACCTCGCCGACGGTTGTTTCGGTTTCAACTTTTGGGGTCTGCATTTTCTTGCGGACCCCGTTGACGCCAGGTGTCGTGCTGTCGACCTTGGCAACTTTCCGGATCCTGCAGGATCCGATTTATAACCTCCCGGAGCTCGTTTCGATGGTGGCCCAAACGAAGGTTTCACTCGATCGGATCCGGGAGTTTATAACGGATCAAGATTGTAAATTGTCGGTCGAATCGCAATCGTTGGAATTTTCGTCGTCGAGCGTGGCGATCGAGATCGAACCGGGAGAGTACAGATGGGATACGAACGATGTTGACCAACGAAGACCCACGATCAAGATTTCTACGAAAATGAAAATCCCGAGAGGATTTAAGGTCGCAATATGCGGGTCGGTTGGGGCCGGGAAATCGAGCCTGCTTTGTAGCATTCTCGGCGAGATCCCGAGGGTTTCCGGTGGGCGGATTAAGGTGTTTGGATCGAAAGCATTTGTGCCACAAAGTGCTTGGATTCAAACGGGAACGGTTCGGGAAAACATTTTATTCGGGAGACGAATGGATAAAGCGTTTTACGATGAAGTTGTTGACGGGTGTGGGCTCGATCAAGATTTCGAGACGTGGGTCGATGGCGATCAGAGTATCGTGGGCGAACGGGGCTTGAATTTGAGCGGCGGGCAAAAGCAACGGATTCAGTTAGCAAGAGCTTTGTATAATTCTTCGGATGTTTATATCCTCGATGACCCGTTTAGCGCGGTCGATGCCCACACTGGTGCTCATATGTTCAAGGTACAAGCTAGAGGTGATCATTTGCGGGCTTCGTGCGGGCCCGGCATAACTTTTTTGTCCAACGGGCCCCATATAGAAAATCCAAGCCCGTTTTTTGCAGGTTTACAGACTTGTCCATACCCACCTTATAAACGGGCCGGGCTTTCCCACAAGCTAGCGGACATATTTTTCTTACGTTTGAAAGACAAAACTAATTTAAAAACGGGAAATTTGTCAAATGGCCATTTTAGACAAGCATACTTGCCTCCTAGCCATTTCTGTCCCAATATTTGAAAAAATAGCCACACTTCCGTAATACCCAATTCCATAATTATAGAATTGGGTAGAAAGTGTAAATTACCGTCGAGATTTATGAAAAAAAGTTTACACTTTCTAATAAATTGGATAGAGAAATGGGTGGGAGGCAAATATGTTTTTCTAAAATGGCCAATTTTCCTATAAAACCATAAGTGATGTAAATCATTTAAAGTACATAAGTGCTTCCAAACATAAAAATAAGATGTAAAAGATATCAATGCACATGGCTTATGGTTTATGGTTTATGGGTGTTTCTTGATTTCGATATTTTTCTTCGTTACAGAAATGTTTGATGAATCTTTTGGATCGGAAGACGGTCGTTTACGTAACACACCAATTGGAGTTTTTAAGCGCTTCGGATTTGATTTTGGTGGTCAAAGACGGCGTGATCGTTCAATCAGGAAAGTACGACGAACTCATTGCGGACCCCACGAGCGAATTCGCACGGCAAATGTCTGCGCATTCCGAGTCGTTGAACCACGTGAACCCGCCGAACGTGTCGCGGGTCCGAACCAGGTACCCACCAGCTAGCCATGGTGCGGACTTGGAGCTAAAACACGAGCCGTCCAGGACCAACGGGCGGCCTTTAGAAACGACGCTACAAGAAGAATCACAATCGGGTCGGGTGAAGCTCGGTGTTTATAAAACGTTCATTTTGTCGGCTTATAACGGAGCTCTAGTCCCGGTTATCATTATCTGTCACATGCTCTTTTTGGCGCTCCAAATGGGCAGCAATTATTGGATGGCGTGGGCCACTGAAGACGGAAATCGGGTCAGCAGCAAAACTCTCGTTGGAGTCTTTGTGATTTTATCGGGCGGAAGCTCGGTTTTCATTTTGGGGCGGGCGGTTTTGCTGTCCACGATCGCTATCGAGACCGGCCAAAACCTCTTCCTGCAAATGCTAACTTCTGTTTTTCGGGCCCCGGTCTCGTTTTTCGACTCAACTCCTTCGAGCCGGATTCTCAACCGGGTTAGTAATCTAATCCCGACTTTTTCATCGTTTTAACCGTTATCGTGATATACTGGGTTCGTTTGGTCTGGTACTGAATACTGATAAATTTGGTTTATATGTTTCCATATAGTCTTCAACGGATCAAAGCACGTTGGACGTAGATATCCCGTACAGATTGGCGGGATTAGTTTTTGCAATTCTTCAACTTCTATTCATAATTTTTCTAATGGCGCACGTTTCTTGGCCGATCTTTTTGCTCTGCGTTATCATCGTCGCGATATCCGTATGGTATCAGGTAAAGACTGAAACCCGAATCTTGAATTTGTAGACGCATTGTTCATCCTAAAAAGGGTCGTTTTTGAATTTTGTTAGGCGTACTACATTACTACTGCGAGGGAATTGGCCAGGATGATCGGGATTCAAAAGTCTCCGATCCAACACCATTTTTCGGAATCGATTTCCGGGGCCTCGACCATCCGGTGCTTCAATCAAGAAGTTCGTTTCTCGACGAAATGTTTGAGGGTTATCGATGACTATTCTCGGGTTACTTTCCACAATACCGCTACAATGGAGTGGCTATGTGTTCGGATTAACTTTCTCTTTAATCTCGTCTTTTTTCTCCTTTTGGTCGCGTTGGTGCACCTCCCACGGTCGTCGATAAACCCTAGTAAGTTTTCGTTACTCACTGTGTCGAAAATAGCGTACTTAACGAGACTTTTCAGTTTCCAGTATCATTTTATATAAAGTTGTTACATTAAGTTGTTAGGACGAAGTTAGGGGTTGTTTGTTTACCTCTTAACAACTCCATTAAGAGGCAGTCTCTGAATCGTTAATGGTTATAAAAACCCTCTGAATGATTTTGTATCCTGGACGTCTCTTAATCATTCAGAGGTGCACCATCCACCTCTTATTTCTTAGATATGAAATCAGACTTTAGACCTCTTAAAAAACAAAAGACACCTAATTGTATCCTAATAACTTATTAAATTCCGTTAATTACGGTTGGCCGTTTTAACGACCCGTTTTATTATACCAACGGTTGAGAACTTATGACCCTTGATGTAATCACAGGCTTAGCCGGGCTAGCGGTCACCTACGGTTTGAGCCTAAATGTACTGCAAGCGTGGGTGATATGGAACCTCTGCAACGTGGAGAACAAAATGATATCCGTAGAAAGAATCCTCCAATTCGCAAACATTCCGAGCGAAGCCCCGGCAACCATCGAGAATTGCATCCCGGACTCTAATTGGCCGTCACGAGGAGAAATCGAGCTCGAAGACCTACACATCCAATACCATCCGGCTCTCCCAACCGTTTTGAGAGGAATCACTTGCATATTTCCTGCTCATAAAAAGATCGGGGTCGTGGGAAGAACTGGGTGCGGGAAATCGACCCTGATCCAGGCTTTGTTCCGGGTGGTCGAACCCACGAAGGGTCGAATCTTGATCGACGGGCTCGATATTTCGAAGATCGGGTTGCATGATTTGAGGTCGAAGTTGGGGATAATCCCGCAAGATCCGACTCTGTTTCAAGGAACCATGAGAACGAATCTTGATCCGTTAGAACAACATTCAGATCACGAGATTTGGGAGGTATATATATAGCGAGTTTAATCGGTTTTGAAAATTTACGTATATCAACTATCGAGATTGATGTTTGTTTGTTTTTAACGTGATTTTATAGGTGCTAATCAAGTGTCGGCTTGCGGATAATGTAAGGCAGGATAAACGGCTTCTCGATACACCAGGTAAGAGCGTAATTGCGTAAATGGTTGGGCGTTGGCTGAAAAAGCCGTTAGTTGATAAACCGGATGACATTAGAAAATGACCTAAAATGACGGAGTTTTTAGTCATCTATGTAAGAGTAATTTACGGTTTTAGTCCTTATGATTTACAACTTATTGTTGTTTTGGTCCTTGTGGTTTACAATTCTTTACTATTTTGGTCCCTTGTGCTTAAAGGTGGAAATTAGTTTAGGGACGGAAGTAGCAATAAATTGCAAACTGTTGTGATGAAAATAGCAATAAATTACGAACCATTGGGACGAAAATGATAATTTCTAAACCATAGGAATGATAACGGAAATTTATAACAAACCAACCACCGGCTAAAATTGTAATTTACTGAAAGTGAAGGAAAAAAACTCAGGGGGTATAATAGTCATTTACTGAAAGGCAACTTGAAGTTGCTTTTTTTTTTCCTTCAAAATGTTGGTTTATAAGCTAGTTTTTGACTTACCAAATGGGAGTTTTCAATAAGCTCAAAAATAAGCCAACTTATACGTTAATTCATGGTCGGCAAACATGGCCTTAAATGCCCTAAAATCCCGAACCAAGATGGGTGTTTGGATTGGTCCCGTTTTGCTGACCTTAACGGGTTCTTTAAGGATTTTTTCAATTGTTTTCGCTATACGAATATTGACGTTGTTAAGAAATCTATGCAGTTGCCGAAGATGGCGAAAATTGGAGCGTGGGACAACGGCAACTCGTGTGCTTAGCGAGGGCGTTGCTGCAAAAACGCAGCATATTGGTACTCGATGAGGCCACGGCTTCCATCGATACCGAAACCGATAATGTGATGCAAAAGACGATTAGAGAAGAAACGAGCAGATGTACAGTCATAACCATCGCGCATCGGATACCCACCATCGTTGACAGCGATCTAGTTCTTGTTCTTGATCAAGGTAGCAACATTGATGCATTTTAATATATCAATAAACCAAATTATTCATAATGAATACCGTTTGTATTCATTATGAATATTTGGTTCTCATGATTCTCAAATTAGCATAACTGAGCCGGAATTTATCGATTTTTGTGGGAAACGCAGGGAAAGTAGCGGAGTACGATTCTCCGGCACGGTTGCAACAAGATAGCGGTTCGGCATTTTCAAAGTTGGTGAATGAATTCTTGAGGAGATCTTTGTAATCCATAAACAATTTCATAAGGTTTTAGATTTGAGTGTACAGTGAAGATAACTAGGGTCCCAAGATTAGAGCTATTGGACCAGATTGGGTCGGATTTGATTTAGGTAGGAGGATAAACATATAGTGATCAAGCCCGACCCGACCTGACTTAGACTGTGATGACAAATAGGTTTTTGATTCAATTAGGTTTGTAATATTGAAATTAACATATGAAAACTGATGGCCATCTGGAGCCTGTTTGTTAACAGTTTAAATTTTAACGAGCTTAATGAAACTCACGACTTCGGTTAACTATACATGACTTCAAAGTTTTTATGTTCTTTCTAAACCTACCCTCCATTTAACACTATGGTGTACCATTCGCTGCTATTTTAGTCTCTCATCTAAAGGTATTAGCTATCCTTAGGGACGAAAATTACAATGAATTGCAACCATAGGGACGGAAACTATAATTGTGAAACCGCACGGACAAAATCTACAATTTATAACAAAACCACAAGGATGAAAAACGTAACTTACTCATATAAAGTTAATAGTACAAATTTACTTTTTGTGTCTTAATAGGTTGTCCAACTTCGTTGATAGAACGTATTAGGTCGTCTAAGGGTATCCTGACAACTTATTAAATCCCGTTAATTACGGTTGTCCGTTTTAACGACCTGTTTTATTATACCAACGGTTGAGAACTTATGACCCTTGATGTAATCACAGGCTTAGCCGAGCTAGCGGTCGCCTACGGTGTAAGCCCAAACGTACTGCAAGCGTGGGTGATATAGAACCTTTGCAACGTGGAAAACAAAATGATATCCGTCGAAAGAATCCTCCAAATTGCAAACATTTCGAGCGAAGCCCCGACAACCATCGAGAATTCTGTCCCGAAACCCAATTGGGCATCACGAGGAGCAATCGAGCTCGAAGATCTTCACATCCAATACCACCCGACTTCACCACCGTTTTAAGAGGAATCACTTGCACGTTTCCTGCTCAAAAGAAGACCAGGGTTGTGGGAAGAACCGGGTGCGGGAAATCAACCCTGATCCAGGCTTTGTTCCAGGTGGTCGAACCAACAAGGGTCGAATCTTGATCGATGGGCTTGATATTTCGAAGATCGGGATGCATGATTTGAGGTCGAAGTTGGGGATAATCACGCAAGACCCGAAATAGCAATCGTGTAAAAAGTTTTGTTTGCTTTAGTACACATATACAATGAATTGTGATGCTTAGATGCATGATACATAAAGACATCAGGTTAACATACAGAGAGTCTAATCAATCAACTCTTGAAAACTAAATCCATCAAGATGAGAATGTAAGCATGGATCATTTTATTAAATTAAAAGAAACTTATGGGTACCAGATAAACACTTACGGGCAACATATTCATATTTAATAACCTTGAAAATCAATTGTTGGTAAACATTTTAAACTTGGTAACCACGGATTCATTTTCAGTCATATACACAATAGTTTATTAAAGCATTCACTTCACTAGCATTCAACGATAAAGATTAAAAGAGCTAAAAGATAAATATAAAACCATGGTTGCTGACAAGAGAACATTTAAGTTAACATGAATTGGCATATAATTACAACCGCAAACCATTATAGATAACTTCATATAGATAACTTCTTTGGCGAGCCCATGTCTCCTGGCTCGGATTTCTGCTTTATACCCAACAAGTGTTCAACCTGAAAGAAAGCAAAGAAAGCGTTATTCGTCACAACTCTCAAGTGAATGGTTTAAATTTTACAGAACCAAGTCTTATCTAATCCTAGTTTGCTTGCCCTTGGAAGATCATTTAAAGGGATGTCTGACTGGTTTTTCATCAAGTCCTATATGCATAGAGTTTCTTTCAAATATGGAAGAAATGTGTTATTTAATTGAACAAGGCACTTCCTATACCATTAAGCCACTCGCTACAAAACAGTCATGTATATAACCGACAACACAAGATGTGAGTCTCGCTCGTTAAGCTGCTTGCTAACAAACAGGCCCTTCCGTAGTCGATCATCTATGGAAGTGATTTTACAACCTAACCTTCTAGTGTTGGTTTCAAAACTTTATAAAGAGAGCGAGTAAGTTCAACAACATTAGACGAATCATTTGTAAATAATAGGAGGGAAAGGTGTTAAAAAAATGACAAATGAACCTACCGACTCTATGAATACACAAATGGATAACGTGAAATCAAGAAACTGAAGAAAAATATAATATATGGTGAACAAGTTCAAGGAAAAACGAGGAACACCCTCGTATCTGGACCGTATGCCGCATAACACGTAATCTGTAATATTACAAATTACGTCTTATGCAACGAGATAAATACTTAGTTGCCAGAAATACAGAAAAGATAAGTGTAAAGAAGAGTTGACAAACCTTTGTATCGCCAAGCATGGGTGTTGGGAAGTCCTCTGTCATTCTCTCAACAGACAATGAAGATGGTGTGTCTGAGTTTTCCATTTGATTCACCTTCAGGTCCTCGTGATGCTGCTGCATGAGCTTTCTTTGTTTCAATTCACCCATCCTCACATGGAGTTTATGGCGAATCAGCCTAGAGGCCTCGAGCGTAGTCAACTGGTCAAAACAAAGAATCTCGGTCATTGATACAAAAGAAGCATGTTGAACACCAAATTAGAAGGATGCTGCCGAGGTAGATTCCATTTTTTGAAGCTTGAACAACCTCTAAGCATTGAAGGGCCTTAGTATTATTAGGGGTTTAGCTGAACGCAATTCAGTTCAATACTATCCATATTCAACATAACATGCATAGCTAACACACCTTCAATTTTTGGTTCCTAATCCATAGCTAAAACCTTTTAAAAAAAAAAAAAAAAAACACGGAAAGCTGAGGAACAGAAAAGACAAGTGTGAAGAAGAGATGACAAACCTTTCTACCGCCAAGCATGGGTTTCAATCTCTTTGTGGAGTCGGGAATCTGGTCAAAACAAAGGATCTCGGTCATTGATACAAAAGAAGCATGCCAAATTAAAAGGATGCTGCCGAGGTAGATTTCATTTTTTGAAGCTTGAAAGCATTGAAAGGCCGTAGCATTATTATTTAGTTAGGGGTTTAGTTTAGCTGAATGCAATTCATTTCAATACTATCCATATTCAACATAACATGCATAGCTAACACACCTTCAATTTTTGGTTCCTAACCCATAGCTAAAACCTTGAAAAACGGAGAACGGAGGAACAGAAAAGACAAGTGCGGAGAAGAGATGACAAACCTTTGCACCGGGGGCAAGGATGGGTGTATCCATCTGTATGAAGTCGTGCATCGTAGCAAAGGCGCTTCTAGTAGAATACTGGTCAAAACAAAGAATCTCGGTCATCGATACTATCCATATTCCATATTCAACATGCACAGCTGCTTACGATAGATAGAGCAGAAAACAGTATCAATCTAAGCTAATTTTAAGATATAAAAGCCTTTTAAGTGGCCGGTTGCTTACAATTCTTCCATCTTCATCTACCCACTGGATGTCATATGCCTCCTTTTGATCATCCTGAACGATAACATCTTTCGGTTGTTGATCCATAAAGACACCTTCAGCATGATCAGGGTTATGAAAAGCACAAAAGAAGAGAACCAGGAATTAACTAACTAACTAACTCTCAAAGCAATTGGCATTAATTAATTAATTAGAGCATCTCCAACAGTTATTGTTTTCTATCCTAGCCTAGAGAAATCCATCATTACTTGGAATATAATATACATTAGTTATTGTTTTCGAAGACTACGGGGTTCAGGCTGTCAGTTTCCGAGCCGCAACCTTCTAAATGAATAATCAGACCTTTACCGAAGCTCCTCCTTTGAAATTCAAAAATCTTTTTTTCTTTTCTTCCCGAAAACTAATCTGTTCCGGTGTGACCAAATAAGGTATTGGCTAGGTTAGGTGCTCTTATTGTAAACAATAGCATGTCAAACTCTGGTTTGTATGCAGTATTAAGATCTGAATGTAATTCATAGAGATATTTGGACATAAACACATACATACATACATACATATATAGATGAAGCATATCAAACTCTGGTTTGTATACAGTATTAAGATCTGAATAAAATTCATAGAGATATTTGGACATAAACACATACATACATAGAAGTAGGTTCAAACAAGAACCAATTCAATTTGTAGGAACAAAGGAATAACTTATAGCCACACATCTTTATTTAAAAACCCCAAAAATAATTCAATATATATTTAATTACTTGAAGGGTATTTTGGGAAACAATTACTTTTTGAAAAGACACTATTCATAGATGATTACATATGTTAATTACTTTTAACCATAAAATATCTTTACAATTTGATTTTCCCTCTTTTTTTAAGATAAAATATCTTACCATGTATTTGAATTTCCCCTTTTTAAACATAAAATATCTTAGCTTCATCATTTCATCATATTCATATGATTTTGTATAAGGATCTTGTGAAATCATATGTGATTTTCAATATCATATGTTATTTTGTACAAGGTTATTGTAATATCATGTGATTTTGTACAACTTTTTTACGTGAAATCATATGTAATTTTAGTATCATATGTGATTTTATGCAAGGTTATTGTAAAATCATATGTGATTTTGTACAATGTTATTGTAAAATAATATCTAATTTTAGTATCATATATGGTTTTCCCACAAGGTTCTAGTGAAATCATATGTGATCATATGTGATTTCAGATGTGATCATATGTGATCTTATAACATATAATGCAATCACGTCTAATTTACAACATCACATGTGATCATATGTGATTTTGTATGTTAACAAAATCACATATGATTTCAGTATCATATATTATTTTGTACAAATGTTAATGTAAAATCATATGTGATTTTGTACAAATGTAAATGTAGAATCATATATGATTTTATACAAACGATAATCACACATGATTACATATCTAAATATGCAAACTTAATCACATATGATTTCAATATTTTGTACGTGTTAATGCAAACATTATCACACATGATTTTGTATTAATTATTATTGTTAATGAATAGTGCATTTTTCAAACTAATATTACATATGCCAATGAATAGTGGAACCATCATATATCTGTGAATAGTGAATTTTCAAACCAATATTTTACAATATATTGTATACCTATTTTACCCCTAAAGTAAATGCCCCTAGGTAGAAAGTGGGTATAAAGTACCTACAATTACCAATATGCCATTCAATATAATATGTAGTATTTAGTTCCTTTATTCCTACAAATAAGGTTGTTCTTGTATGAACCTCCCTCTGCATACATATATATATATATATATATAGATGAAGAAATTAAATTGAATAAGAAACAAACTCATTACCAGATACATTAGCGTTAGTTGTTGTTGCTTCATCGCATCCTTCTCCTTTTCCCTCCATCGAAGATAAAATCCCCTTTTCCTCTTCTATCGGTTAGGGTTAGGGTTTGTTTCCTTTATGGTTCCGATGATATGATGAGTGTATGTATATACGTCGGTCATATATATCTATATATATATATATATAAATTATATATATATATATAATGATATTTATGGTTTCGTTTTTGGGCTAAGAAGTAAATTATTATTAATTTATATCTTTGGGCTTTGTTTTTTTATTAATGAACCCAAATCGTTTTTGTTAATTTTTTACTACTACTACTATGGGAAATATGAAAGGTGGCATTTGGAAAAGGAAAAAGATGAGATTTTTAAGGACAAATTATCAAAGATTTGAAATGTAAAGATCAATCCAGAGTTAGGCAAAACCTATCAAAGAGTTAGGACAAATTATCAAAGATTTAACAGCCCAATTTGTTAGGCAAAACCTATGAATTATTTGGCAAGATTTTGGGTAAAGATTGAATCTTTATTGGGAAACAAGAGAAACCCAAGTTGTTAAGCACCATGATTTACAAAACACATGATTAATTTTGAGCAAAGACTGTAACTTTATTGGAAAACAAGAAAAACCCAATTCCTTAAACAATACAAGTTACAAAACCCATGAATTATTTTGCAAGATTTTTTTCCATCAAAGATTGCAACTTTATTGAAAAACAAGAAAACCCCAATATGTTATTACAAAGGGCATGGATTATTTTGCAAGATTTGGAGCAAAGATTGTTAACTTTATTGGTAAACAAGAAAACCCCAAAAAGAGAAGTTGACCTTAGAAGAAACCCAATAGAGGATTGATGGATTCCTTTGAGAAATATAGCAAAAAAGGGATCTCTATAGTTGAAGAAAGCTAATAAAGGAAATGTTTAGATCAGAAAACAATGGTCTTAATTTCCCTCACTTCTTATATCCTTAATTCCACTCACTCTAAAAGGAACCAAAAGTTTGATCTTTAACCACCACCACCACTACCACCAATGGCTGCCACTTCATCCACCATGGCCATGCTTGATGCCAAATTCTTGACAAAGGCAATAGTGGCTTCACAAAGGCAGGAGTTTGGAAGAGGGTTACATTCAATTGGCTCAACCCGCTTTCGAAGTGGGTCGGACTCGAAAACTCGAGTTTAATCACGTGCCTTCGATCCCGGAATCTGAAACAGCTGAAGAAGCTGCGTTTTTGTTGGAGGAGTCTCTTCACAAACAAAAGACTCGAGCTTCGGTGTTGCCCAAGGCCATTATCGACGCTATACGGGCGTCTTTAGCGATCAACGCGGTTTCCGCAGGTAAATTCTTGCCCTTTGTTGGTATTTTAGTTAGGGAAATCGTCCAAAATAACCGTTTTCGACCACCTTGATTTACTTAAATCAATACGTATTAGATTAGGAGTATTTCCAACAACTTTTTTAAAATGGACGAAATAAGAATTTTAGGTTATTATTTTACTCCAACAACATCCCCAAAACTATCTCCAAATTAACAAAAAAGTATGAGAGAAGAGTTACATTTTTAAATACGAAGATAACCCAAAAATGATTACCATGTGAGAGGACCAATAGGAAACCTTGAAAACACATACTTAAAGAAAGAAATAATATTTTAATAGATGAATAGAATACTTTAATATAATAATCATGTTGAAGATGAATGCAATTCTTTTTCAAACGTCTAACTTTAGTTTTTCAGAAATTTTAAAGAAACTGTTACATATATTCTACGTTGGGGTTAATAATTCACAATACTTGATATATCCATGTAGCTCGCTTTGTTCAACTATTTTGCTTTATACCCAAGATCATTTAGGTTTTAGGAGGCTTCGTGTCTCCTGGCTCGGATTTCCGCTTTATACCCAACAAGTGTTCAACCTGAAAGAAAGAAAGAAAGAAAAGGAAGAGTTATTCGTCACAACTCTCAAGTGAATGATTTGAATTATACAGAACTAAGTCCTATATGAATAAAGTTGTCTGTGTAGATTAGTCTGTTTGTGTATAGAGTTCTTTCAAATATGGAAGAAATGTGTTTTTTTAATTGAACAAGGCACTTCCCTATACCATTAAGCCCCACTCACTACAAAACAGCCATGTGTATAACCGACAACACGAGATGTGAGTCTCGCTCGTTAAGCTGCTAACGAACAACATGCCCATCCGTAGTCGATCATCGATCTATGGAAGTGACTTCTACAACCTAACCTTCTAGCGTTGGTTTCAAAACTTTATATAGAGAGTAAGTTTAACAACAGTAGACGAATCATTTGTAATATTACAAATTACGTCTTATGCAAGGGGATAAATACTTAGTTGCCAGAAAACAGAAAAGATAAGTGTAAAGAAGAGATGACAAACCTTTGTATCGCCAAGCATGGGTGTTGGGACGTCCTCCATCGTAGCAAAACCACTTTTAGGATCACTTGCTTGGCTAAAAGAATTCACAACATCAATAGAGAAAAGGTTATTAAGCACAGATCTAATATATACCGGTTTTTGCTTCTTATAGTCAAATCATGATCATCTTATCTTATTTGTAGCTCCTTTTTCAGATATTATGGAAGGAACAGACATAAAAAACGAAGGAGAATAAGTAATGAGAAAAAGGCCAGCCATACGTACCATGGTGTGACGTGGCCAGTAAGAACAAGATCAGGTGTCTTCAAAGTCTTAGATTGGGCTTCCCTGATTCTCTTAGCAATCTTCGCTTGGAGTTTACGGGAAACCAGCCCACAGGCCTCGGGCATAGTCAACTGGTCAAAACAAAGAATCTCGGTCATTGATACAAAAGAAGCATGTTGAACAACAAATTAAAAGGATGCCAAGGTAGATGAATGCAATTCCGTTCAATAATATCAAAAAGTATCAAAAAGATAATCTAATCTAATTAAGGGAAAACCTCAACAACAACAACAACAAAAAACAGAAAACCAAGGAACGCCCTCGTATGCATAACAAGTAATTTGTAATATGCACACGTGCTTATTAAAAGTTACGTCTTATACAAGGGGATAAATACTTAGTTGCCAGGAAACAGAAAAGATAAGTGTGAAGAAGAGATGACAAACCTTTCTATCGCCAAGCATGGGTGTCAATTTCTCCAGGAAGTTGCACATCATATCAGAAGCACTTCTAGGAGACAACTGGTCAAAAACAAAGAATCTCGGTCATTGATACAAAAGAAGCATGTTATTTAGCTGAATGGAATTAACAGTTGAATAGCATTCCGTATATATTCAACATGCAAAGCTTAAGATAGAACAGAAAACATAACAACAGTATCAATCTAATCTAATCTAATCTAATTTTAAGATTGCTTACAATTCTTCCATCTTCATCTGCCCACTGGATGCGTATCTCCTTTTGATCATCAACGAGTGTTGTATACGCATCGATAGTTTCATCTGCTGCTGGCATCTTTTCATACTGAACGATAATATCTTTCAGTTCTTGATCCATAAAGACATGATCAGGGTTATGAGCTTCTGAAAAAGCACAAAAGAATTACAGAATCAGGAATTAACTAACTCTCAAAGGCAGTTAACAGTTATTGTTTTCTAGAGAATCCAAATAAGGTATTGCCATAGATGATGCTCTTATTGTATACAATTGCATATAACTGTAGATTGAAAAAATGAGTGGTTTAGATTGGTTCTAATTAACCGCTCCTTTAATCATGATCGTAGATTGAAAAAATGAGTGGTTTAGATTGGTTCTCATAATTTGTAAGAGCCATCCGATTTTTATTAGATAGGACCCTATATATATATATATATATATAGGTGAAAGTTCAATTGCAAACCACCTTTTCATTGTGAACGTGAGGACAAACGAGAGCGCGACACGTGACAATTTGAAAAAATTTCGACTTAGTTATTCAGACTGAATAAAGCGTTATTCAGACTGAATAACACTAACATGCACTCTGATGCAATTGGACGCGGGCGGGTCAGCCGCGGGTCATCCGCGGGTCAAGCGTTATTCAGTATGAATGACACTAACATGCAGTTTTATTCAGACTGAATATGACTTGACCCGCCGTTTCAGATTGCCACGTGTCGCGCTCTGGGCTGTCCTCACGTTCACAACGAAAGGGTGGTTTGTATTTGAACCCACCCCTATATATATATATATATATATATATATATATATATTACAATAATACAATTTACTGCTGCTGGATACGGGTCTGGGCCTTGGTCTGTTAGTCCACCTGGTTTTATTTTTGGGCTAGCTCCATTATTATTAATTAATATCTTGGGCTTTATTTTCTGAATGATCCTCATTGTGAAAATAAGAAAAATAACAAATCTTCATAGCAAAAAAATTGTAAAGTTTTAATCTAGCGTATATGTTGTCTGAGGACATTTAAGTGGGGCTATGTTTATCTCCCAAAATTGTCGGGATTAGTTGGGCTTCGGCCCAGACACCCTTCTAAAAAAAAAAAAAAAAAACTCACGGGTCTCACGAAAATATGTTGATCTTGTATATGATCCCAGGTTAGTTTTAAGGTCAATGGTTTAATATTGTTTGTATCAATGAATCCTTTTTACTCTAATAAAATTTATTAGTATATCATAGATCAAAAAATATAAAGACAATAATCTTTTTATTGTAAACCTTTTGTTATTAGATTATCGAATAACGTAAATTTTTTTCAATTTTCATCATTATAAAATTTATTAGTAGATTATAGAGAAAAAAACATGTTAAGAAAACTGAACGAATTTATATTGAAGAATTTTGAGTCTCTGAATTTTTGTAACATGATTTTTTGGCCCCCAAGGCCAAGGTCAAAATGTTTATGTTCCGCCACTTGATTTAACTAAAACACGAATAAAAAAATCATGTGAAATAAAAAAAAAATTGAAGTCATACTTACAAAAAAACATGTAAATAATTCGGTCTCCATTATGTTGTATGTCTGGTGTGTAGGCTTAGTTTAAATGAGAATAAAAGTTATGACAAGAAGGATGTGAAAAAAAAATATTCATTCTTAGATGCATGTTAAAATGAGATGCATCGAGATAAGCTGTATCAAGATGTTCCGAATCAGTTTCTATATCAAGCACGATTTATACAGTAGGATAAGATTAAAAATGATTAAGAGTTAAGATCCCGTATTATACAATTCTATCTCTGGGTGTGTATATATTGATTTTATTGTTGATAATCGACTTTTTTTTAACCAAAGAATTCAACTTTCCATGGGTTAATACGGCTTTTCAAGATGTTAGTGGTCTATGAGTTTTTTTTGGAAGGGTATCCGAGGCGAAGAAGACGAAGATGATGAAAACGACTTCCCGCCAATTGTTGCTGTTGCTTGACGACTGTCCTACCTCAGGGACACTTGGTCTGGCAGGAAACTCATTCGGTTTAACACCCAGACATTTTGTTTCATATACGTATGCCAAGTGTTACAGAACCAAAGCATTGCATTGTTAAGTTATGTAAACATTAACCGTAACTATGAAATTTTAAAATACTATGAAATTCATTTATATGTACCATAAGGAACGTCAAAGGGCCAGCATAGTAGCTTTAAATCCGTTTACTTCTGCGTACACAATCAATTACGTATCTCGACCAATTGATAGTTGATATCATTCTGACACAAACTAATTTTGTGGAGAAATTTTAAATTGCAGCATCCCATTGGGCTGCATTCACATCTTATGCACAACATTTGATTTATCTAAGAATGACACTTTTCTAGTTGAGCTGCAAGTACTGCGCGCGTGCTGAATTTGAACTTCCAACTGAAATCGGGTTTTTGATATCACGGCCGGCCTTGTGTGTTTCCTCTAGAATATGATTTATGTAGTATGCTCTTTATCACTTAAAGAGGAAAGTAGAATTGGTTTAAAAAAAGAAACTACTATATAATATAACATGTAGTTGATGCAACATAATGAACTAAGGGGCTGTTTGTTTGCCTCTTAATGTAACCACTAAGAGGCAGCCTCTGAATCGCACAGAGGGTATTCCTGTTTGGCAAAAAAAAGTAAGCATCTGAATCGTGACGAAGTCCTCTGTATGGTTTTGCATCCATGGTGAAGGCATATGATTCAGAGGTATATCTTTTCCATATTTGCCCTTCATCTTTTCTTTCTAAGCTTTGTCATCGCCTCCATTCTCCAAGACCTTCTCATCGCCTCTATATTTGGTCTTCTTCTACGTTTTCTCCAACCACATCTCAGGTATAATCGAGCACAAGTACCATATGTTTTCTATTTCCAGTCGTGTGGGTGAAATCGAGTGCCCAAATCGATGAGTGAAATCCAGTGTCCAAATCGATGGGTGAAATTGAGTGGGGTGAAATTGATTTTTGTTTTCTGTGGTGAAATCGAGTTTGAAACTAAAATCGATTTTTGTTTTCTGTGGTGAAATCGAGTTTTATTTTGGAAAGTTTGAAACAAAAATCGATTTTGTTTTCTGTTTCCAATCGTGTGAGTGAAATCGAGTTTCCAATGGATGAGTGAAATCGAGTTTCCAAATCAATGAGTGAAATGGAAAGCATGTTATATATGCCGAAATCGATTTTGTTCTATGTGGTGAACTGGGTTTTTTGTCCTAATCGATGATTGCTTCAAAATGTTCAATCAATTCCTAAATTAAATGATTTTGTTTCCATCACAGAGCATGACCGAATTCAACTATCCAAGCCATATTTTCTTTTTCTTGACATTAATTTTGGAAAGTCATGGAAGGTATGAAATCTAAGCCAAGTTATAGATTATAGACACAAGATCATGTTTTCAAATCGTTATGCATAGGGCTAAAAAGGTAATTTGTTATCATTTAGCCTGTCCATTCAGAACAGTTAACAAACAACCATATTTCATTCTGCACTACATCATACAGAGCCTCTCAACCATTCCGACCTCTCAACCATTCAGCATCAAACCATTCAGCAACTACCAAACAGCCCCTAAAACTCTACAAAAATGACACTAATCCGAAGAATCTAAGTTAAATTGTAGCCAAATCAACATTTTGGCAATTAATCTAGAATTAAAAAAAATCACGGAATTCTAGTTCTCAGATGCTATTTGTACCTTCATAGTGTTTTGCGATGATAGTTCAATATTGTATTATATTGTGGTCTCACTGGTATCACAAAAACAGCTCGTTAAGAAAGATCAAAAAGAAACTATGCAAGTAGTAGTTTGTACCTGTATCCCCATTCATTGTCATACCACGATACAAGTTTCACAAAGTTATCATTCAAAGCAATTCCAGCCTTGGCATCGAAGATGCGTGATCTGCTGTCACCAATGAAGTCTGTGGATACACCATCTTCTTCAATATATCCCAAAATACCCTTCAACTTACCTTCTGATTCCTCTCTGAAAGAATCCCAAAAGTTACTTTAAGATATATCGCTACAATTTACAAGAATTTGATCTTACATAGTAATTGATTAAACAACACTTGCTTAATAGGAGCCTTGATCTGCTCATAAGCAGCCTTCTTCTCAAGTCTAACGGTCAAGTCGACAACTGAGACATCTACGGTTGGCACACGGAAGGACATTTTGGTCAATTTGCCATCAAGGACTGGCAACACTTTGCCAACAGCCTACACAAACAGAAAGTAAAACTAGCACCCAAGTCTTGCTTAACCAACATGACATAATTAACCGCTTTTTTATGTACATAATAACCATTGTTCGTATGTTGAAGCCTTCGATGATAAAGTGATCAAACTAGCCAATAGGTCCAAAATGTGAGAAATAGTCACCACCCATGTGGTTTTCATTTTAGTGATCCCATGAGATGCAGTAGGAGGTACACTTTTCATCAAAATATTATGTCTTTCAGTTGGTTGTTAGTTAGTTTTATGAAGTTTAAATGGGAGCTTCAAAAAGTTGTACAAATATTATGAAGTTGTATTTTTAAGAGATTTTAAGAACACAGGGTAATTTTGTTTTTTTTTTTTTTAATACAGTAAAGATTTGGCACACTTAAATAGCTATACTCAAATCAATATGTGCAATTGTCTGCTTATGACTGAATTCTATTTATAAGAAATCAATCTATTTATACCTTGTGATGTGAGAAATATTTCTTTTGTTATAAAAACTCAGAAAATACCCTTAGACCAGATAGAGTCAACAAGCAAGTATACTTGTCGAAACTATGTCGCCTATTCAAGTAATAAAGTGGTCGTAAAACCGAATATCGTCCTCAGGGATTGAACTAAAAAGTTGTCCACAAAAGTGTGTTAAAAGAAGAGATTTCAGATGGCGAATTTGGAGAAAATATCTTTGGATTGGTTGGTTACTTTGAACTTTGAACAAGATTTAAAAGAAGCATGGGTGTAAGACTTGGGATGGGATCTTAATACAAATTTCTATAGGTTCATGCTGCAGGAATGCTGTAGCATGCTTCTGGTAACAACAAGTTTTATTATTTGTTATGAAAGTATTCCTCTCGGACTTTCATCATGTCTTTATAAACTAGTTTTCAACCCACATGTCTGTGTGATATTCAACCTAGTAAAATAATTCGATGTGATTTTCAAAACATATGGACTAATAAATTTCTTTATTATAATTTGGTCTTTTGCACCAAATCCCATATCACTAAGTAAAAGTATGACTAGTGCCTTATCTCTAAGTGCACCTCATTTTAATCTCAACTAATGTTTTACCATATGAGACTCAATCAATTTTAAGGAATGACAACAACAATGATATTAGTCAAAAAGTAATTTTCTCAAACCTACTTCTTATGTCATTCGAAATTGACGTGCTTATCATGGCTCGTATCCAAGACCATGGCACTTTAATATCTCATACGATAATCCATTTGGTAAGAAGTTTTAAAAAGACAAATACTTAAGATGAAATAATAAAAACCATTGTTACCAAAAGTTACCTACTTCCTTTTAATCAAAAATCCCATCTTTTGTCCCACACCCAAGCTAATGGAATTAGCTACTCATAACGGAATTAAGATGCAAATAATTATAAGAAAGCATAATAAATTGCAGGGAATGTAAGACGATAAAATAAATTGCGAGAAATAAAAGACGATAATATAAAGTGCGATAAAAGTAAATCTAAATTAACCGAAAGCGATAAATTGCAAGGAAAGTAAAGGATGATGGTCGATACTTGAAGTAAAGACCTTAATGCAAATGTAACAGAAATTAAAGACGGAATTTAAATGACTATAAGTAAAGATGCAAGTAAAAGAAAAACTTTTGAAATGAAGAACAGTCTTTGAATTGCTGTAGCAATTCAACAGAAAGCTTTGAGTTTCCGGAAAATAATACTTAGATTGATTTCAAGAAGAAGAAGTTTTGAAAGGAGAACACAACTATTCAGTAATTGTGGGATACTGAAATGTCTTGCCCAAGCTCTCTATTTATAGGAGAGATGGGAGGACCAAAAGTATCAAATAAGCTAACTTCTTTAGAGTTTAATTATATAATTAAACAATAAACTAATAATAAATAGTAGTTGCTTGCAAAGGATGACAATCCAAGTTGATGTGGTACTCAAAAGTCAAAAATCAGAGTATTTCAACATACACTAGTGGGTAAAGGAATATTTAATAGCTAAAAATTCCTCCTTCCACTAGTTAGCTTCTCTTATAAGCTTCCTTCCTTTTTTCTGCAGTTTTCTCCCATTGCTGCAGCAGTCTCCTTTTTGCAAACAATCTATATATAACAAAAAAAAAAACTATAATTAGTACCATTTTTATATAAAACAAGTTCATCACAATTCCAAAACTCCATTTGACACAAAGATACACAAAGATAGATATTTTGACACAATTTGGGATACTTTTAACATAAATCCTATCTAAACACGACATTTCGATGTGTAAAAAGCACTAAATAATAGTGCTTATCACCACCCTCAAACAAAACATTTGCTTGTCCCCAAGCAAGAAAAAGAAAGAAAAAATAGAAAATTACTAAGTATTCCTAATAACATGTACTAGATCATCATGATAGCGGATACGTCAAAAATGAAACAAAAAGCTTATCGTAAATTTTAACTAACATACACATATTCAATCCATGTAAATTGACTATAAGCTAGCTTCATATTCTTTTTGTAATGGCTCACGCTTTCTTGACACAAATCATTTGGGCTTTTTGATTGGGTTCTCTTTTTGGCTTATTTTTCACTCCCATTGCCTTTTTCTCTCAAAATGCAACAACAAAATTTTAAAATTTTGACACTTTTTGTGCTCTTTTGTTGTGCATACACCTTATCCCTATGAGATATTTGTGGCGTTTTCTATGAATATCACATTATGGTACACCTACTTCTATGGAGTATTTTGGTGTTTTTTCGGAGATAACTCGATGTGTATGTGCGTCACAATTTTGGCCATGGAAGATACCCTACCACCCTCAAACAAAACTTTTAAATGTCCTCATTGGAATTGGTGGTTGGGTTTCGATGAATTTGATGGCAACAAAATGAAATGGCCTTTTGGGTATATGAAATGGCCAAAATCACTTTTGTATCAACAAGAAAGCGGACCAATATTTTTATCACTGAGCATCTACGAAGCTAGTTCTAGAAAACAACACTTTTTAAATATGTCATGAAAACCACAAAAATTTACAAAAAGATTTAACTTTTAACCATTTATCATATCATGACTTTCTAACATGCAACCTATAATTATATATAAAAACGATATCCCAAATTAACACATAAAAAATGATTTTTTTTTTAGAAAATGGAGTTTAAAGGAACGTGGTAAACCTGCCCTACTCGGAAAGAGTAGGCCCCAAGTCTGCTGCTCCATTTGCTGCAGCACCAGATGCTGCAGCCTCCTCCCGGACAGCTCCTGTCTTCATTATCTCCACCTCGGATAGCAACTCCTTGTTGCGCTTCATCATTGCCTTCAGTTCTTTCGATGGTGTCTTCCTTGCACTCTTTCCAGCCTCTGTTCGCCATATCATCAGTTTGGTGATGCCGGCGGTTTTCTTGCGCTTCTTTCCAGCTCTTATCGTTCTCACCAACTCTTGGTGTTTTTCTTTCCACTTATGCTTATATACATTCCTCATCACTTCCTTTGCCTCATCACTTCCCCGGCAACGGCGCCAAAAACTTGATGTGAGAAATATTTCTTTTGTTATAAAAACTCAGAAAATACCCTTAGACCAGATAGAGTCAACAAGCAAGTATACTTGTCGAAACTATGTCGCCTATTCAAGTAATAAAGTGGTCGTAAAACCGAATATCGTCCTCAGGGATTGAACTAAAAAGTTGTCCACAAAAGTGTGTTAAAAGAAGAGATTTCAGATGGCGAATTTGGAGAAAATATCTTTGGATTGGTTGGTTACTTTGAACTTTGAACAAGATTTAAAAGAAGCATGGGTGTAAGACTTGGGATGGGATCTTAATACAAATTTCTATAGGTTCATGCTGCAGGAATGCTGTAGCATGCTTCTGGTAACAACAAGTTTTATTATTTGTTATGAAAGTATTCCTCTCGGACTTTCATCATGTCTTTATAAACTAGTTTTCAACCCACATGTCTGTGTGATATTCAACCTAGTAAAATAATTCGATGTGATTTTCAAAACATATGGACTAATAAATTTCTTTATTATAATTTGGTCTTTTGCACCAAATCCCATATCACTAAGTAAAAGTATGACTAGTGCCTTATCTCTAAGTGCACCTCATTTTAATCTCAACTAATGTTTTACCATATGAGACTCAATCAATTTTAAGGAATGACAACAACAATGATATTAGTCAAAAAGTAATTTTCTCAAACCTACTTCTTATGTCATTCGAAATTGACGTGCTTATCATGGCTCGTATCCAAGACCATGGCACTTTAATATCTCATACGATAATCCATTTGGTAAGAAGTTTTAAAAAGACAAATACTTAAGATGAAATAATAAAAACCATTGTTACCAAAAGTTACCTACTTCCTTTTAATCAAAAATCCCATCTTTTGTCCCACACCCAAGCTAATGGAATTAGCTACTCATAACGGAATTAAGATGCAAATAATTATAAGAAAGCATAATAAATTGCAGGGAATGTAAGACGATAAAATAAATTGCGAGAAATAAAAGACGATAATATAAAGTGCGATAAAAGTAAATCTAAATTAACCGAAAGCGATAAATTGCAAGGAAAGTAAAGGATGATGGTCGATACTTGAAGTAAAGACCTTAATGCAAATGTAACAGAAATTAAAGACGGAATTTAAATGACTATAAGTAAAGATGCAAGTAAAAGAAAAACTTTTGAAATGAAGAACAGTCTTTGAATTGCTGTAGCAATTCAACAGAAAGCTTTGAGTTTCCGGAAAATAATACTTAGATTGATTTCAAGAAGAAGAAGTTTTGAAAGGAGAACACAACTATTCAGTAATTGTGGGATACTGAAATGTCTTGCCCAAGCTCTCTATTTATAGGAGAGATGGGAGGACCAAAAGTATCAAATAAGCTAACTTCTTTAGAGTTTAATTATATAATTAAACAATAAACTAATAATAAATAGTAGTTGCTTGCAAAGGATGACAATCCAAGTTGATGTGGTACTCAAAAGTCAAAAATCAGAGTATTTCAACATACACTAGTGGGTAAAGGAATATTTAATAGCTAAAAATTCCTCCTTCCACTAGTTAGCTTCTCTTATAAGCTTCCTTCCTTTTTTCTGCAGTTTTCTCCCATTGCTGCAGCAGTCTCCTTTTTGCAAACAATCTATATATACACAAAAAAAAAACTATAATTAGTACCATTTTTATATAAAACAAGTTCATCACAATTCCAAAACTCCATTTGACACAAAGATACACAAAGATAGATATTTTGACACAATTTGGGATACTTTTAACATAAATCCTATCTAAACACGACATTTCGATGTGTAAAAAGCACTAAATAATAGTGCTTATCACCTTGGCAGCTACAATGCTGTTGGGAATGATGTTGAAAGAAGCAGCTCTTCCACCTCTCCAGTCCTTTGATGATGGACCATGACCATCAACAATCTTGAGTGGTTGAAATGTGGGATCTAGGTTTACGCTTTGTTAAACCCTTCGAGCTTTGTCCACTTCGATTGAGCATTGTTTTACATGGTTTGATTTCCACTATCCAGAAGAACTTAGGAAAAATGCACCATTTAGGGGAATGTTTCTATGAAGGCGCCAAAATGCATGGGTGGGATAAAGAACTTGAGAGTATGTTTTACGGGGACGATAAGGTCCTTTATAAGAGATATAATAATTCTTTAGAGTTGTTTTCTCAGAACGTTGATTATGCGACTGAGCTTGAAATCAGCGTCATGTTGGGACTCGTCCAATTTTTTGACGATAAAATGGTGTCTTTTTCTAACTTAGCTCTAATAGGTAAGCATTTTACTTAACTTTTATGTTTCTGTTATGAATAATTGTTTTTAAGCATCATCTTTTGTGTAGCATTTAAATGGTTTATACACATCCAATATTTTTTTTAATTGATGTGGAAGCCGCTGTGGAAGGCCCGGAGACAGTTGCGCTGATCTACCTCCCATTGATGGGGCAGGTGTTAGGATTATGTGCGAGACAGTAACGGGGTTATCGTGTCCAATGTTATAAGACACTAGTAGGTCACACTGCTGCACACCAAAATGAGAATGTTTGGATTAAGGGAAATAATTAATTGGTTAATTAATTATTTAGAGAGAAAAAGAAATAAATAATTAGTTTGATTATTTATAATCAATTAATCAGTTAGATTAATTAGTTGGATAATTATGGAAGTTATTTCAGAGATAATTACCAAGAATTATATATGGAATCAAACACTGCTTGTTTTGTCCATATAAATAAAGGGTTTAGGGTATCAGTTGATTGATTGATTCGGTTAAAAAACCCAGAAAACTCTCTCTCTCTCCCTCTCCCAAAACCGGCGCCAGAATCCAGTTAGGAGGAAGGTTTGCGTTTTGTTTTCGGGTAATCCTCGGTGGTGGTCTAGCAACTCTCTCAACCGGTGCCAGTAGCGGTGTACCCCTTACTTGCGTTTCAGAGTTGTTGTTCGCAAAAAGTAATCCACTGAAACACCCTTAATTGTATCTGTATGGTTTAGGATTGGATCCTCGATTGGGAATCGGGTTTTTTTTGTTATCCGCTGTGCATGTTCTTGTATCCCTCGATTCCCAACAGCAGGGACACCCAATGTGGAAGGCGGCAATGATGTACCTCCACTCAATGCACAAGAAGCGGTCATAAATCGTGCACGCGCTCGTATCGAGCAATACATACCTGAAGTGCTTGCGGGCATGGGATGTCTCCATTACTGCGCCAGTGACGATGGGTGGCGGGATATATCTTATAAGACGCAAACGACCGAGGGGATTGATAAGATGAAGTATTGGGCTCTAATGGCTATTTATGGAGAGTATCACGGCATCCACCGTGAACATGCATCTGCTATTCAAAAGGAGCTCATGGACCCAATCTTCAATAACTTTATAGAAAAAGTTAGAGAGGTTTTACCCTAAATGACGTATAAATCTCAATATGGTATCTTTAAATAGACTCTAATGTTGATTGGAATATTTTTTACTTAGAAACTTGTTGCAAGACATTATCTAAATCAAAGATATTCCGAGCAACATTAGAGTCTAGTTAAAGATACTACATTAAGATTTATATATCATTTAGGGTAAAATCTCTCTAACTTTTTCTATAAAGTTATTGAAGATTTGGTCCATGAGCTCCTTTTGAACAGTAGATGCATGTTCACGGTGGATGCTGTGATACTCTCCATAAATAGCCATTAGAGCCCGATACTTCATCTTATCAATCCACTCGGTTGTTTGCGCCTTGTAAATTATATCTCGCCACCGATTGTCACTGGCGCAGAAATGGAGACATCCCATGCCTGCAAGCACTTCAGGTATGTATTGCTCGATACGAGCGCATGCATGATTTATGACTGCTTCTTGTGCATTGGGTGGAGGTACATCATTGCCGCTTTCCACATTAGGTGGCGCTGCCCCACCAATGGAAGATAGATCAGTGCCAGCTGCCTCCGAGCCTTCCACAGAGGCCTCCACGTCATTTAAAAAAATATTGGATGCGTATAAACCATTTAAATGCCACACAAAAGATGGTGCTTAAAGACAGTTGTTCACAACAGAAACATAAAAGTTAAGTAAAATGCTTACCTATTAGAGCTAACTTAGAAAAAGACACTATTTTATCGTCAAAAAATTGGACGATTCCCAACATGACGTCGATTTCAATCTCAGTCGCATAATCAACGTTCTGAAAAAACAACTCTAAAGAATTATTATACCTCTTACAAAGAACCTTATCGTCCCCGTAAAGCATACTCTCAGATTCTTTGTTCCACCTATGCATTTTGGCGCCTTCATAGAAACTTGCCCCCAAATGGTGCATTTTCGCTAAGTTATTCTGAATAGTGGTGCATGCTTGTTGAGAGTTTCCACCTCCGGCGCCTTCTAGCCAAAACATAGTAAACAAGAATCAAAACATAACCAAAGAACCCTAAGGGTGCGTTTGGTTCACAAATTTCAGAGTACAAAACCAAAATTAAACCTTAAATCAACCCATGTAAAACAACATAAACAAATAAAACAACGCTCAACCGAAGGGTACAAAGCTCGAAGGGTTTAACAGAGCGAAATAAAAGCATAAACCTAGATCCTACATTCTGTATTGGTGTGTCTGTGGTGGAAACAAGACCAAAGTCTAAACCAAATGATTCAAAGTTATAACTTGGAGCATTATGGAAAGAAATCTAAGAAATAGAGCTTACATTCAGGCGGTGGAGTGGCCGGTAGGAGGTCGACGGCTGGAGGGGTGTGAAATCTGAAATCAAGAAAGAGAGGCGGGTGTTTGAAGTGTAGTGAAAAGGTGAATTCCTGAGTTTTAGGGTTAAAATAGAAAGTTTATAATTAACCCTCAATCTTTGAAAAAGTTAGCAAAAGTAACACCAACACTTTCTGTTAAAAAAATTGGCTTTAAAAAGTTAGGTCGGGTTCGGGGCTAAAAATCGTGCCCCTACAAAATAGGAAATCTTGAAACTAAGAATTTAAAGAAAAATCCAAACCCAGGTTGCGATTCGGCCCATTTGAATACGCCGAATGCCGATTTCCAATCGTCTTGTTGAAGAAGGTGACCAATAAAGGAGATTGTGGGAGATGGGTATCGTGTTACAAGTTTGATCGTGGACGAGGGAACAGAAAACTTTGTCGTAGGTCGGACTTTTGCGATAAGCATGTCGATGTTGGGTGTTTCTTGATTGGAAAGTGTGTTGTCGGTGAACGAATTCGAATGATTATGAGCGAAATATGTTGAGGCAGGAATCACGTGAGATCCAATAGGATGGGAGAGTAGTAGGAGTGTTCAAAAGAACCGAAAAACTGAACCGAATCATATGACCCGAAACCGAGAAAACCGATACCCGAGCAAAGATAACTAGGGTCCCAAGATTAGAGCTTTTGGACCAGATCGGGTAGGACTTGATTTAGGTAGGAGGATAGCATACAATGATCAAGCCCGATCCGATCTGGCTAAGATTGTGTTAACAAATAGGTTTTTGATAGAAATAGGTTTTTAATATTGAGATTAACATATGAAAACTTATGGCCATCTAGAGGCCTGTTTGTTAACAGTTTTACGAGCTTAATGAAACTCACGACTAATTCGGTTAGCTATACATGACTTCAGAGTTTTTTTGTTCTTTCTAAACCTGCCCTCCATTTAACAAACTCTCTATCTCGTATATGAAAAGATCATCTCAAACAAAAAACCATCAAATCTACACAGGCAAATTAATCAACACAATTACCTTTATACATAGAGGACTTAATGCAAACTCAATCAAACGGCTCTAATTGTGCATTTGTGCTTGAAAAATTGTTTTCCATAGGAGGTATCATTTGTGGGTTTACGCGTATCCTAACACAACGGGCCTAATATAACAAACTTAAGACGGTTAATATTTACCTCGTAAATTGTTGTATACAGTGTTGTTTTAATGAATCAAAATATTACCTGATAAGATACGTGATAGTGTTAAATCTTACCAACTGTAAACACTTACCGGGTAAATGGTCAAGTAAATAGTCTCTACGTTGTCAGTTATTAATGGACAAATATCTAACTTTGACAAAACAACAACAACATCCTAGTAATCATCTTTTATTTTTTTGAAAAGGCAACCAAAATTCATTAACAACTAGCGAGAGGAGAGAAATCAAACATTACAAGGTTTTGATACAGTTAGACGGAGAATGTCTCCACATAATTGGGATTTTTTCATTCCCATTACACCTAGCCAAAACCCATCTAAACGAGTTTTCAATGATAAGATCATGAATAGTGTCTTTACAGAGAAAGGGGGGGGGGGGGGGGATTTGTCAAAACCGCACTTATTTTGGAAATGCCACAAAGTGTAACAGCTTGTGTAGATCATTGCTTCAAGAGTTTTTCTCACCTTCGTATGACCGATAATTTTTACTCCAGAAAGCATCGATTCCAACGACCTACTTCCCGGAATAGAGAAGGACCACCATATTTCGAGGAATCTCCAGACCTCTTGCGCGATTTGGCACTCGAAAAACAGGTGCTGCAACGTTTCTGTTGTCTCTCCGCACACCGAACACATTACCGACTTGATGTCTATGTTTCGCTTGACCAGGTTTTCACGGATTGGGAGTATGTACTCGCCACATGAAAATGTTAATTTGAGATGGGACCATCTCGTTCCATGACGTTTCCTTATCGCCAACTCCTAGTAATGCTTTTTCAATAAGACAACGTAGAGATATAACTAACTGAAAAAAGACCATTGGAGGATATCATCCGGACCCAACTGTCCGGTTAATTTATCATTCAACGAGCATTCCCGAATAGCCTCTCTTAATTGCCCGATTTCCTTAGCCTCTCTACCGTTGCGAATAGGTCTTCTCCAAGACCAGTGACCGCCATCCTTAATTCGGTCCGCAACCATCACCTGCTTTACATTCTCGAGCGCGAAAAGTCTTGGAAGACGATATGCTAAAGTGCGAGAGTCTTTCCATGGTTCGGTCCAGAAGTGAGTTTTAAGACCGTTCCCTATCTGCTTCGAGAAAAGATCTTCCAATTGAATATCAAGAATCCTTAGAGATTTTAAGACAACAATAACACTGCCCCAAGAGCCACCACTGTTGTAACTCCCTTGAAATGCAACTTCAATCATCTTGTATGGTTGAAGTTGCATTTAAGAAAAAAGATGAATAAACATACCATGTGAAATATAAAACATTGAAGTTACATTTAACAAAAAGAGGAATAAACAAACCATATGAAATAAAAAACATTGAAGTTACGTTTAACAACCATGTGAAATAAAAAACATTGATGTTACATTTAAGAAAAAACATGTAAAAATAAAAAAACGTTGATGTTTTGTTGGGGTGGTTATCACTTCGTGGCCTTGTGCGAGAAATCTAAGGTTCGAACCCATGGAACCTGATGTTTTATTTAGGCTGTGTTTGGCAAACATAAGCTAGCTTATAAGCTAGTTCATCCAAACATGTACCAGGAAGCTAGCTTTTTGAAACGCTGCTTTGGGGAGCTTATTGTAGCTTTTTTTTCCAATTATACTCTTATTAATATAAATTATTAAATTCAAATATACCTTTTTTGGTCATTTTACATACTCATAGGCTAGTTTTTGCCAAACATAATTTGTTCAACAGCTAGCTTGTCAGCTACTAGCAAGCTTATCAATCAACAGCTAGCTTATCAGCTATCCGCTAGCTTATAAGCTACGCTTGCCAAACATAGCCTTAGTTGACCTCTTCGGGCCAAAGTCAACGGACGTGCATTCCTCCATCTTTACAAAGCCCACGAAGACGCCATTAACGAAGCCCGATTAGTCCTCTTCCCGGTCTTCAAAGACCTCTCCTATCGAAAACCCGTCTTTCGTCTCGAGATATCGACATCATCATCGTCAACTGCAGCGGAATGGGGTGTTGCGCTAGCCGGCGACATGGCGGGAAACCTCTTAAAAGTTCACGAAAACTCAAACGCGGTGATTCTTAGCACGGAAAATTTATCGAGCGGTTGGTACGCGGGTAGAATCCGGTGGATGATGGTCCTCAATTGTGTCTTCCGATCGGGCGGTGCTGCCATTCTGATCACCAACAGAAAATCCACCAGAAATATTTCCAAACACAGGTTACTTTTTTATTCTCTAAGAACACAAGGCGCGTTCGACGATAAGGGTTACAATTCGGCAATCCAAGAAGGCTTCACCGGGGTTACTCTTCGGAAAGACGTGTGGCACGTGGCGGGAGAGTTTGTAACACCCCAAAAATTGGAGCAAACAAAAACCTTCTTTTACGAAAGGTGTTAGTACAAATTACGCCAAAGCGTGAGCTCTTCCCAAAAATGGGGTATAAAGTAAGGTACAATTACAATGTTTGTAACTTAAATGCAGCGGTATGATAACCAACAAGTCCAATTCCTAACAAGGAAAAAGACTAAAAAGAAAGGGTTATCAGTTCTACTATCGGCTCGTGGTCTAAACGACCGGTCTCTTCACACGATTCCCCAAGCTCACTCTAAACCCAAGCCTTTACTTTAGAACGGCGTCCCTAGTACCTGAGAGACACATCGACACCAAACAAGTGTTAGGCTAAAGGAGCCTAGTGAGTTGTACAAATAATACCATGCATGAAGCATATATTAAGACATGCGAGATATACAAGATTATACTAACAATATAAACAACATGTTAAACCGGTTTATTATTTTATCTTCGGAAACAGTGGGCGCGACCCACTTCTACCAACCAATGCCCCGACATTCACTAATTCCAAACACCTCGATGTCCCGAATTTAGCATGGCAACATCATCCGAGGCCCGCGCACCAAGGAGCAACCCGAGGGCCGGCGACATAGGGGCATTCCTATTTCAGAACCTCCCAAGACTGTTTGGTGTGGACACATTGCGTTGGTTCGTCCATGTTATTATCTCATAAGATCGTGATACGGAATTTAGCATCGTGTCACGTCCATGTTGTTATCATATAAGATCGTGATACGGAATTTAGCATCGTGTCACGTCCATGTTGTTGCATACAAGACCTCGATACTGAATTTAGCATAGCATCTCGTCCACATCCTTTACATACAAAACCTCGACACTGAATTTAGCATAGCGTCATTTATAGAGGTACATACCGAGGGTCTCAAGCCCTTTACATCATTTTACATATGTCGACATATTCGGATATCAAATCCCATTTATATAATTTCATGGCACACATATTTCCAAGTGTTCCACATAAGCACATTCATCCTACAATTTCATGGATTCAACATATACGGTAATCATATACAATATTCTACCACATGTATTCACCCATATAATCCAAATCATTCATGTAGGCATAAATCATCATACGTTTCATGAAAGCCTTAAACTCGACATGATAAATAGTTTATACCAAAATCACATTCATCCACAAAATCAAGCAAGAAATGGAAAATCATCAAGATGATGTGCTCTCAGTTTTAACAAAATGGTTTTAACAACTCACCTTAGGGTTTGTACCCAAAACCCCCAAATCCTCCGATTTAGGTCAAATACGAGAACGAACCTAGAATCAAGTAAATAGAACCTTAGGTTAGTTTCATAACTCCTATTACATAGATTAACCAACCTCAAATGGTTTAGATGAAGCTTACCTAGCCAAATCTTGAACAAACCCTAGATGAAGAACACTTTGCAACGATGGTGATTCGAGGTTGTGGTAGGCGGAGAAGATGAAGCCATGGAAGTCTCCACCCTCCAAACTAGTATATCTAGCCTCCAACACTTCTCAAAACATGAATTCCACCTAAAACAATACTAGATCTAAGCCAAGTATGGAAGAAAAGGTTTGGAGATGAAAAACCCCCAAATCGAAGCTTAAACTCGAAGGAGATGAAGAGATTACTTACACCAACGTTTTATAACTCCAAAATACTTGAAATCCATTGATGTAGTCTTGAAGAGCTCGAAAAACCGAGAAGATAGCAAAAAGAATCGGGAGAAACGGAGTTCGGATGAGAAAGATATGCCCAAATGAAGAAAGAGGGGTTTTTAACCCGATTCGGACTGACAGACACCTAGCGGTCGCTAGGTGTCTTAGCTAGCGATCGCTAGCCTTAGAAAGACAAACAGAAAGTTGATTTTGATCGCTAGCGATCGCTAGGGTGAGGCCTAGCGGTCGCTAGCACCTGTGCACTCTTATTTCGGCCATAACTTCTTCGTTATAGCTCCGATTTCGATTCCGGAAGAACCGTTGGATTCGTATTTCAATTTCCCATCCAACAAGACTATAAAATATAAGTTTTGATCAAAAGTCCTATTTTTCATATTTTCTTAAAAGTTCTAAAGCCCGAAAATTACGGGTGTTACAGAGTTACTCCGGTCGAGCTTTCGGATCATGTGTTCTTCGATCCTTCCGTTGGAAGAGAAGATCCCATACGGGTTCTTGGTGCTTACAAAGAAATTCTTTAATCAATCGTCCGAGATTTACGTAAAGAATTTCGGAAAGGTGATACAGCATTACTGCCGACCGGCATCGGGGAAGCCGGTGATAATGGAGATAGCAAAGAATTTGAAGTTAATAGAGGAGGAAATTGAAGCTCCATTGATGACATTACATAGGTTTGGAAACCAGTGTTCTTCTTCATTATGGTATGAGTTGGCTTATATGTTTTGGGGGGGTTTGCAGGTTGGAATGAGGAGTGGGTCTAAGGCTTTGTTTGGCAAGCATAAGCTAGTCCATCCAAACATGTACCAGGAAGCTAGCTTATCAGCTAGCTTTTTGAAACGCTACTTTGAGTAGCTTATGAGGAGCTTATTGTAGCTTTTTCCAATTATACCCTTATTAATATTAATTATTAAATTCAAATATACCCTTTTTGGTCATTTTACATACTCATAAGGTAGTTTTTGCCAAACATAATTTGTTCAACAGCTAGCTTATCAGCTACTAACAAGCTTATCAATCAACAGCTAGCTTATCAGCTATTCGCTAGCTTATCAGCTACCAGCTAGCTTATAAGCTACGCTTGCCAAACATAGCCTAAATGTAACAGTTTGATATGGGGAGTGTAACAGGCCCATTATAGATGAGGCCCAAAAAGGCTCATGGGCTGGTTGTATTCATAGTTATCCTGTTTAAGTGTTTATATATATTGGTGTAGGATGTGGAAACCAAAAAAAAAAAGGTGAAAGTATTGTCTTTTTTTAACTGTAAATCACAATAACAAAGGAAACAAAAGTTACCAGTCTTATTAAAATATCCTAATTTATTTTTATAATAAAATTTAATTAATGGGTATATATAATTTTATAAATAATTTTTAAAAATTAAAATTTTTTTATCTTCTTTCATTTCTTTCCTTTTTCTCTCACAAACGAAAGAAAAGTTAGAAGGAAAATCCACCTTGTTTTTTCCTCAATTATTTCCTTTTCCTCAAAAATTCGAAAACATAACATTTTATTCGTTTCCTCCTACTTTTCCTATCTTCCCATTCCTTTCCCATAGTAGAACTCAAGAACATAGCGTTAGAGGAGCCATTAGCTATTTAAATTAGTATGTATATATATATATGCAATGTGATGCAAAACATCTTAAGCTATTAAAAGAATTTTGATCGAAGAACGTCGAATTTGAGAAAAATGTTAAACTGGCCGACGATTTGATAGAAGCAATGAAGAAAGTTGAGTCTATTTCAAATCCTATAAAACTTTAATTAATCAATCGTCCCTAAAAAATAAAATAAAAAAGTAATTTTTAATAAATTAGAAAAAGATTGAGTCTATTTGAAAACTTTTCCTTACTTAAGACTTACTTTAACATACAAATATAATCATCTGTAAATTAATTAGTGACCATCTCCTCATCTATGTCAATGTTACAAGAAAATCGATGCATATATACAATGTGAATTTCACGTTGTGAAAGACCCACTAATACAAAAAGTCACACCAAAAATATGATTGTAGGCCTTCTATTAGAATGTTTTTTTTTTCTCTCTAGAAGCCGTTGCCTATTCACTTATACCATTCTATAGGATTAAGTTCACGTGAGATCAAACATTTTTCGTGAGACCGGTGAAACCAACATATTTTACATGAAACTTCACAGAAAAACATTTGTGAAGGTAAAAAAAAATTGAACATTCATCGTTAAAACATACTAAAAAACACTATCGAAAAAAATATTCCAAAAAGAGGTAAAAAAAAATGAAACCTTCACAGCATTTTCCTTTGTGAAGGTTTGCATTATATGTATGTAACCTTCACAGAATTTGAGCTGTGAAGGTTTCGTTTTTTCACCTTGTTTTGGATTTTTTTTTGCATCGAAAGTGATTTTTAGGTCTGCGTATTCAAGTTTTATGTACATTCACGGTGTTTTTTTGTGAAGTTTCATACATTACGTATTGATATCACGCAGTCTCATGAAAACAGTTTGGTCTCACATGATCCTAAGTCAACATTTTATATCCTCGTAACTAAAAGATTCACATGTGCATATTTGTCGGACATAACTCTCATAAAATTCTGTATAAATATTGCAAGATAATTTAGCCATACATTAGGCGATATTTTCTACTTGTAAGTTATATAAAATTTACTACTATATTATAGTAGAATAATTATAAGCCATTTATGTATTTTGTTAATAGTATTAAAAGGGATAAATTTACGTATAAACTTACGTGAGACCAATATATTTTTGTAAGACCTGTGAGACTAATTTTTTACATTTAAAACTTCATAATAAATCATTGTGAAGATAAGAAAATTTACAAACCTTCATAGCAAAACATTGTGAAGTTTCAAGTGTAAATGTTTAAACTGATGGGTCTCACAAAAATATGTTGATCTCATATGATCCTGGGTTGGTATTAAGGTTAGTGGTTTAATATTGTTTGTATTAATGAAAATGAATCTTTTTTACTCTAATAAAATTTATTAGTATATGATAGCTCAAAAATAAAGAGACAGTAATCTTTTTATTGTAAACATTTTGTTACTAGATTATACCGGATAACGGAAATTTTTAATTTTCTATTTTTATCATTATAAAATTTATTAGTAGATTATAGAAAAATACCATGTTAAGAAAACTAAACGAATTTAGATTGAAGAATTTTGGGTCTTTAAATTTTTGTAATATGATTTTTTAGCTCCCAAGGTCAAAATGTTTGTGTTCCGCCATTTTTAACTAAAACACGAATAAAAAGATCATGTGAAATAAAAAAAAAATGAAGTCATACTTATAAAAAAACATGTAGATAATTTGGTCTCCATTTTGTTGTATGTTTGGTGTGTAGGCTTAGTTTAAGTGAGAATAAAAGTTATGATAAGAAGAATAAGAAAAAAAAAATATTCATTCTTAGATGCATGCATGTTAGAATTAATGAGATGCATCGAGATGTGTATTAAGATATACTAAATCAATTTCTATATCAAGCACAATTTATACAGTAGGATAAGATTAAAAATGATCAAGGGTTCAAATCCCGTTTATAAAATTCTATGTTTGGGCGTGTATATATTGATTTTATTGTTGGTAATCTACTTTTTTTTAACCAAAAAATTCAACTTTGCATGGGTTAATTTGGCTTTTCAACATGTTAGTGGTTTCAATATCATCAAAAGTAAAAAGGGTTAATAATTTTTTTTTTGGAAGGGTATCTAAGACTTTACTCCAACTAATTCAGGCATGGTTCATTGATAACTAAAAGCATGATCTTTCGAGTTCATCCTCAATGGCCACAATCTGGAGTGTCTGGATTCGAACCTAGGATAGAAGGGTTAACCAGTACGCTATAGTCATAGCCTTATGATTAAAAAAGGGTCTATGAGTTATTTTGTTACATTTGCTAGATACAAACTTTATATATACTTCAATAAGATATTAATTTTTAAAAAATTGCAAATATTGAAATCTAAAATTTATGTAACTTTTAGGAAATACTTAAATGGAGAATTATTGCATTTCTTTTAAGAAGATAAAATATTATTTAAAGTTTTAAATGGTATTATTATGGTATGTATGATGTCAAGTTTCAGGCTGGTTTTGTTTGATGATTTTGATTTTTTATAACATATTTTCAATCTAAATCACAAGCTTTAAAGAGTTCATCGGATTTTATAGATAAACAACATCAGAAGTAAGATCATCTTTAATAGCTTTTTTAAAATAAAAAGTTAAAATTCAAAATCCTCAAAAAATAAATAAATTACATTTAGCTCTAACAACTTTTTTATGTCACGTGAACTTCCATCAGCTTAATTAACAGGGTGTTTAGGATTGCTTAATTAAAAAAAATATTTATTCTTCAAAACATAAATATGTTAAGAGTAAGTTTTGACGTTACCAAGTGAATTCTTAACAATAAATACGGCTTATGTAAAACAATCGTAAATAATATCACATGTCACGTACAAAGTACTCCGTGTTTTTATATTTATATATAGTATGTTATAGTACTACACATTATATTTAATGTCTTTATATTTATATATAGCATGTTATAGTACTACACATTATATATTTAATGTCTTGAGCTGAATTGTCCTACTATACATACAATTACACATAATGCATATATAAAGAGAAAAAGAAAGACGTTTTAGTGAAAGAAAATGGATAACTTTTGGCAAGAAAACGAGTGGCCCCCGTGACTCATGTGGACAAGAAAATTAAGAATGTTGCCTAACTCCGGTTGTCAGATATGTATCATGTGCGAAGTTGAGTTAACGGTGAGGAAATAAGAAGTGAATGTGAACCTTTAATTTTTGTTAATTTCTTTTCGTTCTATGAGTTCGTGTGCATCTCATACTAATGTGCATCTAATAGTTTTTTTTGAAGGATGTCCGGGCCAAAGCCCCACTAATCCCCAACATTTTTGGGGCTAAACATGGCCCCACTTAAATATGTATATGTATATATATATATATAGAGAGAGAGAGAGACAAAGTTGGGTTCAAATAAGAACAATATTTATTTAAAAGAACACGAGAATCAACAAAATCATATATGATTTCGTGAAAAACCATGCGGACGACTTTGGCCGCCGTTTAAGTGGCAAACAAAGTCACGTAAATTATATACGATTTTGATCCTCTCTCTCTCTCTCTCTCTCTCTCTCACTCTCATTTTTCATTGTGAACATGAGGACATTTGAGCGCGCCACGTGGCATGTTCATTTTGAATAATCATGTATTATTCAGGGTGAATAACATAACAGTAAGTGTTATCCAAAGTAAATACTACAACATTTTGTATTATTCGACATTATTTACTCTGAATAACACAGAAATGTTTTGTTATTCACTCGGAATAATCACATGATTATTCAAAGTAAATATGGCACGTGGCGCGATTTCAACGGTTCTCACATTCACAATCAGATTTGAGTTTCCATTTGAACTCTCTCTCTCTGTCTATATATATATATATATAGAGGGAAAATCAAATACACACCAATGAATTCATACACACTTACACACCAATCATAGCCCTTGAAAATCAAATCTAATGGTGCATAATATTAGGGTGTAAAATGTTAAGTTTAGAAATTAGCTTTTAATTAGTTGCATAATTTGGAAGGAATTTGAAAATACAAAAATTCTATTGATTTTCAAGGGCTATGATTGGTGTGTAAGTGTGTATGAATTCATTGGTGTGTATTTGATTGTCCCTCTCTCTATATATATATAATAGTTAAAACAAGAGCACCTTCATGTATTATCACATGTGATAAAGATGGTCTTGATAACTCATCACATGTGATACCAAATTAGAGATGTAGACGACCTTTGACGTGACCTAAGTCGAAGGACATGTTGTCACATCAACATGTTCTCTCATGTGTATTATCACATCTGATAAGATGTTCTTGAGTTTTCGCATGTTGTAGGGGTTCTTATTTGAAACTCCACCTATATAGGGTTAGTTATGGTGAAAAATTGAGTTAATTTGAGTAGCGTGATGAGTGGTTAGTAAGTGTTTTTTCTTTTTGAACGGCAAATTACACACCCACACAGCCAACTAAGCTACTCCTAAAATCTACTCCTAAATCTACACCAAAATCCACGACGGGACTCGAACCCACAACCATAATAGAAGGGGACACCTTAAAACCACTCCAAATGATGTTGGGCTACAAGCCCGTTGGCATATTAGAATGAAATACACATTAAAATAAGATGCACTAATATCTATTAAGAATGATCATTAATATCCATTTTTTTCTGGAGTTTACCCCTAAACTTCCCTCTTTCTATATATATGTGTTTGTGTGGGGGCAAGAACACAAAGGAGTTTGTAAAGGGAGAGAGAGTATTACAGCAAGGGTACCTTAGTTTTTTTGTTAGTCTTTTGTTTTATTTTGCTTCTCTATATGCCAAGGCTCCTTTTTCCCTATATCAATACAATCTCTCTCTCTCTCTCTCTAATTTCCATGGTAGACATTTGGTGAATTAGAGTGTGATGGAATGGAAGAGATACACAAATAAATGATGGAATGAAGTGCAGATTAAGCTCGATTTCTCGTCTTGACGACCGTTTAGTTTTCGGGATACAATTTTCGTTGATTGCTGGAGCTTCGCTCGGAATATCTACAAAATGAAGAATTATTTCCACCAAAATCATCTTGTTCCCCACGTGGCACATGTTCCATATCACCCACGTTCACAGTACATCCAGGCTCAAACTGTGTGTAAATTTGACCTTTAACGTACTGTGGACTTGGGTGACATGGAACATATGCAACGTGGAAAACAAGATGATTTCGGTCAAAAGAATTCTTTAATATTCTGAGCGAAGCCCTAGCAATCATCAAAAGTTGTATCCCGGAATCTAACTTGTAGACATCGTAAGGTAGGACAAGCGGCTTCTCGATACACATGGTAAGAGCGTAAATGGTTGGCCGTTGGCTCAAAACGCTTTTGACGGTTAATTGGTTATTTAAATTAGGTCTCGTTTTGCCATCCGTGTTGCCTTTTTTTTGGATTTTCCGGTTGTTTGGTATACGGGTCGTAAATTTGTGAAGCACACTCACCATCGCTAATAGTGATCTAGTTCTCGTTCTTGATCAAGGTAACAAAATAGATGCATTTTAATGTCGGTTTATTCAAATAACGAAGAAAATTCCATTTATGAACCGTAGATATTCATAATGGATATTTTGGTTCTCATTATTCTCAATCAACTCAACTTACCGGAATTCATCATCTTTTTTGGCAAATACAGGGAACGTGGCGGAGTATGATTTTTTGGCACGGTTGCAAAACGATGATGGTTTCGGCTTTTCGGAGTTGGTGAATGAATTGAGGATTAGCTAGGAACAAAAGATTAGGGCATTATGTTTAACTGTCATTTAAAATCTATGTTAACTTTTAGAGTATTTTTATTATTATTATTTTTTTATTTTGTAATGTCGTAACATTTGTAATTCATAAACCGGTTGTTGATGAACTAAATTGCTCTCCACTTTAACAAAAATTGTTAACGAAGTTAGTAAATTTTTTTCTGATAAGGCTTTTTGTATAACCCATTTCACTATAACAAATTTAACTTTATCAATGAAAACAATTAAAATATAATTTAACTTTATCACATCATACACAAAATAAAACCTGTTCTTTCTTCGTTTGTTTTCTTTACTAATTCAAGGGGAACATATTAATTGTAGTATTGTACAGTAGTACATGGTTTGCATACTTTGATAAGAAATCACATGCATGCACCATTAGTTTATTACACAAAATAAAATGATTTTTTTTCTTGTTTTTATTTAATGCAATGAATAAAATTTTCCCTAATTAATATCATACAACTTTAATTTTTTTTTCTTTATTTCATATTTAAGATTTATTGATTTTGTAATAATTAATAATAAGGTAAAATATATATAAGTAAAAATGGTTATTTGGATAGAGTTGTAAATAAATTCATTTGACATTCATGTCATTAGTTTTACAGATGTCATTAGTTTTACAGATTCACAACTCGACATTCATATTATCAAATACTATAAAATCAGTTAGATTATTGATCAAATTGGTTACAACTACGAGTTTTGAAATGTATTACGTTGATCCGATACAAAATCTTTGTTATACGAAGGATATGTCCGACAATTATTTACACAAATTTATGCTACTTTTTTCTTCGATATACTTTTTAGTTATTTTTTTTAAAAGAGATAAATTATGAGAGAGAGAGAGAGAGAGAGAGAGAGAGAGAGAAAGAAAGATGATAGAATTGAGTTTAATTATGTATCTTCTATCTCAGAATCCAAAATAACCGAAGAAATAGCATTTTTGTGGAATCATCTCTTCAAAAACAAAAGACTCGGGTTTTCGGTATTGTCCAAGGCTATGATTGATGCTAGCAAAGATCTTTACCGATTAACGTGGTTTTTGCAAGTAAATTCTAGCATTTTGTTACTGTTGGTCAGTTAAATTGTCCATAATATCCATATTTGACCCCTCAATTAAGTTTATAACCGTTTTTTATATAATTAACGGTCAAGATTTCAAAAATAGCACTTTACCAACATACAAAATCAACTTTTTATGTATACAATATCCATATAAATGTAATTATGCAAGTTGTTAAAGTTGTGCTTGGAAAAAGCTGACTGCCGCAACATTTTACATATAGCACTTTAACAACTTTCTAAAATGTTGCTCTAGGAATATTAATTCATAATTCTTTTTGCTAAAACTTGTTAAAATGCGACTTATATTTTCTTTTTCAATTGAGTAGAAAAAATCCTATAAAAATTGCCCGACAACCTTTTTGGAAGGTCTCGTGGTGCGTTTATTTTTATGAAAGATAGAGGTACAACATAATAAATGAGGAAAAGGACAACCTTTTTCTAATTTTTAACTACAATAAATACTAGGTAACTAGGTGCAAAAGTAAGCAAAGAAAATCAAAGAAAATTACTAGGTGAAAACTATGTTATCTTTTTTTTAACAACAAAACAAAAAGAAAGCAAGACAAGAGCTTCGGCAAAGTCATCACTCCCGCCAAGCAAACTCAAGAAAACTGTGTTATCATATCATCGTTATTAAGTAACTTAAAAGGTAAAAAGCTTAGGTTGTGTTTGGTAAAAATAAGCTAACTTATAAGCTAGTATATGTTTGAATGGACCCTAAACTAGCTTATAATCAGCTTATAAGCTAGCTAGCTTATTGAAACGTGGTTGAGGTAGTGTTTTTGGAGCTTTTTGTAATTTTTTCCACCTATATCCTTATTAATATTAATTATTATACTCCATTAAAACTTTTGTGATCATTTTACATGCTCATAAGCTAGTTTTTGTCATAAATAATTTATTAATAAACTAGTTTATTAGCTACTAGCTAGCTTATCAGCTAATTTGTCAAACTCAACCTTAGTGAAAAGAAAGAAGTTAAGCGAAGAAGAATAGCTTTTTGTTGTCAAACTCAACCTTAGTGAAAAAGAAAGAAGTTAAGTGAAGAAGAATAGCTTTTTGTAATCAAACTCAACCTTAGTGAAAAGAAAAAAGTTAAGTGAAGAAGAATAGCTTTTTGTTTCTAACATAAAAAATTCGCTTGGTCTCTACTTCATAGCTAATAAAGGGAAACAAATTGTACTCCATCGTCTATATATATCCATAGAAGTAACATGCACCAATTAACCTTGTGCAATAGAAGGAAAATCCATATATGCTTGAAAAGAAAAGAATAGATAATGAAAAAAGTTTTTGGGTTTTAGCCTTTTAGGTGAAACTTTTTTTTTCATACACATTCATATATTTACATATAATTTATTTTCAGATGTTAAAATCAAAAAGAGATTACCTATTACTTGTTTTTCTTAAAGATAGTTTTTTAAAAGCAATATAAAGATAAACTTAGTTATAAATCAATGTTGGGTGTTAACAAGAAATTCATTTTGTTCTATCCTATCTAAACAGTCTAGTTATGATACCAAACACTGAATAGTTCTATGTTTTGTTATGTTAACTCCATCTCATCTAGATACCAAACACCTCTTAAATGTGTTTGGTACATGCATGGGACATGACATCAAATAAGACCAAAGATTAATGTTCCACATTTAACATTAGTTTTATGTGGGACATACAAGTACAAAGTGAAAAAGACAAGACGTATTCGATCTCACCCCATGTAACAAGATGAAAAATAAAAAATAAGTCATCAATAAAAGTGAAAAAATGAAAGTTCTCTTCCTCACTAGTCAAACATGAAAGTGAAAAAAAAAATCAAGGAGCTAGCAGCACACATGGAAAAATCCAAACACATACGATGTCAAGTCATCAATACAATTTAAAGAAAATGCAAAAATGTTTCATTAGGACAATCTAATTCAACATGCTCACTAATTTCTATTACATTGGAGGTACCACCTATGATAATACATTCTTGATAAGGTTGTGTTTGGTAAACTATATGATAACTGATAAGCTAGCTATAGCTAGTTGTGTTTTAATTCAACTACACTTTCTCTGCCAACTACCCACTACACTATTATTCCTTAACTTACTAGAAAATTTAAAATTTAAAATTCAAAATTCAAAATTAACAATAATGTTTGAATTCAATTCTCCAATCCAATCATCACCCATTTTTAACCTTCTTTCAATTTCACAAATCATACCAATGGCCTTGTGTTCTTCTCATAGGTATCGATCGATTAGTTACTATGATCGATCAATTGGAATTTGATCGATGGATTGAATTTCATATATACATATATGTATATATATTGATTGATGGTTTAATTTGTGTAGTGATTGCTGGAATCGAACGGTTCGCGTTCAAAGGCGTTGCATCAAATCTGGTTATATACTTATATACCTAACCGATGTGATGGACATCAGCAACTCGGCTGCGGCGAGGACCGTCAGCAACTGGGTTGGTTTCACGTCAATGCTGCCGTGAAACAAAGTTGGATCTTGTGGGATTATCCCCAACTTCGTCCTCAGATCATGCAACCCAATCGTCGTGTTTTCCATGGTATCTCGGCTGTTTCCGCAGATATTATTTTGTTCCCCACGTGGCACATGTTTCATACAATCCGGATCTGGAGCCACCCTTTTAGTCTCGACCACCCTTGCCGGTTCCCTTGCCATATATAAATAGTACGCCTATA